>CM012443.1:6613158-7043158 GCA_003999625.1 Oryzias javanicus
AAAACAATGTTCCCTGTATCAATAGGTTGGTTTTCAGGAGGATATAACAATGAACTATTCTTCAAAGGCACAAAGCACTTTACAGTCACAGACCCATTCACATACCGCCTCACACTGGCATCAACTTATTACCCCAGGAGCAATGTGGAGTTCAGTGTCTTTCCCAAGCACACTTCCTCACATGGACGGATAAGACAGAAACCAGACCTGCAATCGTCTACTTATCTGCACCATGGGCACTCCAGTGAAAAGTAGTTTATTAAAAAAAGAAAAAAAAAAAAACCAAGGTTTTAAGTAGTGAAGTCAATTTATTTGCATTCTCATTAAAGTAACAGCTTATAAACTGTTGGAAATCCACAGTCCTGCCTCTTGCATTGGACATGACGGCCAGCTGGCACCCCTATTTTCATTGAGACATCTGATTTGTACAGTTTATAACTTGAATAACTCGAACTAAATAAAAAATATTTGTAAAAATGAGTATTAGAAAGGACATGTTAGAAAAAGGCAGCAGAGCAAGAAAGATTATTCTGACAAATATAATGACTGAGTAATAGATGTTCATTTCTCAATAGAAGTCAATGGGATTATGGCTTCTTGTAACCACTGGGCACGTCCTGTTTGAAACGCAAGAGAGGCGGGGTCACTCAGTCCAGTACTCATATACAGTCAATGGTCTTGACTCATCCCCTTAGTTTTGCAACACCAATGTAAAAAAAAAGAATACTATGAATGTGTGATCCGAGGGTTGTAATATTCTAAAGATTTACTAATGGTTACTGATTGTGGTCACTACATGGTCCTCATTCTCTTAGATCTGCTTTTGATACCATTGACCATGACTTTCTGATTGATCAAGTCCACTTTTATTATGGTTTATTTGGGTCTGTCCTTAGTTGGTTTGTCTCCTATCTTAGTGACAGAGAACCTACATTCTCACAGTTAACACTTTGTCTTCAGAAACAAAAAAACCTGTCCAGCGGTGTTCCCCAAGGCTCTGTTCTGGGCTCTATTTTGTTCATGTTGTACATGATTCCTCTTGGTAAACTTATCAGTAAATTTAAGCACATTTCTTACCATTTCTATGCAGATGACATCCAGCTCTATTGTTCATTCACTGAAAACAGTTATCACAAACTATTTTCTCTCATTCATTGTTTGGTCTGTATCAAAGTCTGGTTGCTTGACAATCCCCTACTTCTCTATTTCCAAAGAACAGAGACCCCGATTTTTGTTCCTGATGCTAAAATTTCCACAATCAAAACACACCTCACTTCCCTGTGTTTCTTCATGCAGTCAAGTGTTGGAAACCTCAGTGTCTTGTTTGACAAATCAATGTCTTTTGAACATCACTCGAGAAATCTTGTGAAAATTTACCATTATCATCTGAGGAATGTGGCTAAATTTAAACCAATGTTATCCAAATCTGATCTTGAGCTGATAATACATGCTTTTATTTCATCTCGCTTCGATTACCGTAATTCTCTCTTTACCTGTCTTAAAACAAACAATCTGAAATAGTTCAAAACTCTGTTGTAAGACTTTTATCAAGACCCAAGAAACGAATACAAGTCACCCCTCTCCTTTCATCTTTACGTTGGCTTCCTATTAGTTTTAGAATAGATAGCAAAATATTAACATTAGTTTTTAAAACATTCCATGGACAGACTCCAAGCTATCTTTCTGACCTTCTAAAGCCCTACACTCCTGCTCGCTCCTTAGATCTGCAGCTTTAAACCTTTTAAGCATTCCAAAATTCGTTTTAAAACCAGAGGTGATCTTGGCTTTCAGACAGTTGCCCCACAACTCTGGAACGGTCTTCTGTTGTCACTGATTGACTCTGTTGAGTGTTTTAAAAGTGAGCATTTCTTTTTATTAAAGCTTTTCTCAGATATTAACTTTATTTTACCTTCCCCGACCTTTTTAGTTGCCATTAATATTTTATCTTTTTCCTGTATTTATTTAATATGTATTGTTTATATTGATTTGTCTTGTAGTGTATGATAACTTTTGTGAAGCGCTTTGTGAGTTGCCATTTGTGAAGTGCTATATAAATAAAGATTTACTTATTTTGTTACTTACTATACTTGCAGCAGGTAGATTCTATCTCCAGTGTTTTTACTGATTTATGCCACCAATTAAAATCTAAAACCTGAATAAATCACTTCATATAGGAGACATTATTGCATTTAAAAAACTGGTTTAAGTTTTAACAGATTTTCATTAGCTTCTTATTTCAGAAATGTACTCTGTTGAATGTGACAGTCCAATAAATCCCATAGAAATCTGTTGCGGGATCTTGGGTTCTGTTGTCTCACAGTTTGTGTCCAATTAATGCAGTGATGTGTTCGACATGCCACTGACTGTGCAAGGTAACGGTTCAGAGGCATATATGGGGGTGGAGGGGTAAAGGTCAAGGCAGCAGTTTGAGGTCAGGTGATCGTGATGTTGAGACAGATGGTGATTTAACCGTTTAGCAGCAGGTTCCCTTTGGGACAGCAGACGCGAACAGACAGCAAAAACTCTGCTGTGTTTTCTTCTGCTTTAGTTTATTATCAGAAAGGCAAAAAAAAGGAGAGCAGACACAAAGAAGAGTGTAGACTTCATCTTTCTCCCATGTATATTTATAGAAAGTGGTGGAAAAAAAGTGATGGGAGAAATTTGGGTTTAACTTTTAACTTGAGTTTTGTATGAGAAAATGATAAAGTTAATGTCTCGTGTGTGGCAGTTAACAATTTTTAGACAAGAAGCTGTGGTAAATAAATAATTTTGCATCAAATCAACTCCAAAAAATTGAAATCAATCTAAAAACAATGCTAATTTGGGGCAAAGGTTAAGATACACTCATAAAGACGATCAATTTTCTAGGCTTCCCTCCTCGTCTTACTATTTAGTCTCCATCACCTCCACTTTTGCTTTTTTTTTAGGCAGCCAGTTGCTGATCCACACTTCCATATGGACAAGCTAAAATCCCTCAAGGGGAAATGGTTGGATGAAGGATGAAGGGAGGAGGAGGAAGGGCAGGCAGGATGGAGGGAGCGGATGGGTGCAGCTAGACGCTCTGGGTCACAGGTCAGGCCTGCATGTGCCTGGATCTTTTGTGCTGATTCTCTCTACATTACAACTATCAATGTCATTATGACACAACTCCAGTCTGTTGCTGTGAGATCTACAGACCCCAACATTACCTTTCTACTGACATTTAAATGGAGTTTAACTTCTTCATAAATAGAAATAATTTTGCTTTGCAACAAATAAACTGAAGCATTTAATAGGTGTCCAAATCAATGTGTCATATTAGATTACAGCAGACAAAGTTGAAGGTTCTCTCAAGAGGACCTGGTCGCAAAAAACAACATGGCACCAAGATGGCGCAAGAGCATCATTAGCAGGAGGTCCTCCACCGAAGTTCGAGCTAAATTCATGCAAGGATTAGGGCTACGGTTAGGAATCTTCTAGTATAGATACACAAATTCAGCTTCAGGCCACAGTTGTCCGCTAATGACCGGTTACAGTGGCTGTTTTGGTTCAGTTGTTCAGCTCAGAGCATGGAGTCTATTCAGTCTGTGGAAACTCAGAGTAAACGAAAGCTCAGTCAGATTAGAAACAAACTAATGCCACCTGTAAAATGGGTCCAAGAGCGGTTCCTGCTCCTGGTCCTGGACCGAGGTCTGCTTGGGTCAATTCACAATGAAACTTTGTTTCAGATTACAGAAGGAAACAAACTCTGGTTCAGTTCACACAAGCCAATTGTGTCCAGTCTGAATACACCCTGGAAGCAAACCAAAGTCTGAAGTGGATCAAACTGCCCAGAATTATCAGGCAGTTCCAAACAGCACTATTTTGAGGCAATCTTTTTTGAATTTGAGGGATCAAATAAAAACATATCTGTTTTATTTTTTTATAAAAACATGTTCTGACCTGTGAAAATATCAACTCATCCTCTACCTCTGTCTTATTTAAGACAGAATTATTTTTGTTGTAAAATGATTTGGTGTTATTGGTGGATTTTAAAGTCTAGTCCAGTATCTTCAGAGCGGCTGTGATTACAAATTTGACAACCAACCATTGTGACAATTAGCCTCGTCTCCCTTACAAGATACTCCTAAAACAGAAACAAATGCTAAGCCTATAAAGCATCGTCAGAATGTTATTTCATGTATTCATGAAAAACATCAGAAACTGAGTAAAGACAACTGAGATTTGTGTGAATTTCTCCCATGGGGTATTTGTTTTATTGTTGTTTCCTGTGTTTTTGATTTGCAGTTGGCTGTGACTTCTCCTGCATCCCTGCTTCCTTCCTGAGGACTTACATAATTGTTTATTTCTTCGTAGTTTTTCCCACATTTGATGGTGATTTTTGGCCTTCAATATTATAAATTCAAACTGAATCCTTTCTTCTGCCAGCAAGCCAAAAACAGTCAATATTTCAGTCAGGCTGCAGATTACGTTTTCTTTGAGGTGACAGCAGAAATAGAATTTCAGTTTTCAGGAGCACTAAGATTTTTTTTCTGTAGAATTGTCCTTTTTCCTCAACATATTGTTTAGTTTTCACACCAATTTTATAATTTTGTCTCTGTTTTCTGATAATTTAATATTCCAAATGTATAATTCTGGGTGATTAAAGTATTGTACTTTGGAGTTCTATAAATAAAAAAGAGCTTTGAATGCAAATTTGAGGTCAAATCCCAACATACCCACATTAAGCTTTCATTTCTCCCATTCTGTGCAGGACTTTTAAATATTCTTAAAGTTTTTGTCACTGTTTATCTTGTGAAAGTGCTACTTCATCTAATTTGGATGTAGCTAGAGAAAACAGGTCACATAACTTCGCTGCCATTAGCAAATGCTGAAAACGTAATGTGCTTGGCACACTTACCAGAAACTTCCACATCACTGCACTAAACTCACACCTCTGGGAGAAACGAGCAAAACTGCTGCTTTAAAACATCTTGGTGCTGTGAAAATGTCTTTTATTGGGCTTGAAGAGATAGAAAAAAGGAGTCTAAAAAAAGGTTTTGCTCAAGGGAACTAAGGCGTAATGATAAATGGCTGCTGAGCTTGTGTAAAATTAGCAAAAATTAGGCAAAATTAGCATTTGACATAAAGGAAGGGTGCATTCACTGTTTTTAACATCAAGTCTCTTCAAGCACCAGCATGGATTCAACTTCTGCATCTTCTTTCTTTTGTCTCTCAGGAAATGAACTCTTTTTTATAAATAATGCATCCTAAAAACATTCATACTTTGTTCAATAGAAGAACCAAATCATTCATTTTTTTTTGTTTGGATTAGATTCTCTTTCATTTGTTTAGCAGATATTTCACATCAGTCTTGAAACCTTCAGTGACATCTAAAGACCCACTCGAATGAAAATCATGTTTTTAATATTTTCCTTACGATGAAGGATATATATAAAGAAAATAAGATTAAAATCACATTTCTGAGGTTTTTTTTTTAATCTTTGTGATTCAGGAGTAGACAAAAAACATACTGTTTGAAAAGATTGTAGGAAAACTAATGATAAAGTACGGGGGTAAAAATTCATTGGATTCTTCTTTTTCTCACTCCCCTTTGGATTTTTGTTGTTTATATACTTTTTTCTTATTTTGCTGCTCTGCAAACACGTCTCAAATAATTATTTTTTTACTTGAACTTGAAAATTATCTTCTAATGCAGGAAAATCTAACTCAAGTCACGAAATCTATGCAAAATATTTTATTGATTTCACAAGTTCTTTATGGAAAAAAGCTGCTACTTGAGTTATTTCATACAGGAATAATAAAAAAACAGTAGATGTTTCACTAATAATCCCACACCAATGAGTGAAATGAGAGGACTAATGTGGTGGAGGAAACCTGCCTGTAGAAAGGCTGCTCTGAATTCATGCTGAAGCTGCACTTTTCTTTTTTTAGCTGGGAGATTTTTAGAAGAGTTTTTTCTCTTTATTACAGTTCAGGTAGAGTGGAAACATTTCTAAAAATCTGATATTGATTGCTCTGAACTCATACAACGCTGTTTTTAAAAAAAAAAAAAAAAGATATAAAACCTTTGAGTTGTTTTTATTTTGTCCAGCAGAGGTCTCTGTTTTTATTTCAATTTGTGATTCAGTTTTTTGGGTTTTGCTTTTTTTTGTTTGTTTTTGCAACTATATTTCAGCATAAGTGAGAATAAAATATACCAATTCAGCAACAGAAACTAAAACTAACTCTTAGCTTGCTGTTTTTGACACATGATATCAGCACACTCATCAGTCATTCTTCAGCCTCCAGCCCCTTTCTTCCATGTTAACCCCCCACCCCCCTTTAGGTTCCTCCTAATCTAGGACATGGAGTGTGGCACGTGCGTTTCTGCAGCCGCATTGAAACCCTGCAGAGACTCGGCTGTCTGCATATAGAAGCATTTGAGCAAGGCATGAATTATGGATTGCGTGAAAATGAATAATGAAAGAAAGATAATGACCCGGTGCTGGTGCACGGAGCTGAGTAACCAGAGATTAAGCAGAGATTGAGACTTCATGTCTGTCCAAATACATACATGATGTTCAGCAAAGAATCATTTAGTTTGATTAAATGTGATTCATTTTGAATGTTGACGCCAAATATAAACTTCAAGGAGATTTAATCCGGACACTCCTGTCATTTTGGGCAAGTTCCTGCTGCTCAGTGTCATGGGTCAGAACTCAGAACTCTCACTTTACTCAGATGAGCTCCACTGAAGATATTAAAGCAAAGACAAGAAAAAATGTAAGCTCATTCAAATTTGTAGCTTTCAGTTTTTGATGATGGAGGACATATATAAAGAAAATTTCTGAGTATTTCTTTATTCAAATGGTTGTGAATCAGGAGCAGGCAAAAAAAAATGTTTCAAAAAGATTGCATTTGTTATGTAGAGAATACATTACACGTTCCCTGCTCCGCTTCATCAGATGAAGCGGAGCAGGGAAAAAATCAGATGCATTCACTTGTAGCCAACAAATCTTTTTCAGAGCTTTTGATGCAAAAAAGAGAACAAAAAGATTTTTCTTTAAAGAACCACTCCAAAGAAAATTGTGTATTTCTTTAGTCGTTGTGAATCAGGAGCAGAAAAAAAGACCATTAGAAAAAGGTTCATTCTGATGCATCCACTTGTAGATGACTGGAACCAAGTCTTTGTTTTCCTCGTCTGAGTTGGCATGCAGCTTAAAACTGTCCGGCCAGATTGCTCCAGCATTGCTCGCCATTTTTGTTGCACTGGTGGTAATGTTGGGTTGGGGTTGTGAAGAAGTGTAAGTTTGCAGGAGAGTGAAACAGAGATTTCTCAGCAACTGTCAGTCCCACAACAGTCAACAGTTCCACCCACGATTCAGTGGCAAATTTCTAATTAACTCCTGCAACAAGTTTTTTGATTTTGGATTTTAAAAAAAATAGTATTCTTCTAATTCAAAGAGACCTGTGAATGCTTATAAAATGAGACGGGTCTTTGAGTTTTTTTCGAGCTTGTAGACAAACAATCTGTGTTCCATCCATCTATCCAAAGAGTTGATTGATTGATTGATTGATTGATTGATTGATTGATTGTTTATTTAAGACAGGGACAGCATATATTAATAAAACATTTAAAAATGCAAATATATAAGATTATAGTCTTTTAGACTATTTCCATCTTTAGTCCCTATAGAAAAGGTTTTTTAGTCTCCAAGTAAAAGTACAAGTTAAAACAATTGGCTGCTATGGCTGCTAAACTGCTTTAGAGCTATCAACATTAACGAATTAAAAAAAATTAACAAATTAATATTTATTATCGCTAAATAATTACACTCTGCAAAGTGCCAGTTCCAATGATATGTATTACTGGATTGGAAATCACGTGACATAGGTGTAACAGAAATGCGCCATCACTATGCATTGAGCCTTCACGAGTGTTGAATGGAGGAGGTTCGAATAAGCATGAAAAGAACAACAAAAGGAGACGCAATGTTTTGTAAAGAATCTTGACAACAAAATAATCCGATGGAGAGGAATCATCACAGGACAAGAATCACATTTTATTAGAGAAACCAGGCTGAGAACTGGGAAATTTGTGCTAAACTGGGTGCTAGCAACTCACGAGTAGCATGCTAGCTTAGTTCTTCAATTCATGTTTTTAATAAAGTTTCATGTTCAAAAAAATATGGCTGATGTTATTCCCATGTATTTATGTTCAACCAGCACAAAAACTGATGGAAATTCGTGTTGGCAACATTGTATGTGCAGCAAGATGCTGCATTGCTGTGCTAGCAAAGTAGATTGTAGCTAGCTACTTTAAGAGTCTAAATCTTGTCGGTCGCTCTTTTTTTTACTTTTATATTTTTAAGAAAGCGAAAGTGAATTCGCACATGATTTTCTTATTCTGTGCGGTCACTTGAGCTTCTTTCTTGGTTGTACGGACCGGAGGAAGCTCATAGAATGTACAGCGTTCACGTTCTGCTCAGTGACATAAACACAGCTGAGAGCAGTAATGAAATCGTCTATTTGACGGTAAATTCTGAATCTAATTTAGATGTATTTACCATTTATGTTATCCAAAAATAATAAAAGTTGTAGTTTCATTTGAAAATTTGATAAAGGTAAAGCACTTTAAGGTGTTTTTAACAGGTGATGGACTTTGTACTAAACTTGGTCAGTCATTCATGCCATTGAACATCAATCTCCCTCCTATTATCTCCTAGTATTTACAAGTTCAGTCATATAGATTTGAGCACATAAATAAATTAAAAAATCATAGTTATTTAGAAGCTGTTAACCTGTATCAGTAGAAGGCATAATTCTTGCAGTAGTTACAGATTATTTTTAATACATAATAAGTATTTAAATATACCAGAAGATCAATCACACCTAGCAGCCAATCAAAATCAAGTATTCAACCAGAATATTTCAACAAAATGTTTGTTTCTCACGGCAGTATATCAGCATATTTGTTTTCTCGGGGTGAATACTGCACACAAAGAACTCTTCAGAGCTCTGCTAATCTTATTGTTGATGTGTTTCGTCCTCACAAATTACACTTAAGTTCACACTTTATACATTTAAACAGTTCAGACAATAAAAATAAAGGGAAACATTTTCTCTCTGCTCTGTTTTTGCACAAAAGCTGCATATTGTCGTATAAATTTAACTATTAAAACAGTGTGATTAATCTAATTATTCTTTTTTTAATTAATTGACACCACTACTTCATTCTAAAGAGGTTTTAGATTCTATTCCAGGCATGGACCCAGTCCATTTGCCCCCAGAAGAACAACTGATCTGTCAGGTCTGAGCACAGCGAGCACAGAAATGTTGATTTTAGCAATCAAACACAGTGGTGGTAAAATGATAATTTCCTTTATGTTATTGTTGAGAAAATACGTTTAAAAGCAGTAAAGCGGGTGTTCACTAAAGTCTGATGTGGAACAAATCTGGTGTGATCACTGAATATCTCAGAGGATTACTCATCATTACTAGGAATTAAAGAATTGTGTAATGTGGGGAAACACTTCAAATCATCTGGCTGGGAACTCAAAGTGTGAACTGGAAACAAAATCAAGCTAAAAAAGACAAAACATGGCGTAAAATAGAATTTAAACTTTAACTCCTTTCTTTCTTTTCTTTTTTGTTGACTCCAGGGAAAAGTTGTGTCCTATCTGGGTTTGTGAATGACTTCTTCGTGAGTATTTTTTTTTCTAAATGAACATTTATTTCGACAGTTTTTATCTACAAATTACTTTAATCGTGCATTTATATTTAAAAAAAAGCAATGTTTCCCAATCATTCAGCTATTCTGGCCATTAGAGTCAAAGGCAGGCATGCTAAAGGCTTGTTAGTCTTTCTATTTATTCGGTTATTGAACGAACCAAAACCAACATTAGCACCAGATACAGAAAATTAGGGACTGATTGATTTCTGGCACATTGCTATGAAGCTCCAGAAGCCGCAGTCAAAGCTGTAAGAGTTTAGACAGCCCTATCACCCCAGCAAAGATTAACGTTCTCTAAGTTAATTACAACATTTATGGAAATCTAATCTGGTCAGGGCTGTTATTGTGTCCCCGTGTGATCTATCATGATACGAAAGGTTTCCTGACACAAAGGTCACAGATCTCAGGGCAACAACTGGTTTCCAAGGTAACTAAGCCCATTAGAAGCAACCTTATAAAATTACTTACAAGAAAAAACACAAACTTAACCTTTTGCTTTGCAGGCTCTCAGGAACAACTTAAAAAATAGATATTCTTTTATAATTTTATTTTGCAGATGTATTAGAGAAAAACTAAATTATATGAGAGTATAAAACTCAGACTTTTTGTTGGTATAAAACTTCATGATAAAAATATAGACTGAATTTAATCACTTAAGTCATTTTTTGAGCTTTTAATGTGGTACTTTTCAACAATTTGGGAAAAAATACATAAAAGTTATAATCAAAGTGTTTAACCCCTAAACATCTGAGGCGTCGTCTGTGACTCTTAAATGTAAAATTGGCTCCTTGAACCACTTTTCTCCTTCAGAATCTACTGGAATTACTTTGATTGTGTTAACGATTGAAAAGTTACAGTGATTCAAAGAACAGAAACACCTAAGCTCTGGTGTTAAATAGTTCAATGTAGTCAAAAGTAGATAAAACTGCACCATCAAATACAAAAATGTGGATCTACCTCTTCACCAATGTGCATATTAAGAAAATAGACATATAATTCTGTGCAAAAACTTGTTCCAAAATGTTTCCTTTTCTATATTTATGGCAGGCAAGTGGCCAAATTTACTTTATAACACAACACATTCTGATAAATCAGAAATCTTAACTTGTAAAAAAAGAGAAAAGAAAAAATATGTTTAAGCTGTTTTGGAGTTTGGCTAATATTTCAGCTGCATCCTAGCTGTTTTGGCTAACCTAAGTTTTATTTTGATTTTTTTTTTTTTTTTAGTTTTTGGCTAATTTGGCATTTAGCTAATATTTTAGCGGGCTATCACCTTCAGCATTTTCAGCGGTCAAATTCAGCTTACAGCATTCTCAATAGCATTATCGCAGGTAATGCCATATATCTAGTTCATAATAATATTAAAAACTGTTAAACAGTTTTTAAAATGTAGTTTTAGTGTGTTCAATAAATGTTTAACCTGTTCGGCTCGCAACTTGTGGTGTGTTTTGGATTTTGGCCCCTTGTGCGATTGAGTTTGACATCCCCTGATGTATTTTATTGCTTTTGTTATTTTATCCTGTTTTTTTTACTTTGTTCTTAGTTTGCCCAATTTTAGTTTATTTTCTTCTTTATTTTATTGTGAAGCACTTTGGTCTACTGATAGGAGTTGTAAAGCTCTGTACAAAGAAGTTCATTCATTCAAAACAGAATTTCAAACAAATAAAAATCCAGTCTCTGATCATAACTTTCATTTTGATCCATTCCTTGATCCTTAAACATGTTTGTTCCACAGCAGAAGCAACGTTTTCTAAGGGTTTTAATAATTGAAGAAAATCCATCCCACACCATCACACCACCACCACCATGTTTGACTGTTTGACTGTTCCCTTTTCATCTCAGTCCTCGGAATTTTTTTCAAACACTTTGTGAATGATCCAGACGTTTCAGTCAAATACAGGATAGATTTTGGTAATATTTAATTTTCCTGCAGTGTTTTTCTCCATGAACTGATCAGCTTTTGTCTGGCTTCTTGCTGACTGTTGAATTAAGAACTCTGAATTAAACTTCACATAAAATCTCAAGATGATATCTTGTTCTATTCTTGCGTTTTTTCCTCTTTTTTTTTTTGGTGGTTTCCAACATTTCTGCTTCATGTTTTTTTTTTCCATTTGTTGATGATGGCTCTACTTGGACTACGGTGGAGTCCCAAAACTGCAGAAATGTCTTTGTAACCCTTTCTGACTGACACTTTGCTTACATTCTTAAGATTTTTGCTTTAAAAGTTTCATTGTGTCAGAAAGTTTTGTGATTTGTTGATTTAGAAGATTTGATTCCACATAAAATAGAATTAAAAAAAACTATTTTAGTCTCTTTAAAGAAAACTTTGCTCATATTATAACATATTTTTGGAAACCAGGGTAAAAAGTGTGAAAATGAGCCAAATCCCCAGGACCAGACAGTGCTATCGCGCTCTGCAGACCTCTGCTTCAGTCTGTCAGTGAAAGAACTGAGGAGGAGCGTGACGAAGGAAAACAAAGAGAAGAAGCTCAGTGCTGATAAAGCATTTTATATAGGTCATCATACAAAAAAAAAAAACGCCGGTCTTTCATCGGCTGAATGAGAGACAAAAGGGATTTAATGATCGCTTTATTTGTTGCTTTTTGCTGCTAATTAAATTAAAATGTATTTTATTTTGTATACCATGCAAGAGATTGAAAAATAAGTGCAAAGAGCTAAACCATTTGAAAAAGTGACATTGCTGGGAGCTTTTGGAAAACTGTGACACAGAAATGGGAAAGCAAAGGTTTCCTGGACAGTCAGAGGGATCAGACTTTCAGTTTGACTCATTGTGTCAAAAACTGATTGGAAATCCAAAAACTTTTACTAGTTGTCAGTCTTTTTCTGTTTCCAGATCATGATTTTTTTTTTTTTTTTTTTTGTCTTTGATGCAGGAAAGTCTCCAAAAATTAGATAAATATGTTTAAATTATCAGAATTTTTTGAAAAATGAAATGCATTTTTCTTTGTTTTAAACTTGTTGGATTTTTGTATGACAAGTCTTGGATTTTCAGGAATGACCTGAAAAATGTTCTAAATAAAATCAGGACTAAAATGAAGAATAGAAGCACATTTAGGGATCAGTATTGTATGCTCAGAAATCTCATTTGAGCTGCATTCATTTCATTCTTAGTCATACTTTCATGGGAGCCAACAGGGAGGCGAGAGCGCCGGGCCCTCCGGTACGCCACCAAGCAGCCGGAACATGAAAGGAAAATGACAACAGGATAATTTTTTTGGGGGGGGGAGTGATGTGACCCACTTCTGTGCAGGGCCTTGAGGATGCTCTGAGATCCAGACTTGTTCTGCAGGAGGGACGAGGGATCAAACCAGTGACGGAGGATTGTGAGGCCACACACCATCAGAGCAGGATTTTGCTCCCGCTGACCTACTTTCGCAGTGTGTGGGGTTTGATGCAGACTCGTGACTCCCTCTGCCCCCCTCAGTTCCTCCTGAGCTGAGTAAGCCGTGGCGCTGCCGTGCGTGCCGTCCTGCTGTCGGCGCGGGGCGGCTGCATCTGCCTTCTGTCAGAGCGCCACTACCGTTAGTTTGGGTAGCCTTCCATATTGATTTCAAGCTGATTTCCTGCCTCCAGTCTTCATCTCTGCTGCATTAGCTGTAAAAAGAAACGAGGGGTGAGAGCCGAACAAAGGGAAGGAGAAGAAATGATGGATGGTAAAAGTATTCTCAAGAGACACGGAGACACACCTCCAGTTCTGATGGGGAGGAGGGTGTCTCGGGGGTCAAAGAGGGGTGAATCCCCACAGGACCTGGAGCACAAAGTGTGTGGTGGGGGGAGAAGGGGGGGGACTGGGAGGGTTTGGAGGTAACTGCACCGTCACGGTCCTCATCTGATTTCCATACATGAATAAGCGGCGTGTGCCCTACTGTGTCTGGGTTTGAACCAGCAGCTGTCGTCCTGACAGGCAGATGCAGCGACTCTGTCAAACGTCAGCCCTCCGACGTGTTTACAGAGTCTGCCTTTTTGTGCTCCTGTTTCAGGAGAAACCACCAGAAAAAAAACCTTGACATTCGATGAGCTTCAAGGAAGTCATAGAGTCTTAAAAGTGTTGCTACCTCTGGTTCTTGTTCATAATTGATCAACTCTTTACAGCGTTCACACAACAGTGATTCTCTTACACCTTTATATATGTTTTTTTGGCACGTAAAACTTTTAAATGTATAACTTTCACCAATTTAAGTAATCTTTGTATCAAATTGTTCACATCATTAAGGACATCACTGCTTGTACTTTTGATATTCATAAGCTTAATGGTTTTTGATACATCAAGCAAAATATGCCCCATAGGAAACAAATGAGAAATTGCCTTGTGCATTTTGAAACTTTTGGACTTCTGCATACTTTCAGCTAGACACCATTTAAACTTTAGGGTGATTTGGAGTATAGCTTTTAATTAAGCAACATGCTAGCTGTTTTTGACAAATTTAGAAAGTTTTTTTTTAGGATAATTTGGAGTGTAGCTAATATTTAAAGTCCCCCTCCAATGAAAATCGAGTTTTTAACATGTATGTGTGGCATTTTTCTTCTGAAAGAGGAAAAATATAATAGGAAATAATTTTGTGCTTGGATTTTCGAGTATTTCTCCTTTTAATCGCTGTCACTGTCTGAGAAAAACTCAGTTTGAATTCCTGAACTTTTCTTACGTCACAATAGCTGGCACGGCCAGAAAAGATAACATCCCACTTCTGTGCTGTAAAGGATTGTAATTCAGTGAAAGGCCATACTGATGTTAACTTTCATTATTTTCCCAAGGAATCTGAGGAAAAAAATGGATTGGATTTATTGGTCACAGCAACATCAATGATTATTCGATTATTTGTGGAAAAAAGAGTCATTCTTCAACTGGACGGTTGTAAATTTTGTATTTTTAAAGATGGATGCAGTACACTGTGGACAGCATGCACTTGTAGGTTTTATTTTAGGCTGATGTTTTTGCTCGTATTTATATGTGATGAGCAGAAAAAGTGATTGAAATTCATGTCAGCTCCTCGTCAGACGTACTGCGCGTTATTGCATCGATGAAATCAGTTCTGAACCCCAGCAAATGCTGCTGCTGCTGCAATACAGCCTCAATGGTCTTGTTTTATTTTATTTTTATTTTTTCATGTGCTTATCAAAGTGTGTGTCTTACTAGCATGTCTATGAGGGATAAGGGGCGTGCAGCTCAGCACTATAAGCCACGCCCACACAGAGGGATTTTTAGAAACGACGGCTTCAAATCAACAGGAAAAATGGCTTTTAAGACATTTAGGATGTGGAATTTTTTCCACATCCTAAACTTCCCAAACTTCACAGTCCAAATTAAAACCCCACCGGGAACATTTAAAGAAAATTTTAAAAATCGTTGTAGGGGGACTTTAAGAATTATACTAAAATATTGGCAAAAGTAGACATTTTCCTGTTATTTAGGCTAATTTGACGATTAGTTAATATTTCAGCTAGCTGTTTTGGCAAAATAACATTTTTTCAAGTTTTTTTAGGCCAAGTTAGAATTTAGCTAATATTTTAACAATGTGCTAGCTCTTTTGACAAAATTAGACATTTTTGTAGGTACTTTAGGCTAATTATGCATTTAGCCAGTATTTTAGCAAGCTTAAGTCTTTAACATTTCAGCTTCTGCATTTTTAGCTAGCTATCAGTTTCAGTGTTTTCACCCATCAGCTCTAGTATCTGCGGCCACATTTAGCTCACAGCATTCACACTAACTAACATTATCGCAGGTAATGCCATATATAAATATGCCAAAATATATTCAGACCAATGCAAAAATGTATTTTTCCTCAACTTTAATGGGTTTTAAAGAGAGGCTTCAAGAAATCCTTTTTTTTTTGTCCATGTTTCTGATTTAAACATCCCTTTTTTAGTTCACTATCACACACATAAACCATGTAATACCACAAAATAATGGCTGAAGTTAAAGTTAGTGAAGACAATGAACGGTTTATAAAAGGCTTGTGATGCAAATGCATCAAACCACATTGGCTCCAAAATATAACATAACTGAAACTTGTTTTTTCATAGGTAGAAATAATTTCAGACGTCAAACTGGTAAGGTTTTGACAGCTCTAGAACCAGAAATGTTTCCATGATTCTATACACAATAAACTGCTAAATTATTTTCTTTTTATTGTAAAACTTCAAAGTGTGGGCTTCACAGTTTAGTGCTCTTTCCTTGAAATGAGAAGGTCCTTGTTTGTATCCCAGCTGGATCCTTTACGTGTGGAGTTTGCATGTTCTCCTTACGCGTGTGTAGGCTTCCTCCCACTGTCCAAAAACATGCTTCATCAGAGGTTAACTGGTAACTCTAAATTCCCGCCTCGCCTCCAGTTCCATCTGGATGAAGCCCATCTGTTACACTATTCAAACATGTAGTTGAAGAGTTACATAAGCTAATGGAACAATGGTACATCGCCTGTCCATCTTGGAAGCAGATCCCTCCTTCATGTGGACATCTCTGAGGTTTCTTCTTTTTGTTCCAGAATCATGTATTTTTAAGGATTTTTTTCCTTATTGAGATGGAGTGGTCTAAGGGCAGAGATGCCCACTTTAATGTTTAGTTTAGCAATCAGCTATTGTTTATATTTTATGAGTGATTTTATGTTTTTGAATAATTACCAGTGTCAAGTCCATTGACACAACCATGTTATGTAAGCGGGCTATATAGATGAGATCAAATTAAATTGTTTAGATGTGCATGTGAGCGTGTGGCTCTACAACAGACTGACGACATGTTCAGATGTACTCAGCCTTTTCCAAAAAGTGACCCCATGACCCCAAAAGCAAGTCAGCTGGTTCTACATGGATGGATTTTCAGGTGTGGCTATAATTCTTTCCATAAAACAGAAACAGGTTGAAAGCATGCAGTAAATACATTTCTGTTTTTTTGTTCCATGTGAAACAAGATATACTTTACCATTGGATTTACAGTTATATGATTTAAAAAGCCACTAAAGTCTTTAAGGAAGATTTGAAAACGTCTTTGAAATCTTCAGGGATTTAAACATCTTTGCTGCCATCTAGTGGGGACTTCTTTGTATTGCTGTTTAGAATCTTGCAGCAGCAAATTTAGAAGACCAAACAGAAGAAAGTCACAACAGTTAATTCTGCAGATGATAGAGCCTGAATCAGCTTCCCCAAACCTTGTCTGGATTTATTAGTGTGAGATTGTAAAGAAATGATTTTGTTTGTTTGTTTGCTATGATTTCTGACTTCGCTTTTGGTCTTTATTCCAAAACAATCTTCCTTTGGTTGCTGCTCTGCTGTTTGTGGTTCCACAGGGCTCCATATTAGGACCACTACTATTCTCTTTGTACCTCCCTCCTCATGTTCTCCATCCTGAGAAAACAGTTTACTTTTAATGTTATGCAGAAAACAGTCTGACATTTTTACTAATTAAAAAAGTTTGTTCTGTTACACCACTCATTCCGTGTAGGTTCTCAGTCATCCAGGTCATGATGAATCAACTGGACGCAACTTTTTTTTTGGCTTTACCTCTCGTCCGAGCGGCTTCTTCAGTATATATATATACTAGTTTCAGTCCATTCATGGCCAACAATGTCTCTTCACGACCAAATCGTCCTCCTTGTCGTTGGGTTACATCAGCTGTCCTGAGTTTCGCCGCAGGATAACAATGACTTTTGTTATGCTGATGATGTTTGGACAGTGATGAGACTTTGATGAGAGGGTGTGTCTGAGGCCACCCCCTCTATTCAGTGTGGGGTTTTCTATTTAGACATAGAGAGCTTCCTTGACTTCTCTCTCAAACCACCAGCGATGTATCCTAGCGAGGATCTGGACCTCCCCGTCCTCAAAGGTAATCCCTCTTGTCTTCTAAATGGTGATGGACCCTGGTCCACCGGAAATGGACCTGAAAACGTATTCAGATCTACAGTAGACTTGCTGCTATGCTTTGATACAACAATATTTAAGTGTTGTACTTTTTCCTGAGGATACCAGAGAGATAACATCTGCAAAACAATAATAACTTTTGAGAAATCAACTGTATGTTTAACAGAACATTTTTTTATATGAACGATTCAAGCTTCAATCTGATCTGTGTAGTATTTGCTCATCTAAAATAGAAACATTAGAACATCTCTTTTATTTTATTAAACACATAAAGGTCTGATATTCATAAATGAGTTGAAGTTTTTAATATTCCAACTATGAAAGTGTCTATTTTATGGACAGTTTGGACTTGGAGGTTTCTGATGTTATCATCCTTGTCATTGTTTGTGCAAATACTTTATTCATATATATCAATTAGAAAATACATTTCCTTTGTTAAATATGTTTTTAAATTACTTGTAAGAAATATTTAAAGTCTTTTAAACGTTAAAAGGAAATCTAACAATTTATTGAAAAACAGCCAAATTAGTTTTATTTTCAGTTAACTTCCTTTGTCTGTGAGATTTTTATTTTCTTATTACAGACATTTTTATAGTACACTCATTTCTTATCAATGGTTTACTCTGACTTGGTTTTTGTAAGAGACTGAACAAATCAAGTTTTATTTAAACAACTGAAACTCTGGCGTCATTTGCACATCCTAACCTGTGGGTGGCAGCAGGGAGTCACAATGTATTTGCTCTACCAACATTTAGTCAACGAAGAAGAAGCTGCCTGAAATCAGTATCGGCAATGTTAAGCAACAGAGCAGACGGGAGAAACCACGAAAAGTCTTTATTTTGCTGCCTTTCTTCGTTGGTTTTTTCAGTTTTGTCATATTTGGAAACTTTTCTTAACGATGAACTGATGACGTAGCGATTTCCAAGTGAGTAATTATTTCCCCGTTTTTGTTACGCGTAATAAATTAGTTTTAACGGTATTCTTTCAGTTAGCTTGTGGGGCAAAAGCAAAGAAAAGTGCATAATAAACGAGAGATTGTTGGATTTAACGGGGTCTCAGTCGAAATGAGTTTAGCTTCAAATCTGCATGAACTGTTAGAAAGTTTCTTTCCTCAACAACTGCGGAACCACTTGAAACTTTAAAAAAGAGCTGATCGACCATTAGCATAAATATAGCTTTGTAAAGCAGATGTTTCCTTTATTTGCTTTAAACATTTAGTGTCAACATTTCGCAACGTTGTTCCTCTTTTGTGTGTTTTTGCAAGCGATATCCGAGGAAATCAGCAAGTTTAATCAACAGAAGATTCTATTTATTCACTGAGATTTAGATCTGATTTCAAATAATACATATTTTAAACAATATAAAAACTGTGAAGTGAACAGAAGAGCTTTGAATGTTAAACAAAGCAGTTTCAACCAGATTTTGGATGCAAACATACTTATCCTTGACATTAAAGTAGTTTTTCTCGCAGGAAAAGGTCATGTTTTAAAAATCACAAGGACTTTTGGGATGAAAAAAACTCTCATTATCTTTCACCAAGTGTTTCTATGAAGAAGCAAAGCCCTCATGTCCTTGATATACAGACATTCCTCGTGGCTTCATACTTCTGGTTCAGTTCTCGCCTTCCTCCTTTTCTCAAAGCAGCTTCTTTTGTAACATTATCTGTTTTTTTTTTACTCCACAGTGTGGCATTATGGGATGTAGCGGAGGATGCACAGCTGCATTGGATGCGACCCCTTGACTGTCATTTCTCGTCCTGGGCAGCTGAGCCAGGCGGTCCTGAATGGCGTGCCCGGTTCAGTTCGTCTGCCGGGCGACCCGCACCGTCGGGCTGGTCCTCCTTTACTATGTTTTCTCTATTGGCATCACCTTCTATAACAAATGGCTCATGAAGGTGAGAGGAAATCGGACGTGCACTAAAACCTGGACTTTTGTTAACAAACTTTCCTCCGTTTCTCACTCAGGGTTTCCATTACCCCATCTTCATGACGCTGGTCCATCTGGTCGTTATCTTCTGTCTGTCGGCGCTGACGCGACGCATCTTGCAGCTGTGGACCGGGAAACCCCGCGTCGTTCTGAAATGGGCGGTTTACTTCAGAAAAGTGGCTCCCACAGGTGAGGAACAGGAGGCTCCTCTGGGATTGATTATCCCCCCTTATCATGTTTACTGACTGGTTGTCAATAAAGTTTGATCAAAGTCCAGACTAGGGATAATACATTGACCTGAATGAAAACTTAGAAAATACACATTGCAAACAGATGTTGGAGCTTGTACATCATTTTCACAGTAAAAGATAAACATTTATGAACCTCATAGAAGATAAAGATAATCTGCTGATTACTATTCAGTCTGTTCAGGATTCTGTTACAAAAGTCTCATTTGCATCACCGTCTGTTAGACTACTGTCATATTTGAAAAAATGCCACCACACGGCGGCTTTAATGACAGTTTTTCAGCAAAACTCATCTGTGGCCGCCCAGCTGTGGCTCGATTTTGTCATGATGTAATCTCTAGAGGTGTAACGGATCACAAAACCCACGGTTCGGATCGTGTCACGGTTTTAGGGTCACGGTTCGGATCATTTTTCGGATCAATAAAAAGTACAAAAATTTAAAAAACGAAAAAAACAAAACGAAAAAAAAAAAAAACAATATCAAACCTAATTAAATTTTTGGAAACGCTTTAAATCATATAAGCATTTAAAATACCTCACACACACAATATTTACATATGCAACAACAAAACATCTGCTCATTGAAGCCTATTTATTAAAACAAAACATATTTATACTTTAAACACAAACAAAATGCTAAAACATGTAGTTTCTGATTACATTTACATGTTTTTAGACCAAATCTACAAAAACTAAGAGAAAATAATATTTAAAAATAGTGTTGAAAATACCAAATCTATCTGGATTATCCTTTAAAATTAAATCATAAATAAAACAGTTAGAATATTTTTTTGGGTATGAACTGCTTTATTGAAACTAACTGTGGGAACATTTAAATGTTTTAAATGAAAATTTTCTGTAAAACGTGGCACTTCTGCGTCAGCTTTTCCTGCTCAATTTTGACATCTCTGGCTTGCCGTACAATGTTCCGCGATTCCACCGGAAAGCCCATAACGGAGCTGCAGCTTTCTCCTGTGCGGGACAGTTGCTACGTTTAACTGGGAGATTCTGTGAACCCACTAATGGAAATGTGTACCGATGCTTTTATTCAGCTCTTAAAATTAAATAAACCTGATATTTATCCATCTGCTTCCTTCATTGTGAAGTCGACAAAAGTTTTTGACAGAAGCTCCTCCCACACGCAGCTTCAGGACAGGTGAACAGACTTTAAGATAAATAGAAAGCAGCTACTTTAGGGCTTGTCAAAACAAAAAGGATTTACAGGAATTTGACACAAATTCCATTCGATGCGAACGGACAATTGGTTTAAATTACACTAGCGCGAGGTGTCCGCGTTTGGGGGGTAGAGTGTTCGAGCGGTCCGCGGTACACACGTGTCCCGAACCGTGGCCTCTGATCCGTACGGACCACGGATTTTCCGTGATCCGTTACACCCCTAGTAATCTCTGTCGGACTGCTACCATCAGATTTCATGATCATACTATCAAAAAAAAATTGGGCGGTAGCAGCTAATCTTAAAGTTGTTTACAATGCCTGTCCTATCCTGTGAGGATTTTTCTCCATCGGATTATTTTGTTTGATCCTTCAAAATGTCTCAGTTCATCAGTGTTTTGGGTTGTTTTCACCCGCAGCCATGGCGACAGCGCTGGATATTGGACTTTCCAACTGGAGCTTCCTCTTCATCACCATCAGCTTGTGAGTTAGTAACTTTAAAAAAAATAAAATAAAAAAAAAAGATCTATCCCAGCAGGGATGATTTATCTTCCCTGTCCATCATGTTTCTGTGCTTTGTTCTTCAAAGGTACACCATGACCAAGTCTTCTGCGGTGCTCTTCATCCTCTTCTTTTCCCTCATCTTTAAACTTGAGGAGCCGGTGAGTGACCCACAAAGTAAAAGTCTGAAACTCTAAGAGCAGGAAAAATTAGATTATATATATAAAATCATATTAAATGTATACATTTTTGGAGCTTTAATGATTTTATAGTCGTTTTTGTAAATACTGACTTCTTATTTTTGTACAAATGTATAAAAATGAGTCATTGACTGTTGTTTTAGTTGCTTGATTTTTCTTGGATTGAAAGAAAATAATTTTGGATAAGATGGAAGACGGATGCAGAAACAATTGCAATAAATGACAAAAAATGGGAGATCAGAATTCCTGTTTGGTGATATTACTGGTAAAGTTCAAACTAGGATTAAAACGAGCCTTTCCACTAACAAGATTCCGAAGATTTCTTCACATAACAATGTGACTGGATAGAAATTGACTCAGATTCCATCCAGTCACAGGTTAAATAAAAAAGATTATTTTTGCTATTCACAGTTTCATCTTTTGCTTTGTTCATCCAGAACCCCTTCCTGATCCTGGTGGTCCTGCTCATCTCCAGCGGGCTCTTTATGTTTACGTTCCACTCCACGCAGTTCAACATGGAGGGCTTCATCATGGTGCTGCTGGCAGCCTTCATCGGAGGAATCCGCTGGACCCTCACGCAGCTGCTCATGCAGAAAGCCGAGCTGGGTCAGTCTGCCGGCAGAGACCAGAACCAACAACTGCTCTTTTAGTCCAGTTTTTCCTGTAAAAGCTGAACAAACGTCTCTGATGTGTAGCTAACCGGACATGTCTTTGTCTCTTTCAGGCCTTCAGAACCCGATCGATACCATGTACCACTTACAGCCTCTGATGTTTCTGGGTCTTTTTCCTCTCTTTCTGTACAACGAAGGTGAGTCCAGCTGTCTTCTTCAGGAGGACTTGTGAGCTAGAAGGAGCTCACAGGTTCTGCTCCATGTCTCCATTTCTCTGCAGCTGTGAACCTCAGCATGTCGGAGAAGTTATTCCGAGTGACTGAGCTCCGTCCTCTCTTGTATTCCCTCTTCACGCTGACCATCGGTGGCTTGCTGGCTTTTGGTTTGGGATTCTCCGAGTTCCTGCTAGTCTCCAAAACCTCCAGCCTCACTTTGTCCATATCAGGAATCTTTAAGGTATTTCTGAAAAAAATATGTACTCTTTTTTTTCCTTTTACCATTTATTCCAGATCTTTCTGAATCCCTACACTCCAGGGAATTCTGGTTTCCTTTAGTTTCTGTCAGGGGTTTTTATTTAGAAAATGGGGTTTTGATTTTAGGCAATTTTCATTATCAGTCATCCTCTTCGTTCATAGGTGTTTCTGTGCGGTCAAATCAGAGTCTGCTTAAAGGGTAACCAAACAGGGAAGTTGGGGGCTGACTCCGCCCACAGCCAAAATGTGAAAATCCAGTCGGAGGGGTGGGGCTTAGGGGCAGGACTGTCATCATTACTGGAGCTACACATCATGACGTGAAACGTCTGAAATGACGGGGGACTTAAATTGTTTGACCAATCACAAAATTCAACTGTAATATCTCAATTCAACCTGTAGGGGGCAGCACACAGGCGGTTTTTGACTACGTTTTCAAGAAATATCTTTTAATTTGGCAAAAACAGCAGTAATGATGCTTAAAAAATGTTTTTTGTAGTATTTCTTTTAAGTTCACAATGTGTTTTGAGTTTAAAACTGTCTTAATTTTTTTTTTGCAGACATTTTCAGTCACTTTAAGCTGATTTGACCTCACAAAAATATATATGTATGTAAAAGATCTAGAAAGGATTAAGTGTTTCCAACCCCCAACATTTACATCGAGAACCGCTTTATGTGCTGTAGTTACCGTTTGTATTTAAGTGTTCAGATCGTCCTGACATTCTGTTTGTTTGTTTGTTTGTTTGTCTGTCCACCTGCAGGAGGTGTGCACGCTGCTTTTAGCTGCATCCCTGATGGGAGATGAACTGAGCCTGCTCAACTGGCTGGGATTCGCCGTGTGTCTTTGTGGCATTTCATTACACGTGGGACTCAAAACGTATTACTCTAAAAGTAAGAGTTGCTTTTATTTTTTTATTCAAACAGATCTGAGCAAAACAGTCATTTAATTCCTCTCAAAAGCAGATAAACGTCAGGAAGTCAAGGAAACCTTTAATATTTCAAATATACAAACATGGCAAATGAACTCATTTACAAATCTTTGAGGTCCAACTGCAGAATCTATGATGTACAATTATCTATATAAAATAATTAAACAAAAAAAAAAAAGAAATCATTGTATAAATAAGAGAAAATTATTTAAATAGGCTGAAGTCAGCATTTCTCCTTTTAATAGACACTTAAAATAAAACAAAATCCTTTTAATTAATCTTAATGTCAGTTTGGCATAATGTGGAAAGTGCTGCAAAGCCAAAAACTGCATTTGACAAATATTTCAGTAAGCGACAGTGCCCTCTGGTGGACAGAGGAAACAACTGCAGTTCAGAAAAATTCTGTTCCATAATTTTCTATGAGCAAAAAATAGCTTTAATCAAAAGTAAATTTAAAATAATTGAGCAAAGCAATGTTTAAGATTTATCAATACTTCATATATTCATTATATTTTTACTTAATGAATTGAATGTAAACAATTTTCTCTTATTTATTTTTACTTTTGATTTTAAATTCATCTCAATGGGCTGCCATTTTCCTTTGTAGCCATTCTGTAAGACTTTCAAATTCAACCCACAACTTCTGGATTCATCAATAATTTGGAATTTTTTTTGTGGATAAATGGGATTCCATCCGTCCACTTTATCTAATTGTTGTAGTATATATTTGTTAAAAGAAACAAATGTATCAAATGTATCAGATTTAAATCTTTGGATTTGTATTTTCTTTCTCTAATTCCTTTAAATATTTGTTTTTGTTCCATTTGTTTTGAAGTGACAACAGTGTTGTTTTCCTCAGATAAGCTGCCATCTCTGCAGCAGCACAACAGGAGCTCTGAGCTGGGGTTGCCGCTGTTACGGCAGGACAGCGATCAGTGGGAAGACTCCACCGCTGACGAAGACGAGGACAAAGAGCAGGAAATGATGCTAAACTGACGTCGCAGCACACAGACGGACTCCTGAGCAGTTCAGATTCCACGTCGAAAAACTCTGTTTCCATCATCAACCTGCCTCTCAGGGATCCCCTCCTCAGCTAAGCGTCCACTGTGGACCATAAGGGGGAGCATATAGAGCACAAATAATGAGTATTTTACAGTTGGAATTTCTGACACTCTTTTATTTAGTTTAATGTAAAAACTGCCCCAGGATGGGAAGATGCCCAGTTCTAAGAAATTAGAGAACAATTAAACAAAACTTTTAAGTTATTTTGTATGAAAAAAATTAATTTTGCAGCTGGATTTGCAACCCTTTTTTAGGTTTGATAATTATTGATATTTAAGTTTGTGAAATAGTTGAGCTGCAACACCATCAATAAATCTGGAAACATATTTGACAAACTTTTTGGTGAACTTTCCTGGATCATTCCGACTCAGCTTGAACACATATCTCCAAACTTACATGTTAACTGTTTGATGAACTGACATGTGAAATGTTTGTTAGTTTTGTGTAAACCATTAACATTCCTTCACTGTGTGTAACTGCAGAGTTGAAAACTGAAAAACCTTAAATGTTGTTTAGTCTCCCTGTTTTTATTTGAAGACCTTTAAGTGCCTTTTTTGCCACTATCACAACAATTTCTAGAGAGTTTTCAGAGGACATGAAAGGTTTTCTAAAGTTTATTAGTAAGATGAAATAATTTAATGTTCAATCTTGATTTTTTTTTCTTTTTTAATGATGTAAAATGTTGAGAAATAAAGAGATGAAAAGCTGAAGTGCCCTGAGTTCCTTCTGCTCACAAACTGCAATTTAAAAGCTCATTTAACCCATTGAAGTTTTTTTATTACTTTGTTAAAACTGAAGGAGAATGTGTCTTTTAAACTAACTTTTACTGATGGGGGTAACTTTTCTCACATTCTTTGAAAGTCACATTTTTTAAACACTTTTTGTTTGTTTTACCGGACCAAAAGACCAGACAGAGATGCATTTGGCTGAGTTAAAAAGGGATTTCCAAAACCTCTTAAATCCATAACTGACATTTTTATATCTTAAGTTTTAAGTTTTTTGGATTGGCATAAAAATAACCAAAGTTGTTTTTGCTGTCTTTCCCATGTCTAACCTGATATTCATTGATTTTAATAACAATAAAAAGTATGTTTGAGCTTTTAAAGCAAGCACAGTACTGAGTTCCGCCACACGAGGGCGCACTGCTCAAAATGAATGTAACTTGTACACTTCAATATAAAAGCATGGCCTCTTTAAAAAATAAAGATATAAGCAGATGAAGAGAAAATTACAATTATTATGTTTTAGAATATATATATTAGAGGGTTCTACTACATCAGTACACATATAAGTATTTCCTTTTTTCCACAGAGGTGTGTCGCCTTCTTACTTTGAAAAAACCGGAAATAAACAGGAAGTCGTCCTGGTCGCGCGTGCTTCATCCGTTCTAGCTTGAGCAGCAGGATGGATGACACAGAAGTTTGGCCAGAAATAGAGAAAGCAGCGACAGAAAAGAGGCGCGAACTGGTTCTACACGGTCCCGCCATAGACAAGAGGATCTCCTCCAACCAGGGCCTCAGCTCCTCCATTTACTCCTTACAGCTGCTCAACTACCTGGAGGTTAGCCAGTGTCCGAGTTTGACGG
This sequence comes from Oryzias javanicus, assembly GCA_003999625.1. Classification (NCBI taxonomy): domain Eukaryota; kingdom Metazoa; phylum Chordata; class Actinopteri; order Beloniformes; family Adrianichthyidae; genus Oryzias; species Oryzias javanicus. The sequence continues at coordinate 6,639,427 of CM012443.1, forward strand.
AGATCCACGCGGACATCCAGCTCCTGACGAACCTCCAGAGCCTCATCCTGTGCCGGAACAAGCTCGCCTCCATCCCGCACGCCATCGGCCGCCTCAAGTCGCTGAAGGTCCTGGACGTTTCGGTCAACAACCTGACGGCGGTACCGGAGGAGATCAGCCAGCTGCCGGAGCTGACGACTCTGAACGTCAGCTGTAACAGCCTGGAGCTTCTGCCGGAGGGGCTGAGCCGATGCTCCAAACTCTCCACCATCAACGTCTCCAAGAACCGCCTCACCGCCTTCCCCCCGGACCTCTTCTCCGAGGACCTGGACCTGCTCAGCACCCTGGTGGCTTCTGACAACTGCATCCAGGAGCTGAGTGGAGACATTCAGCAGCTCGCTGCTCTGAAGGTTTGAACAGATCCTCCAAACACGTCACAGCTTGTTTACTTAGCAGGAGAGCGTGTAAACAAAGAGCTAAATGAGACCATTTGAAATGAATATATATATACACCATTGAGTAAATAAATAAATGTGTCATTAATTATTTTAAATTGACATTAAATAAATAAAAGTGGATATAAATAAATAATTTTTTAAAAATATATGTGGCATTTAAATACTAAATTAGCATTTAAAAGCATATTTTAATATTTCATGACTTATTTCATGGTCAGTGTTGACCAAAAGAGACACATTGAAATAAATGTATTTAATTATTAAATAAATGTGTCATTATTTAAAATTGGTGTTAAATAAATACAATTGTAATTAAATGCATCGATATTTCATTTTAAATTATTTAAGAAACAATTTTCTATTTAATGATTTCACATTAAATGCATTTATTTCAATTTATCTCTTCCAGCCAGAGCCGGCCTTAGATATAGGTGAACTGGGCGACCGCCTAGGGCGCCATCTCCTGGATTGCAAATTGCCAAATCACCAAATTGGAATGATTTTTTTTTTTCTTTTTTACAGTTTGACACACCACTTATTTTTTATGTAAAATCTTTAAAATGTAATAACTAAAACCATAAATAAAAGAACTCAAAAGTTTGACATAATAACTTTGCCTGGTTCTGCGCCTCTCCTTGCCCGACGCAGCCCCTATTGAAGCTTGGTGGAGGGGAGAGGCAGGATGAGCGCGTGGCGTGGTTATTTAAAACCTTAAAATAAGTAAAAGCAGCAAAACAAGCCCTCAGGGACAGCTTTAAGGTCAAAAAAGGAAGGAAGAGGAGGAATAAACTGACTCGAAGCTGTTTTAATTCTTTTCATTTGCATGGAAATTTGCTGATTTAGGTCTAAAAAATAATATTGTATTTTCCTTGAATAATTGAGTAATTTAGAATAAGAATAATTTAACTGGTAACGTCGTTTTTTTCCCTCTATTTAAACCCTTAACAAAGGAAATCAATTAAATCTTAAATACTGAAGACGTCTGTCAAAAGATCTACCATCCTGTAAGAACTGCACCAAATGTTGGTACAGTGGGTAATGCTGCTCCCTGTCATTGAAAGGGCTGGGGTTCATTTCCCACCTGGGGAAAAGTGTTATTTTTCTTACATTTTTTTAAAAAGGTTGTTATTATTTAATCCTTGACAATTAAATATTTAAATGGCAAATTTCTATTTTGCTGATCTAGAAAATATCTCAAAAAGGGACACAGGTTTGTAAAAAAAAAAAAAAAAAAATGGCATAATCATAATTAAAAGACCATTTGAGAATGTTTTGAAAATAAATAAAAAAAAAATGACTGCTTTCGTTTCCTCTGAAGGTTCTGGACCTCGCTAACAACAAGCTAAATGAAATCCCCTGGAATCTGAGTGACTGCCCCAAACTAAAGGAGATCAACTTCAGAGGCAACAAGCTGAGTGACAAACGCCTGGAGAAGATGGTCAACGGCTGCCAGACCAAGTCCATCCTGGAGTACCTGAGAGGGAAGGGGAGAGGACGGCAGGTGGAGGAGGGAGGGGACGCAGACGGAGGACGCCAACCTGAAAAGAAGAAGAAACAGCAGCAGAAGAAGAGGAAGGAGAAGGTGGCGGAGGAGCAGGAGGAGGAGCTGGAGGAAGTGAGGAAGATGGCGGTGAGGGTTCTGCACGTTTCAGACGCCCCCACAGCTCTCACGGTGCAAGTGAGCGCTGACGTGAAAGACGTCCGGCCGTACCTGGTGTGCTGTTTGGTCAAAGGCATGAACCTGAAGGCTGGGAATTCCCTGAAACGCTTTTTGATGGCTCAGGTAATAAAAACAACTTCCACCAGTGTCTGAAATCAAAAGCTCGAGTGAAAAGCAAACCTGTGTTTCCAGACGAAGCTCCACGAGGACTTGTGCGGCAAAAGAACCATCGCAACCATCGCCACTCACGACGCGGCGCTCCTCAAAGGGCCGCTCGTGTACGGCGTCAGAACCCCGACGCAGCTGAAGGTAAGCTGCTGCACGGAGGCGGCGTTTTAGCTTCTGCTGCCGCCCCTCACCTGCGGTCGTCCGCTTGTTGCTCCTGATCAGATAGTTCCTCTGGGTCGGAGGGAGATGACAGCAGTGGAGCTGATCAGACTTCTTCACCTGGAGGCGGACGAGCTGAGGAAGCAGAAGAAACGGCAGAACGTCACGGGCCTTCACAAGTCAGTGCCTCCTGTAAATGACTCCTGAAATACTGTCATGACACTTGGTATAGGCCCTTTAAATCTCGTAATATTGCTTTTTTTTTTTTTTTTTTTTTTTGGGTGGCCCTAAATTTCCATCATGTGATTAAAGTGAGACTTTAAGGACTTAAACAGATGTTGACACCAATATGTCCAGATAAGGACTGGTAACAAATATGTGCCTGATATTGGTGAGAGACGGGTTTTAGTCTCGGAATCAAATAAAAAGTGTTACACCAACAAACATCTGTGTGGTGCTGCACCACTGTGGTCTATTTAATAAAATCCTGAGGGCATCATGCGTCCACTGCATTGCTAGGTAACCTGAAATGATCAAACTTGTTTATATTTTTGTCTTTTTTCTAAGTTCTTTTTTTTTTTTTTTTTGACAGATATCTGCAGCTTCTGCAGGGGAAATCACAGTATCCCTGCCTGGTTGATGCAGACGGAGACGTGATCTCATTTCCTCCCATCACCAACAGCGAGAAGACCAAGGTGTGTGGGTTTTATTTTGAAAGTCATGCTTTCATTCTGGTAAATGTTTTGCCACACTGATATTGGTGGAAATTTGACTTTTAAAATGATTTTTTTTTTTTATGTTCTTTCTTTCAAAGTCAAAAATCGTTTCTAGTCTTATTTGGGATGTAACAACAATCCAATAAAATATATATTTTTTTCTTTATAGATCAAGAAGACAACCAAGGAGTTGTTCTTAGAAGTAACAAGTGGAACCAGCCTGCAGACCTGCAAGGACATCATGGACGCTCTTATTGTGGTAAGACACTATTTTTAGAGTGCATATTTGCTTTTTATGTGTACTGAATCTTTTACCCACAATGTTTATGGAAACATTTCATAAAATATAAAAAAATGTATTTAGCCCAATTATTATAATGATTAAAAAAAGATCATTTCGAAGAGGTTTCTCCTTTTTTTTTGTCTTTTACGTTGAAACATTTTATGTTAATGCACAACGTCTATGTCTGCACAGAAAATGGCAGAGTTGAACAAGTTCACCGCAGAGCACCAGGAGGAGGCGGGGTCAGACGCAGAAAGTGACGCTGCACTAAATCCCTCCCCCAGCACAGAAACCTCCAGCCAGCTGGTCATCCAGCAGCTCCGCACTACGGACCAAGACGGGAACCTGAAGGTGGTCTATCCATCCAAGACCGACCTCTCGGACAACATCAGCAATCTGACTGTCATCTGGTAGCTCGAGTTGTTCTGGAATCATTTCTAATGTAATTACAAGTGTCTGAGAGCCATAATAAAAGGAAATGAACATTGGAATGAGATGGAAGTCAAAATTTTACAAAGAATAAAGTCATACAATTATAAGAAAACATCAACATTTCGCAACCAAAAAAGTAGATTTATTATTTAAAAAGTTGTACTTTTACACAGAAAAAGTCATGCTTTTTTCAAAAGTGAAGTTGTAATTTTCATGAAAATAAAGGTACTTTTTAGCACTTCCACAATTAGTCGACTAATCGACAATAGATCGACTATTAAAATAGTCAACGACTAATTTAATAGTAGATTAGTCAATACTTAATATTACATGGAGTCAGAGTGTAGTAAAGTTAAAGTTGTGAGCGTTCAGCACCAAAACTTTACTTTTTTTATTATTCAAGTGAGTGAGACCAAAACTCCATCTTATGTTTAACTTTAAGTTCCTTGTTTTAGAGGTCGACCTCATAAGAGAGATAAGGAATATACTTTCCATCAAACTCATTTTGACAGGTGACTTTTGACCCTATATACCCTTTATATATAAAAGTGATATTAAATTGTTGCGTCACCTTGAGGGGCGGAGCGCCTGTCAAAACAAGTTTGATGGATGGTGAAGGGTCAAAGGTCACCTGTCAAAATGAGTTTGATGGAAAGTATATTCCTTTTCTCTCTCATCTTATTAAATCTTGTTTTACAGAGGCTGCATCTTAATCGTCTTTATTTTTAGTTAGTACAAACCTATTGATGGTTAAGATGTGTGCTTTACTTTCACTTTGCGGAAAACCCAATTAGTCAACTAATCGGAAAAAATAATCAGTGATGAGTCGAATAATAAAGTAACTGTGGCAGCCCAAGTACATTGTTGGGGTTCATTGAGATTGTTGAGCAGTGTGACGTCCATTTCATTTCTCAGAATTATCTGCAACATAAATTACACAGATAATGATGAATCATTTTTGTTAAAACATTTTAGAAGCTAAATTTTAATTTTGAACAAGCAGGACTTTTTTTCTTGTAGAATTACAATTTTTTGAAGCATCTAATGGCATAAAACAATTATCACTAAAAAACTCACTATTTCATGGTATTAAAATATTTTTTTCCCAATTTTAGTCTTTTCTTTTGTAATTGTCCTCCTAAACTGTAATAAATGTATGGACTTTAAAAACCCACTCCAAAGTTTTTGACATGTTCTTGTAGCATTTTTGTCAATGGCATTTCTGAGTATCTAGTCCAGAGGTCTGCAACCTGCAGCTCCAGAGCCACATGAGGCTTTTTTATCTGTCCATTGTTGCTCTCTGGCTGAAGACGAAGAAAATAATAGTAAATAAAAAAAAACATACTAATGTTTTTGGCTAATTTGTTTTCTACTGGGGTTTTTAGGCTAATTTAGAGTTTTAGCTTCTATTTTGACAACATGCTAATGTTTTTGACTAAGTTACTGAGGAATTCTATGCTAGTTTGGAGTTTAGATAATATTTTAGCAAAATACTGATGTTTTCAGCTAATTTGTTATCTACTGAAATTTGTTTTTGATAATTTTGAATTTAGCTTTCTATTTTAGCAACATGCTAACATTTTTAGCTAATTTGTTATCTACTGGGGGTTTTAGGCTAATTTTGAGTTTAGCTTTTATTTCAGCAACATGCTAAAATTTTTTGGCTGATTTAATTTACAGAGAAATGTTCATCAGCTCATTTGAAGTTCAGCTAGCAAATAAGCAACAAGCTAGCTTTTTTGCTGCTAAAGTTGAAAACGTTAAAAAAAAAAATACCTTTTTGAGAGATGCTAGTTTATTTTATGTAGTTTTTTCTTTTGTTTGTGCCAAAAATAGATATTATTCACATTTATTTAAAAAAAAAAACTGAAAGAAAGTTGTGAATGAAAATCCAAATTTCTTAAAGGCTAATGTAAGTCAGTGCGGCTCCTTCTAGGTTCTAATCGGCAGAAAATGAGCTCCAATGGCTCTTCTACTGTTAAAGGTTGCTGACCTCTGATCTAGTCAAATTGTGATCAATCGAGCCGAGGAAAAAAGCTGTACAAGCTGTCAATTGTGGCGTAGAAACTGAAGTGGGCAGGCCAAAGTCTGAAAGGATGCACATTCCACAGCCATGTGCCGTAGTAGAGAGTTACAATTCTCATTAAACAAATATTAATGTTAGCTTCCATATATTTCCTTGAATTGTTGCTTTTAGAGAGAAATGGATTGAATTTCAGAATCCTCCTCCTTTTGTGTTTACATATTAAATTAGAATATTCCCTTTCAGTCACAAGCACGACAGATTTTGACCTTTTCTGTCGACTTTTGCTACTTCTGATTAAAGTAATCATGGTAAGATGTGTTTTTACTTCGGGATAACTACTTTTGAAATGAAAAATATCTTCAAGTCTACAATAGTTTCTCACTTGAATCATTTAAATCTATTTTTTTCTCCTCTGCAGAAATCTCCTTTTCTTCACCAAATGGTAAGAAGAATTTAGAAGCAAAAAAAAAATCATGAAGGACTAGTCCAAGATTAGATATGTGTAATAGATTTATTAGGATCATATTGTTTCTGCAACAAATTTGTTGATTTCTCGTCAAGCTCATTTCTTAAATTTGACTAGATTAACGGTTTCCGTCACTTAAATGCGTCTGAGAATCATCAGGATCTGCAAAAGAGAATAGAAAGTGTTAGCATTCTGTGAATGGAAGATTACAATATGAAAAGATTGATTAACACTGCCATGTTTGCTAAATGCTCGTAAAAAGAAAAATAGCCTGTATATAGAATTCATAAAACTAAGGAGACAGAAGAAATACAAAAATAAGCTTACAGTAATTCAGAGAGAGTGTAAACATGTCAATGGTAAGTTGAAATTGGGCTGGGTATCGATTATGACTTCCAGAAACGATTCGATTCACAAGAGCCTGGATCGATTCAATTCAGATTTTTTTCAATTCTTTGGATTCTTCAATTCAATTTTGAGTTTACACATTTAGACACATTTGTTTAGAAATACATAAATAATCAATTTTATGTTTAAATTATATTTATATTAATCTGATACATACTCTAAAAATGTATTAGTGAAATATTGAGATTGTTAATATCATACAGTGTTTCATGGTTTCTCAAAAGAAGAAGTTCTAACAAAAATGTTCAGATCATTCACATTGTAAACATTGTTCTGCTTCTACTGGAGGACGTTTCATTTTGGCCACTAGGTGGCAATTACACTATAGCATTACACCTTATTCCTGAAGAAGAAGAAAGAATGATAAAAAACGTTGCTTTAGATCACAAATGGTTACTTTAAAAAATGTTTCCGTAAAGATTTTGTGTGAAGGCAGAACCCACTGCCCCAAATTTAAGTTGTTTCTTGATTTTTTTTTTTAGAAAATTTGACAAACTTATTTGACTTCACAGATCACTTACCAAAATTAACTCAATGACCTGTACACACATTTAGTTAATTTTGTTATGATTGTTTTAGTGATTCTGTTCATTTGAGTACTCTGAGGCATGATGCTGTGGAAGGGGGAGGAGCTGGACAGTTTCTGATAATGTGGCAACTTCCTGGACACTCCCATTTGAAGATGGAGGGGAAAGATAAAGTTTGTTCTTTAGTTGGACGATTGTTTTCTTTTGTTAAAATGTGTTAAACTTATTTTGAAGTATAAGTTTAGTTTTGTTTGTTTAAAACTCTAAATTACCAGTAATTTACTTCTTTAGTTAATTTGTAGGTTTTGAATGTTTGTATTTGTGGTTCCCTCTCGATTGTGTGATTGGTCTGGATCAGTCAGCATAAAACCTCCCTAATGTTTCCTGTCAGGGAGTCAGTTTGGGTTCAGTTGGCTTGAGCTTTTGCGTTAGCATTAGCCGTCCTATGAGAAATTCCATTAAACGTTAGCATCAAGTTCGCTGACTTCAGCTTTATGTGCTAAAACAATCTATATTTTTATGAATCGATTATTGATCTGTTAAGCTTATATCAATTTTATCAACATATCCTTAAGTAGAACATATTAAACAGTGTTACTAGAAACAAAATAATGCCATTTAAATTTATTGGGCCAAAGCTAATACTAGAAATCAAAGACAAAAAACATCTCATAGAAAGTAATCCCACTTTAATGTTTCTTAAACTAGTAAATGAAAAGGAAATGATTGAAATTGTCAAGAAGTGCAAACCAAATACTTCAATAGATTGTGATGGAATTGATGTGAAAATGGAGAATTAAAATAGTGAAATGATTTCATGAAAAGAAGTATCTTACCAACGCAAACATAAGAGACCTCCAGATACTTGTATGTGTCCTCACAGGGGTCTCCAAACACTGAGTTGCTTGCTTTGATGGTGCATCTGCGTCTTCCATTACAACTGTGCAATCAAGAAACAGAGAATATGAAGGTGAGACAGATCTTTTTTGTTTGTTTTATATTACCTTTTTGCAATACTACATCACTCCATGGTCACCATCACTTTCTAATGCTATTCTTTGGCAACACTAGATGGTTTTTGCCATTGAAAAGCTTGGGGTAAACATTTTATTTTTGGAAAGAAAGGAACAATTTTTTCAATGAAGACACTTTTAAGCTAATCAGAAATTCAATCTAAACATTATTGATGTGGTAAATGATTAAGAAATGACTATTCTAGCTGCAAATGTTGGTTAGGTGACCGGATGCCATTTGAGCAGCATTAGAACCCTCCACTGTCCTAACGGTACAAAGTGTTTGCTCATTGAGGCCAAGAGATGATCAGAAAACCCCAGTGCAATTATCACAGCACAGCTGACAACAGTTTAGCTGATGAGAGAAGCTACAAAACTGAATTTCCTTTTGTTGGGTAAAAAATCTGGAGCATCACATTTGTGGTGGATTAAATGGTCAAAATGGCCAGAAAAAGAGAACTTTCATGTGAAACTCAACAGTCTACTGTTGTTCTTAGAAGTGAAGGCTTTTGTGTGACAGAAATTGCCAAGAAACTTTTTTTCAATGGTGTGTAGTACTCCCTTTAGAGAACAGCACAAACAGGCTCTAACCACAGCAGAAAATGAAGTCGGAAGCCCTGCTGCACAACTGAACAGGAAGATTAGAGTCACCAGTTTGAAAAATAGATTTCTTACAAGTTCTCAACTTCCTGCTTTTTTGTATAGGACCTACAAAACACCAATGTCAACTATGTCTACAATCAAGAGGCAACTTTTGCATGCTGGTCTTCATGGAAGAGTGGCAAAGAAAAATCCGTAAGTGCGACTGGCTAACATGAAAAAGATGAATTTGGGCAAAAGAACACAGACATTAGACAGAGGAAGATTGGAGAAAACGTGTCTTGGATAGATGAGTTGAAGGCTGAGGTATTTGGAACACACAGAAGAACATTTGTGAGATGCAGAACAACTGAAACGATGCAAAGATTTCCCACATTTCTAGCTGTTGGCGTTCAAGCTAACAGCTAACGCTAAAAGTCTGTAATACTGGAAACGCTGAACATGGAGGATTCTTTGAAGGAAACAAAATAGTATTTTAAATAAATATAATTATTTTCAACGTCTTGACTATATTCTTTTAAACATCTAACAACCCATGCTTTTTAAAAACCTACCCTGGGATAATTTGTTAAATATACGTTGATTTGCTTTTTGTCAATTTAAAATCTATGTCATTAAAATTCTCATAAATGCATTTTACCTTGACTTGTAATTATCACTTACGTCTCAGCGACTATGTCAGTGGGGTTTTCACAGTCCACATTCTGAGTCTGGACAAAGGGGCAGTTGAGAGTGCAGACACTGCTACTACGGCGTCCATAGTAAGCACTCACGACAGAGATAACCTGCCCTCGACCTGATAGAAAGGAGAAGATAGTGGCATGAGTAAAAAGCCATCCCTTAGACCACGCTGATGTTGTTCACATGTTCTTACCGCAGCGCAGCTTGGCCATGAAGTTTTCACATGTAACATCCGTCACTGTCAAAATAAATAGTTCATTAAATATCACACGTGTTAATGTGCAGCTTCACTGCTTTGCAAACATGCCGCTTACTTGGTGTTATGCAGGTGAATTCGGTCTCTATATATTTGTAGGTTCCCCAGCAGGGATCGACGGTGCGAACTTCACTCATCGGAACTTCACACCTCTGCTCCGACTCACATCTAGAATATGGAGACAAAAGCAGATTTATTCTTTCTATTGTTGCTCTTTCTTTTCTTATTTATTGAAAAGCTCCAGATTGAGCTTTTTCAATGACCCAACTAAGAAACCTAAAAAAAAATGTCAGTTTTTGTAGAAGTTTTACCTTTCTTTGATGAAATCAAGCATGTCTTGAGCGCAATCTGTGTTGGAGACGACCCACCGAGGTTTCCCTTGACGGCAAGTGTTTCTGTTTTTGCGCCCATAGAAGGATGACTGCACGCTGATCACTTCATTTGCTGTTCAGAGAAAAGGAGAACCAGAAGGAAACCGTCAGAACATGTTTAGAACACGTTTAGATCAGGGCTGAGTTGATCATTTGAATCGATTTAAACTGAACAGATCAATAATCGATTTAGAAAAATATAGCTCGATTTAGCATATGAAGCTGAAGTACGTTAGCTTGATGCTAACATTTAATAAAATTTCTCATAGGACGGCTAATGCTAATGCTCGGTCGACATAAAGATACATTGCTGACTAAACGAGAATCTTTATAAACTCACAGGGAGGAATTTTCCGAGCTCTTTTAAGGAAACATTTTTTAAGTAAAACACTTTTTTTTTGCATATTCTTCCTGAAATTGTGTAATTCCATAGTCGGATCGCCACCTAGTGGCCAAATTGAAACATCCTCCAGGAGAAGCAGAACAATGTTATTTAATTTTTATTAGAGCTTCTCCTTTTGAGAAACTATGCAACACTGTATGCTATTAACAATCTCAATATTTTGCTAAAAAACTTTAGAGTATGTGAACTGCATCAGATTACCATAAATATATTCAAAACATATTAATCTATTTTTGAACAAATGTGTTAAAATGTGTAAACTCTAATTTGAATTGAATTGAACTGAGTGGATTTAATGAATTGAGAAAAAAAAATCTGGTGAATCGAATAGAAACGTTCCTGGAAATTATTATTTGATACGAGAAACTAAAGTTAGTTCTGTACGTTTTTTTTCTAAGTTTGTAGAGTTTTTTTCACAGTAAAAATGAGCTAAATCGCATCATAACACCATGAAACGTAAGTTTTCAAAGAACACTCACATTGACATTCCAAAGTGTGAACCCTTTCATTTTCACAGGTGATGACAGTTTCTGCGAAAATGCCTGAAAAGTGACAAATATCTCATTTAAGCAAAATTCTGTTAGTTGTACTTTGAGTTTAGAGCTCAAGCATCAGCTCTAATACTCACCTGATGCCATGAACAAGCAGACTGCTGCAAGCACTAAAAAAAAAAATACAAAAACAGTTTTCCTGTCAGTTTGTTTGAGCTAAAAAGGAGACACACAACACTGAAGTCCCTCTGGAATGAATCCTTTCACATGTTCAAGTCGTAAGTAGTTCATTCACTTACACATTGTAGCGCTGAAGTGCTGCATGGTTTCTGAAGATCCAAGCTGATGAGGCTGAAGCCAGAGAAGCTCTAGTATTTATACTGTCAGGTCAAGATAAAACCATGCTATCTCTATGCTTTCTTGTTGAAACGGATGCATACATAGGTCATTTACTCATCTGTTCTTTAATAAAAGTTTGTCTTGTCCATTTTCTCCATGGAGTGTTAAAACTTCGGCAAAAAACTGTGACACCTAAAAATGTGCAATGTTTGTTTATTGTAAAAGATAAGAAACTCTGACACACATCTCCACAAGAGATTAAAACATCTGCAAGAACATGTACTTCAGGGTGAAGAACGAAGAGGAAGACAACAAAGAAGGCTTAGTACTTTGATTGTGGGCGATTAAAAATTAAAAACAAACAAAAACAGTCACACTGTGTTTGAGTCAAGATAGAGATATTAGGACACTGACTAAACTTTGAAGATACTCCTGTAAAATGGAATCTTGAAAACTTTGTTACAATTTACCCTCTAACACACATAATCTATCATGACAGACTGAGAGATTCCCAAACCAAATTAAAATAGTTAAAGTAATCCCAATATTTAAGAAGCAAACTTACTGACCATTTGCTTCAGTTCAAACTGAGCGTCAGAATGGAGAAGAATAGGCTGGTCCGAGTATTTCAAAAACAGCTGTTTTACTGGGATTTTCACGCACAACCATCTCTAGGGTTTACAGAGAATGGTCAGAAAAAGATAAAATGTCCAGGGAGCAGCAGTTCTGTCCCAGAGGTCAGAAGAGAATGACCAAACTGGATCTAGCTGATAGAAAGGCAACAGTAACTCAAATAACCACTTAAATGCACAACACATCCAGCCTTGAGGCAGATGGGCAACAGCAAGCAGAGGGTCACACCAGGTGCCACTCCTGTCAGTTAAAAACAGAAAACTGAGGCTAAAATTCATACAGGCTCAACAAAGTTGGACAATAGAAGATTGGAAAAATGTAGCCTGGTCTGATGAGTCTCGCTCTTTAGGCCTTCGAGGAAGGTAGTCTTCTGACACAAGAGCTCTACATTTATATAAAACCTCTTTGTATTTGAGCCTAAACTTGATATATATTAAGTATGTTTGGATAGATTTCTTATTGGGCTGGACAGAAAAGAGAAGGAGAGAGTGAGGTGTTGGACATGGAGGATAAGGATTCAAATGAAAGGTGAGAAAAAAGGGGTTAAAGAAGTGCTGGGAACAGGGTCAGCCCAGTGCTGCATGGGAGCCTAGGCGAAAAGTCAGTCAAAGGAAGAATAATCAGGCGGATGGGACACCTCTGAAGAACGATGTTCTGGTCTTGGACTTCCTTCCGGCTAATGAGATTCAGCTGCCATCTTTTCTGCCATCAGGTCCCACTCAATATTTTGGCCCATTCCTTCATGCAGATCTCCTCTAGAGCAGTGATGTTTTGGGGCTGTTGCTGGGCAACACATACTTTTAACTCCCTCCAAAGATTTTTTATAGGGTTGAGATCTGGAGACTCCAGAACCTTGGAATGCTTCTCACGAAGCCACTCCTTCGTTTGCTGAAAAACACTCCCAAATCATGATGTTTCCACCCTCATGCTTTACAGTAGGTATGGTGTTCTTTGGATGCAACTCAGCATTCCTTCTCCTCCAAACAGGACTAGTAAAGGGTTCATCTGACCATTGGAGATTCTCCTAATCCTCTTCTGGATCATCCGATTGCTCTCTAGCAAACTTTGGATGGGCCTGCACATGTACTGGCTTTGACTGGGGGGCACGTCTGGCACTGCAGGGTTTGAGTTACTTTGGTCCCAGCTCTCTGCAGGTCATTCACTAGGTCCCCCCGTGTGGTTCTGGGATTTCTGCTTATCGTTCTTGTGATCATTTTGACCCCACAGGGTGAGATCTTGCGGGGAGCTCCAGATGGAGGGAGATTATCTGTGGTCTTGTTTGTCTTCCATTTCCTAATAATTGCTCCTACAGTTGATTTCTTCAAGCTGCTCACCTACTGTAGATTCAGTCTTCCCAGCCTGCTGCAAGTCAACAATTTTGTTTCTGGAGTCCTTCGACAGCTCTTTGGTCTTGGCCATAATGGAGCTTGGAGTGTGGCTGTTTGAGGTTGTGGACAGGTGTTTTTATATATAGATAACACGTTCAAGCTGGAGTCTTTAATACAGGTAACGAGTGGAGGACAGAGGATCGGGGCTGTGAGAGCCTGAAATCTTGCTTGTTTGTAGCTGACCAAATACTTATTTTCCACCAAAATTTACAAATATGTTTATTCAAATCAACAAATGTGATGTTCTGTATTTGTTTTTCTCATTTAGTCTTTCACAGTGAGTTACACCTATGATGAAAATTACAGGCTTCTCATCATTTTAAGTGGGACAACTTGCACAATTGGTGGTTGACTGCATACTTTTTTGCTCCACTGTTATGTCCATGGCCTGCTATTAGTTTTATTGGTAGTTTTTCTTGTAAACCCTCCAATGCCAACCAAAGGAAAAAAAATATTAAATTGCTTTAAGGAATGGAGAATAAGGTGGAAGGAAAATAACAAATTTGTGATTTGTGTTGAATCATGAAGAGAAGAATTTTGTGAAAATCTACATCGTCTCAGAAAACAAAAAAAGTATTTCCTCTGTTATTATGTAGTCAAATATCTCTGTGATGCCATAGTAAGCCTGCTGGGTTCCATGAGCCAACACATGGTCAATAACTGTGGCCTAATTCTCATGTTCTTTATTGGGGTCCAGACTCTTGTGCCGGTCTTAATCTGTTATCCATCTTTGTAAAGCTGCTCCGTTGTTCCAGAACTGCCTCTACATTTGCTGTAGTTGATTTACAGCCAGTGTCTTCAGTTTTGACCAGTGGTGCGTTGATGGTGAACGCCATGTTAGAGCAGAGTTGCAGTTTTGCCTCTTCGTGTTAACTTTTTCAATCTTGCGTGCTGTGAATGCTAACTGTATTCTAATAAATTAGAATGTGTTGTGTGTTCAGAAAAGAGTAGACAGAGAGTTTTACAAATTGTGCGTTAAATAACTAAATTGTGTTTTACGTTAAGACCAAAGGATTGATGTTTTTGAGCATTAAGTTAAAGCAGTTGATCGGCTGGTTTAGAGAATTGGGCTTATTGTTTTAGCTATTGGAAAATACTGTAAAGGATCCGTCACTTACAGGATATCATAATTTGCTGTTGTGTAGAGATCATAATATGTGTCAAATAGAAGGTCACACTATTTGTGGAGCTTCAAACAAATATTCTGTTCAGCTATGGTGTAAATTCATTGTAGAAGTATTCATGCAGTTCAGCTGCTCTTTAGTTTGCTGATTGTTTGAAACGTTGGTTCTCATGCACCAATGCCATTAAAGTTTTATTTGTTTTGAGTTCTGGAAAGACCTCATGGTGAGTATGTCATTTGAATCATGTGTGATGGAGCAGGAAATACAAAATGCAAGAGTCTTCAGTAGTGAAAGGCTGCTTTACAAGACGTGATAGCTAAACGTTTGTGTTATGAAGCTTTCTGCAACACAAATATGTACAAAAGGGGAGGGCTTTTGTTAAATGATTGACTTTCCCATGTAAGATGATGCTGAACGTCACAAACGCAACAAATTGAGACCTTTAATGTGGCTGTATTGATGATTCTGATTGCGGTGATTTGCAGTAACCTGTGCTTTTGCTTTTTGAAAATGATGAATAAAATGAAAAATATCCTCACTGTTCACTTAAAGTTTGACCAAATCACTTTGCAACAATGTTGAAGAAATAAAAAGTACAAGATCAGATATGCATGTATGGATTTATTAGGATTTATTAGGATTCTATGAATTCAGAGAAAAACTGAATTTTCAGGAAATCTCTGGAGTAGGAAGGTGATCTGTAAAAGAGAACAAAAGGTGTTATTATTCTGTGGATGCAAGTTTTTAATCTGAAAAGATGGTTTTGATTTTATTACCTCCACATCATTGTTACTTTTGTACTCAGAATTAGTTTCTGAAAAGCAAAAGTATCGGAAATTCAATGAATAAAGGGTTTAGGAAATGGTCAATGTGGTATCAAAATCAACAAGAGGTTTTAAAATGAAGTGACACACAGTTGTCCTGACATTTTGAATGTGTCTAGAAGTAACTTACAAACGCAAACATAGGAGACCTCCAGATACTTGTGTGTCCCCTCACAGGGATCCCCAAAGACGGAGTTGCTTGCTTTGATGATGCAGCGGCGTTTTCCGTTACATCTGGGAAATCAACAGTGAAAGAAGTCAGACATATATTTTAAATACTTTCAACCCTGATGCAATCTTTTAATCTTTCCTTCTTATGAGTTTAACATGCATTCTGGTTGGGCTGGGGATCGATAATAATTTCCAGGAACTATTTGACTCACCAGAGGACTTTACAGTGTGGCCACTAGGTGGCGATCGCGCTATAGCAGTACAAATTTCTCAAGAAGAATAGCGAGCAACGGTTATTTAAAAAATATTTCCTTGAATCTGTAAGTATATAAAGATATTCATTTAGTCACCAACGTCTTTTTACTTCGAATGAGCATTAGCATTAGCCGTCCTATGGAAAATTCCATTAAATGGTAGCATCAAGCTAGCACACTTTAGCTTTATTTGCTACATCAATTTATATTTTTATGAATCGATAATTGATCTACTAAGTTTAAATCAATTCAAATCGATTTTATCAACCCAGCCCTACTCTCTGAGTATGCTTTTCAATACATTTGAACTTGACTTCTTCAGTATTCATCACTTACTTATCAGCAACTATGTCAGTGGGGTTTTCGCAATTCACATTTTGAGTCTGGAAGTAGGGGTGAGGGCAGAAAATCCTACTACGGCGACCATAATAGGCACTCAAGACAGAGATAACCTTTCCTCTACCTGTTAAAAGTTAGGAGATAGCGGCATTAGCATGAAAAAAAACAGCCATTACTCAGACCATGGTGATGTGAATCACGTGTTCTTACCGCAGTGTAGCTTGGCCCTTGCATTTTCACATGTAATATCTGTCTCTGTTAAAATAACAAAAACATATATTTTATTGGATTTCACTGAAGTGGATATGCTGCTTTGCAAACAGGTTACTTACCTGCTGGTACACAGAGGAAATCAGTCTGGAGATATTTAAAGATCCCCCTGCAGGGATCAGGGTTGCGAACATCGCGCATTTTAACCTGACACTTCTGCTTCATCTCGCATCTATGGAGAGAAAACATGTAAAAGCTCTGATAAGATCTAATGATGGGGCTCTTTATTCTCTTATTTTGAGATTCTCCTAAAATAGCTTTAGACTTTACAAAAGTTGAGCTTTTTCCCTGATCAAGGTAAAAAACTTAAGTAGAAGTTGTACCTCTCTTTGATCAAATTTAAAGTGCCACTTGCAGAGCAGGATGTGTCGTCAAGCTGCTGTGAAGGCCTGTTCTGACTACAGGTGACCATGTCAGCACGCCCATACAGGGCTGACTGCACGCTGATCACTTCATTTTCTGTTTCAGAGAGAAGTGATTATCAAGAAAAACTGTCAGAACACATTTATGGCAAGTTTTAGTTTAATAACAGAATTTTTTTTCTGTGATTTCACTGAAGTTTAAAAAAAATATATATATATTTTTCCAGTGAGTATTAAGAAAAAACTACTCTTTTCACAGTAAAAATCGACCTAATTATGGCACTCTACATTAAAGTTGTATTTTAAACTTAGTATAAATGTATCCTTGTGATATAAATTAAGTTCAATTGAATTAAAACCATACTTTTGCATTTCAACTTGTGGATTCTGCCGTTTTCACAGGTTACGACAGTTTTTGTGGAAACACCTGAAAAGTGACAAATATATTAGTTAAGCTAAAGTCTGTTAGTTGTACATAGAGTTTGGCTCAAGCGTCATGTCTAATACTCACTTGAGGCCATGAACAAGCAGACAGCTGCAAGCACTGGAAAAAAAAACAGTTTTCCAGTCAGTTTGTTAGGAAGATCCACAAAATTGCATTCAAACAAATTTCGTCAGGCATGAAATCATTAACATATTAAAGTCATACATTGTTCTTTAACTTACACATTGCGGTGTTGAGTCTGAAGTGCTGCATGATTTCTGAAGATCCAGACTGATTATGCTGAAGCCAGAGAAGCTCTAGTATTTATACCACT
Organism: Oryzias javanicus; assembly: GCA_003999625.1. Taxonomy (NCBI): domain Eukaryota; kingdom Metazoa; phylum Chordata; class Actinopteri; order Beloniformes; family Adrianichthyidae; genus Oryzias; species Oryzias javanicus. The sequence continues at coordinate 6,656,986 of CM012443.1, forward strand.
GGGTCAAGATAAAAAGCAAAAACACATCTTTGATAACGTGAACTTTCATCTAAACAAAGGAAAGTGTCTTATTGAAACTGATAGCATAGTTTTAACAGAACGGCAGACTCAAGGTTGTTTTTGGACATGTGCTCAGATCATCTAATCTTTGAGAATCGTTTGTCCTGTCCATTTTGTCCAAGGAGTGTTTGAAGCTTCAAGAAAACTGTAACACCTAAAATCTTGCAGTTGTTTAATTATATTAGATGAAAAACTCATTTCAATCTTGATACACATCTCGAGAGCAGATGAAAAAAAATTACGGCGGATGTTTTGGTTCAGTTGTTTCGTTCTTGGCACTTTTTGTATTCCGACTGAGTAATCTCAGAGTAAACTAAAGCTCAGTCCGATTTGAAACTAACTCGAAAGATGGGTCTGTGAACATTTTTTGGTCCAAGGCCAGGGTTGCTTGTGTATATTCAGACGGAAAATTTGCTCCTGATTATCAGGGGAAACAAAATCTGGTTCACTTTAAGCCAGGGGTGTCAGAGTCGATCGCACAACAGGCCAAAATCTAAAACACACCTTAGGTTGCGGGCCAAACAGGATAAACATTTATTAGACACTCTCAAACTACATTTTTAAAACTTTACCATAACTTTTTAACACAATTATGAACTAGATATACAGCATTACATGCAATACATGCAGATTTCTATTTCTATTTTCTATCTTTCATTAATTTTTTTTTTTTTGTAATTTATTCTATTCCCTACCTTTGTGTGGCCACATGTCGACATGTGTTTTTGTTTGTCCGTGTGTGTGGAGAGGTAGGGGGTGGGAGATTGAGGACATTGTTTGGGTCCCACCATGTTTCCTGTTCTTTGTTTTTTAAAATTTTGATTGTTTTTTATGTCAAGCACACTGACTGAAATTTATTCTTCTGGAAAGGTGTTATATAAATAAAGTTTGATCTGATTTGATTTGATTATGCGAGTGTGAATCCTGTAAGTGGAATATGGCGGCTGAAGCTGATGATACAGAAATTGATAGCTAAAATCACTGAAGCTGATAACCAGCTAATGTAATAGCTAATTGCCCAACTTAGGTTTGCTAAAACAGCTAACATGTAGCTGAAAAAATAGCTAAACTTTGAAATAGCCTAAAAAGCTGGAAAAAAATCTATATTAGCTGAAACAGCTAGCATGTAAATATTAGCCAAACTCCAACCAAAAAACTTTAAAAAAAATCCTAAATTAGTCAAAACAGCTAGCATGTAGCTGAAAAATTAGCTAAACTCCAAAACAGCCTAAAAAAATCTTAGTAAATGCCCTAAATAGGCCAAAAAGCTAGGAGAGTTTAAATTTTTTTACATTTTAAATGTAACGAGGGGGGGTAGGCTCCCCCCTTTACTCCCTATTAGAGATCGGATGCTGTGCAGCAGTCACCTGGTCCCACACCTGTGGCTCATTAGTTCGTTTAGTTGGGCATTAACTGGCCCTTAGAGTCACAGGATTTTGGAATAGAGCCACAGAGAAAAGAAACACAAGTAAAACATATACAAAAATTAAAATCCACCCTGTGACATAAAACTGTAACTTTTTAATATAATTGTGAATAATCAAAAGGCAGGAATTCTATTCCAAAATAAAATCAACTTAAACCTTAAATAACTTTCAATATTTTACTCTCCATAAAAAATATATTTTGACAAACTTATACAAGGTAGAAATAAGTGCAAGACAACATCAGGCCATTACTAACAATATAAGAAAATGATCTGGTGGGCCGTATACAATTACCTGGAGGGCCGGATCCGGCCCCCGGGCCTTGACTTTGACACGTGTGCTTTAAGTGTCCGGTCTGAATACACCCTAAGTTTAGCAATAAAATATTGACAATGTACGTGTAGTGTAGGAAGAAAGAGTTTTGACTTATGAATAACGGTATACATTTAAATTTACAATATTTAAGCAGTGTATGTAAAGTAAACTCTGAGTCTACTGCCCCACATTTAGTATACTTATGGTGTATTTAAATAGACAACTTTTTTCTAAGTGATATCTGGAAGAAAATGTAGGCCTACTTCTTTTGCTTGTCACATAGCAGAGGAAAGATTTGCAAACAGGGAATTTTGATTGTGGTTGATAAGCAGAAACAGACATACTGTCTTTGAGAAAAAGAGGAGGGTCCACATGGATACGGTAGCTTGTGATCTCCAATGAGACACGTACTGTAAAGAAACGCTGATAATTCGTACCCAGTTTTCCAGACAGACAAAAAGATTCAAGAAGAGTCAAAAACATATTTTAAGGTTTTACTTGCAAGCAAAGAGTGGACAGACAATTGTTACATTCAGTCTGAACACACTGAAGGTGCACTTGAAGATCAACCTTAGTTATACGGATTTGGAGTGTGGTGGTTGAGCCTCAAACCACCACCACATAGGTGTTAGTATTTTCTTTTTCTTTAAAATATTTACTTTGTTTACTTAAAATAAGTTATATGGGTGCACAGTTGCACACATTTGATTTATTTTAAGTGAAAATACAGTTAAGTTACTTTTTGTTTCTCTTGAGTTTCATATCAGGTGCTCCACATCCTCCATAATCAGCAGAGGAGGTTGGAACATTCCACTGGCAAGCCTGCAGGGATTCCCAACACTCCTAATGGTTTAGTTTGTATTTTCTCTGTTTTGCAGTTTGTTTCTCCCCTCCCTCATGTGACCATATGGTTTGCCCCTGTCTATATAAGTCTGGTCTGGTCTGGTCAGGCCTGTTCAGTCTTTTATGCTTGTTTAATTTGGTTATAATTTTTCAGTTGGGTCTTAAATTATTTTTTGTTTTTGGAAACAACTGTACTGATTTAACCAACTTTTACCAACAAAAAAGTAACACAAAAAAAAGGAAATAAACTTCTTGCAAGAAGAAACTCCCATTGTCCACTGACTCATTGTGAACCTTCACGTGGACACACACGTACAGAGTTCTTGCAGCTGCACATCTGTGGCCTTCAGCTCCCAGGAAGGTGAAGTCAGAGCTGGGGTTGTTTTGAAGCTGGTTCAAGTGGATGCAGACGAAATGTCCCTATGTGTGCATGTAATTTAAGACCACAGAGAATATAGTGTTTAACAGCTCTATCAACTATAAGACTAAATAAAACTATGTTAATACCAGTAAAAGAAACATATCTACATTTTATGATTTGGTATGATAATATAATTCAACCTGAGAAACTCAGACTTTCACTAAATAAATAGAAAAATGAAAATAAATGGAAAACAGATTTTTTTCTTAATATTTTCCACTTTTTATCATTAAAAAAAAAAAAAAAAAATCGACCAAAAACAAACAGTCTAACACATCAATCTAATACCTTTACTCGTTGGGGGCACACTTAATATCGGCACTAGACTACCTTTGATTTAAAATGCTGATTCAGTGGTCAATGGTGGTGCAGACGGTAGACAACAGTGGGCCTGCTGATACACAGACCAGGTGTGGAATAAAAAAAAAAAAAGAGTTAAATTTTAAATTTAAGACCAACATAAATAGTGCACCTCAGGAAATGAATCAAATAAATACCATAATAAAACTGTGGGAGTGGGAGTTGCAGTTTTTAACAAGATTTATCTGTTTCCAAAATCTCCTTTATGGACGTGGCCATTGGTGCTGAGCTGCAGCCAAAATGTGGAACCATTTGCAGCAGTCTCTTTCGGTTTCGGTAGAACCGCGTAAATCACAATGCTTCCTGCTTGGAACCAAATTTCTCCCAACCCTAGTCTCGCTAGCATAAATCTAAAGTTCCTTGGAGGAGGGGGTTTTTGGGGCGAATTGAAATCAAGGGTGGAGCTGATAATCGGGATAGTCGGGAGGATTTCCGGTGGGCTGCTTCATTCATGGGCCGGACAGCGTCAAGGAAAAATAACGACGGTAGAACATGAATTAATCTTTGCAGAAGTGTTCGCTCTAAATTGACCGGCCCCTTTAAGAGACGGTACCGTCAGTTTGGGACAAACAAACACCCCTTTTAATTTCCCTCAGTTATAATCACAGAAAAACATGGACAAACAAAACTCAAAAGTTTATAACAAAAGTTGTTTTCAGGACTGCTTCCAGTTCACTGAGGGACACAGTGAGTACTCTACAAACAGAAGTGTCCAGTCTAGTATCACAGTGGGATAGACTCAGAAACTCCTCTCTGGAGGATTTCAGAACAGGTACTGAGATGCCACAGAAGGCTCAGCTGAACCAGACATGGAACTTGGAAGCAGAATCTGTGGTTCTTGCAGAAGCTGTTATGCGTGTTCACTATATTCTGACTCCATATAACGTCTTTACGGATGCCTATCCAGCTAGTGGGCTGGTATTGTTTGCCCCAAGTTTCACATCAGAGAACCTTCTCCACTCTGAAGTTAATTAAAAACAGACTACAGAGCGTGCTCAGTCAGGAGGACTTGAAGGTGTTTATACTCATGTCAACATTAAAATAAATTCTTAAGTCCATTGATTGAGACAAAGTAAAGAATAAGGTTGCAGAAACTAGTTCACTTCTTGGGTGGTGACTAAGTCTGTAGATCGGGGGCAGAACTTTTTCTTGTGAGGGCCAGATAACTGTTTTCTTCTCTAATGTGGGGCTGGGGTTGGTTTGTAAGCTAACAAAAAAAGTTTACCACTCACAGTGTAAACCAGGGGTCTGCAACCTTCAACACTTACCGAGCCAATAAGGTCCAATTCTTACCATCCAGAAGGAGCCACAAACTCTTCTTTAGGAAAAATAAGACACTAATTTATTTTAAAGCTACTGCAGCTATTATGATAAACACACTTTTGTTGGTATAACTTAAAACATTCATTTATATTTAATTTTGAAAAATATGAAATATTTTATAGCTTTTGTCGGTGGTTTGCATGACATCCTTTCAAAATGAAAAACACCCTGTACCATATTTGATGATCTTAATGCAGCAAATGTAGGTAGTGTCGTGTCTGCCGGGGAAAAAAAACACTTTTTATTTTACCATTGTTGGTGAAATTCCCCTATCAGAACTAAGCAACCCATTTTGTATTTTTTAGACTATCAGGAACACTTGAAATCCTTTAATTTTTTTAACAAAAAGGAATTTGCCTTATAATCCTATATTCCTTAAGTAAGGATTCTGGCTATTCACTAATCTCCAATGGATTTTTGGTGGTAAAAGGCCTTGAAAATCTGTCAAAATGTTTTAGCGCGACTTTGATGAAGCTGCTTTGCTATTTTAATTTAAAATAGAAAATCATTTGTATTTTTTCTGGCTTAAGCGTAAACGTTTATGGTTTTTTTTTCAGAATAGCATAGCAAAATTTCAAATAATGAAAAAAATTAATTAATCCTTGCAGAAAAAAATAATACTAAAACATTTTAAAAATTAAACCAATAAATAGTCTATCCTCTCCCGTCATAATTCAGACCGCAGAAGAGTGGAGCAAAAAGTCACATTCTATATGGGCTTTGATCGGCCAGGAAAAAAATCCTGCGTCTCTAATAGTGTATAGGGTTAAATTATTGCCTAAATGAGCCTAAAAATGATCTGGTCTTGACGATAAAACTCCCGCAATGAACAATTGTCTCACTCTTCCCCCGGTAGGAAGTGGTTGCCCTGAGCACCGTACCCACAGTCTCATGCAGAATCGTTGGATCCACAGCTCCGCTGTAAAATCACCAATAGACTTTCCCAAATGGCTTCATGTGTAAGAAGCTTGTCGCTCCATGGCCGGAATAAGACGCTGATGTCTCTTTTTGGTAAAATATTCTGTAATTCACCAAATGATATGAGGAACTAAAAAGAAAACTTGGGAAATGTGTGAAATCTCATTGAAGGAATAAAAAGGACAAGATCAGATATGTATATTAGATTTATTAGGGGAATTTTGTACTTGGAGCAATTTTTTGTTGACTTCATTTCATTCTCACTTCTAAAATTTTACTTGATAAATTATTTAGATTTAAAAGAAAAATTATTTCTTCTTAAAATATCTGGAGCAACAACAGGATCTGCAAAAGAGAATAAAAGGTGTTATTCTGTGGATGCATTTGCTTGTTTGCTTGTTTGTTTGTGTGTTTTACCTCCACATCACTGCCACATTTGCACTCAGTTGAATTAGAGTTTCTGAGGAGAAAGAGTTTCAATGAGTAAAAAGCCTGAAAACATTAGGGGTGTGCCAAAGTATCGATATATATCTCTATATTTAGTCCTGCGATCTATTTTCGATGGGTTCTCACCAAGTATCGATCTTATATTTTCATTTGAAGAGTCTGTTGCGCTGAGCGTTTGAGTGATACGGAACTGTTGTGCAGCTGGGCGCGCTGCGTCAGACATTTTATGGCGACGCACGACTTCATTCAGGAAAAGCACCGGCGAGATACAGGCTCAATATGTGAAATATTATGTGAAAAGCATGCCTACCTGTGCGCAGGTATCATCCATTTGTTTTATGAGGCAGCTGGTAAGAAGTGACTTTGTCTGAGCACTAGAATCGATTATTTCCTGTTTGATCGGTGCGCTGTGGGGACTAGGCGCGTGCTTCGTAGTTGTTTGTGTGTACTTCAGGTACCGGTCTGAATTTTTGATTTCATGCACTTTGATGTTTAAACCTGCTGGTGTACGGTGTAACTTTGGTAAATTTATGGTTCAAGGTTTTCAAATGAATGTAATTACTCTTTTGCTAATGTTAATTTAAAGTAATTCTTAAATAAAAAATATAGGATTTGATGCATTAACTTAAATTAACAAGTAATTAAAATAATCTACATGAATTCACTGTAAAATAGGGAGGTTGCTAGTTAATTAAAGCCCTTAAAATTACATAAATTATTATTGATTAAAGTTATTTATTGCTATTCTTTAATAGAATTTAAATTTGTAAATATGTATTGCCATTATTTTTTGTGTTTTAAAGTATATACCTACTGACTGCTGACTGACCAAATGGAAAATAAATAAAAATAATCTCAAGTGACAGTCTGAGTAAATCAGTCTTCGATTTTGGATTGTCAAAGACATAGTATCACTGATTTCAGCAATGTTGCACACAAGTCTCTATAACGTGTTGCACAAAATAAGACAAGTTGTTTATTATGATTGTGCTTAAGCTACAAAAAAATAAAAGGAGATATCCCAAAATATGTGTTCTTCTATAGAATGTTAGTTATTAGAGATGATTTTTGCCAATTATCGCAGTATCGCCATATTATCGATATCGTGAGTCATGTATCGCGTAACACATCGTATAGCGAGGTACCCAGTAATCCCAGCCCTAGTTAACGTGGCATCAAAAGCAAAACATTTTTTTTTAATGAAGTAAAACATCTCAATGTAAAGAAAAAACTTACAAACGCAAGCATAGGAGGCCTCCAGATACTTGTATGTGCCCGCACAAGGCTCCCCAAACACAGCGTTGCTTGCTTTGATGGTGCAGCTGGATTTTCCATCACATCTGTCAAATTAAAAGTATAAGAGGTTAAACTTTTTTTTTTTTTACTTTACCTATTTGGTAATTGGTAATGAGTCGGTCCTCCCTCCCATTCTGATTTCAGCAATTAAAGTATTTTTTGACAAACTTCAGGTTTCTTGGATTTAGTGCTTCATGTATTGTATGTATAAGTACTGGTTCTTGTGTCTACTTATGAGAAGAACAATTATGGCATCAATTACTCATGCGTGTGGACTTTTATGTTCCTCTCCCGTCACGATGAATTCATTCAAAGTGGGTTGATCTATTTTTTGTTCATTTAAAACTTGTTACAGTAAAATTTACTGTATCGAAAGTATTCATAGTATCTACATGCCATGCTTTCTAAATCTGTAATTACAGTGTACTGTTGCACAAATGCATTAGACCTTGACTTCTGTATGTATTACTTACTGCTGAGCAACTATGTCAGTGGGGTTTTCACAGTCCACGTTCTGACTCTGGATCAAGGGGCAGTTGAGACTGCAGATCTGACTATCCCGGCGTCCATAGTAAGCACTCAAGACCTTGATAGTTTTTCCATCAGCTGTTAAAAGTGAGGAGATGGTGGCATGAATAAAAAAAAGCCATTACTCAGACCACGCTGATGTTGATCACGTGTTCTTACGGCAGGTCAGCTTGGCCTTCGTCTTTTCACATGCAGTAACGGTCTCTGTCAAAAGAAACAAACAGATTTTTCATTAGATTTCTCTAAATTTGATATGCAGCTTTACTGCTTTAAACATGTCACCTACTTGGTATTATACAGTTGAATTCAGTCTGTATATATTTGTGGGTCCCAAAGCATGGATTTACTCTGGCAATGTCAACCATCTGAACGTCACACGTTTGCTGCGACTCACATCTATGGAGAGAAAGCAGGTTACTTCTTTGTTGTTGCTGTTTTTTTATTATTATTAACCTTTATTTAACCGGTGGGGGGTGGGGTGGGGTGGGGGGGGGCCCTGGGGAGAAATCAATACAAGAATAAAATATAACATTTGTTAAGCATATAAAACAGAATTACAATGATGGTTAAAATTTCATATAGCTAAAACATGTACAATTTAAAGAAGCAGATTTAAGTGCTCTTAATCTAGATTTAAAAGCATTTTTGGAGATAAGTTCTCTTAGCTGCAAGTCCTTTTGAAGCAAATTTCATGAGGACGGAGCGGATGAGAAAAAAATCCTTTTTCCCCAAGCTCAGTACCAACAGAAGGAGCAGAGCGTAACAAATGGTTATCGGAACGCAAAGGATAGGATTGAGCATATCTCTGTGTGATTAAGTTACAAATGTAATCAGGCAGAAGTCCAAGTAGAGCTCTGTAAATAAAACTGTACCAGTGAGTTAACCGCCACAGAGAAGACCATCCCACCTTAAGGTATATTTGACAGTGATGGGTCAAGGACCTACTGTTGGTAATAAACCTTAGAGCAGCAAGGTTCACAGAATCAATCTTACTAAGACAATGAGCAGAGGCGTTCATATAGAGCAGATCTCCATAATCTAAAATGGGTAGAAAAGTTGTAGCAACAAGACCCTTTTTAACTTTAAAAGAAAACATTTGTGTCGGCATAAAAACCCAGTTTAAGTTTCTTCACTGGGGTTTCAATAGGGAGTTTATAACTCGGAGTGTCCTCAAGCAAAATACCCAAATATTTACACAGATGGGCAACCTCAATTTGCTTTCCTTCAATAGTGGACAATGTGGGTATAAATTGCGGTCTTTTTCTGTGATGTGAAAACAACCTTAGTTTTGTTTTGTCACCATTTAAAAGTAATTTTAACTCAATAAGTGTTTGTTGCACAATATCAAAAGCTTTCTGTTAAGATTGAACAGCATTAGAGGGGGATGAACCAAAACAGTAAATAACTGAGTCATCAGCGTAAAGATGTATACAGGCTTCAGATACATTTTGGCCCAGTTCATTGATTCACTGTTATTTGAACACTCAGATTGTCTCCAATAAAGCACCAGACTATGCAAATGAAAGCTTTTTCAATGACCCAAATAGAAACCTCGAAAAACCCTCAGTCTTTTGCAGAAGTTGTACCTTTCTTTGATAAAATCGAGCATGTCTCGATTGCATGCCGTGTTCACGAGCGCCCAGATAACTTGCCCTCGACTGCAAGTGTTTCTGTCTAGACGCCCATAGAAGGAGGACTGCACGCTGATCACTTCATTTTCTGTTTCAGGAGAAAAGGGAGAACCACATTTAAAACATTTTTTTCCTTTTTGGCTTTTAGTGTCTTTTCACAGTAAAAATCAGTTAAATGACATCCGAATACAATAACTTTCTCACGTCCACATTCCAGCGTGTGGACTCTTTCGCTTTGACAGGTGATGACAGTTTTTGCAGAAACACCTGAAAAGTGACAAATGTATCAGTTGAGCAAAGGTTCGTCAGTTGTTCATGGTTTAGCTCAGTCATCCTCTCACCTGAAGCCATGAACAGGCAGACTGCCATGAGCACTAGAAAAAAAAATTCAAAACAGTGTTTTCCGGTTAGTTTCCTTAAGCTAAAAAGGAAATTACATTCAGACAAACTCTCTAATAATTAATTCCAGTCATTAATTCTTCATCTACTTACACATCGTGGTGCTGAAGTACTGCATGGTTTCTGAAGATCCAGACTGATGATGTTGAAGCCAGAGAAGCTCTAGTATTTATACTGCTGGGTCAAGATAAAAAAAAAAAATAACAGAGAACTTTCACGTCACTATAGAAGAAAATATCAAGTTAAAGTTGATATCCTTCCAGAATTCCCTTCATAAGGTCATTTATCTGTTCTTTGAGAGAAGATTGTCACATCCATTTTCTCCAAAAAGCGTCGGAGCTTCAGAAAAAACGGTAACACTTTAGATAAGTTGCTGCAAAAGACTCAATATAATGTTGGCAGATAGTTAATACATTTTCTAAGCTTGTAAGCTGCTTATTAATATGTCCTTCATTGGCAATGATCTCACTTTAAATGTTAATGAATCTTACCAAGTATGTTAATAAACTTTATTTGGCTAATCGTGCTAATAAATGTCTTACTAACATCCTATAAACACAATAATAATGTTTGCTAATGTGTTAATAAAACTTGTTAAGGAATCCTATCTTAAAGTGTCACCATTACTTTGCTTGTTTGACATTTTGTTTTTCCACACACCCATCAGATGACACATTATATTAAAAAAAAACACAATTAAAAATTGGATATGACATTGCCTTACAGTATATAATTCTTTATTACCTTCCCTGAAAGTGCTTTAAAGTCCCAGCCTCATTCACCCTCACACGCATATTCACACACTGATTACAGCTTAACGATAGATTTGTTGCTTGGGGTTTGTTGGTTTGTTTTTATTATTATTTTTTAATAAATTTGTACTGTTCTATGTGTTTTGTTTTACATCTTTGAAATAAATCTAATTGAATCTAAAATTTTGTGTCTGTAAATATGTTTTGTACTGAGAGAAAAAGTTGTCTGCCATGAAAAAAATTTGTAGTTGTCAAAATAACTGTCCAAAAAAGTGTCAAAAAGTTACCTACAATAAGAAATGTGGACGTCTTTAACAATGTTTCACATTTGTTGAAAAAAAAATGTCCCTCCTCAAAAATGCTTTGTTTGCATGTGAAATGTCACACGCAATAATATAACATATATATATATAAAAACATTTTAAAAATCACTGTTGTTCTGTACATCACTCCTTAATCCAAACTTCTTATTTTTTCCAATCTAATCAAATTATTCAAAAGGTCAGCAAAGCTGATGTTTATACAAGATTTTGAAACACATTCAGAAGATGCATTTTTATGGGCCAAAACTACATAGGTTACTTTCTAGAGAAGGGTTGTTACAACAAAATATAAACATAATTTATTTTGTACAATGTATTTTTTTAACAACTAGACATAAGGCAAAGTGTGCAGATATTTGGTCCTGGGGGATTTGAATTGCCCTTCTTTTTTTTTAAAAGACACTTTTTTTTAGGGCATTACAGAAATATTTAGGTTATCACATCTTAACAAATCAGAAATACTTCTGTCTTCAAACTTCTGTATCTTTTGTCTCTGTCATCTGTTTCATGTACTATGAACATCAGATAAGACTTCCTTCCATACAAGACAACACATAACCCTTTTTTTTCCCTTTTTATTATGAACAATACATGCATAGTACAAAATAAATAAAATAAAAGTACTAAACCTCAATTATGTAGTTAAAAAAGGAGTAGGAAGAAGAAAACAGAAAAAATTGATTGTAGGTGTACTTGTAGTAGATTATGTCTTTCTTTGTAAATCAGTTGTAGTATTCTGTGTTCTATTAAATCAGAAAGTTTTAGTATCTTTGATTTAAGAAATAATTGATTAGTGGGATGGCGATAACTTGCATTATGAATTATTCTTACTGCTCTTTTTTGTAACATGCATAGTGATTTTAAAGAAGTTTTGTATGTACTTCCCCAAATTTCTAAGCAGTAGGTTAAGTACGGCAACACAAGAGAATTATATAGTATCTGGCATGATCTGACGTTAAGAATTTGTGTCACTTTGGCCATGATTGAAATGCTTTTTGATATTTTTGTTTGTTGAGTGCTGTTTCCAGGAAATCTTGTCTTCTATTGTAAAGCTCAGAACTTACTCCTGCTATTCTTATCTTAATTTTCTCTGTTGTATTTCAGTTTTGTCCAAATGAAGTGATAGCTTCATTCTATCAAACCAGTCCTTTAGATTATACATTCCTCTGGTCACTCTGGCGAGGAGTTCCTGGATTTCTGTCAAAAAACAGGATGTTTGTGTCATCTACAAATAATATGACTTTCATTTCTTCTGATGTTTTGACTATATCATTGATGTAAAGGTTAAATAGAACTGGCCCAAGCACTGAGCCCTGAGGGACACCACACACGATGTCTTGAACTGTTGAATTATGGTCCCTCACCTTCACAAATTGCTGCCTGTCTCGTAAATAACTTTTCACCCAGTCTAAAGCTGGTCCTCGCACTCCAAGTTTATCCATTTTATGAATTAGAATATCATGATTTATTGTATCAAATGTTTTTTTAGAACTATGAAAACTCCTATTGCATATTTATTCTCTTCAGTGACATTAGTTATTTCTTCTGTTAATTCCATTAAAGCCAGTGATGTTGATCTGTTTGCTTTGAAACCATACTGGCTAACTGTAAGTAAATTATATTTATTGATGAATTAATTTGTAAAGTCTATTTTTAAAAAGTTTTTCCAGGATCTTAGAACATTGAGGGAGGAGGGAGACAGGCCTTTCATTTTTGAACTGATGTTTGTAGAGTGGGATTATTTTAGTAGTTTTCATTTTCAGAGGACATTTACCATTCTGGAATGATAGATTGCATATATGAGTCATGGATTTTAAAATTCCGTCAGTTACCTTCTTGAATCTTAATTATCATGTCAATATCATAGCAGTCTGTAGATGTTTTGTTTTTACACTGCTTAGTGACTTCAATTACTTCTTTTTCCTCAACGTCTTCAAGAAAAATAGTAATAATGTTAAATGAAGACCTTTACTTATTGTTGGAATATCTTTAGCTAGACTTGGTCCAATATTAGCAAAGAAAGTTTTGAATAAATTATCTATATTTTTCGGATTTGTATGCGTGTTTCCCCATCTAGAAAACGCTTGGGATAACTTGTATATTTTGGAGAATTTCTAATCACCTTATTTAATATGGCCCATATTTTTTTAGTATTATTTTTATTGCTCTCCAGTAAGTTGTTATAATATTCCTTTTCACACTTCCTCATAATCACTGTCAATTTGTTTTTATATATCTTAAACCTCCTCTCAGCTTCATCCCTTCTGTGTTTTATAAATTCTTCGTATAAATTATTGTTTTTTTCTTAAAGGCATTTTTTAATCCTTTGGCAATCCATAAACTGTTTGCATGTTTAACTTTACTTCTGTATACCTGTATTGGACAGTTTCTATCATATAATAGTTTGAATATTTTTAATAATTCATCATATGCTTTGTCTACATCTTTTTCTTTGTATATTAAGTCACAGTTATACTCCATCAAATCCTTTTTTAATGCATTCAAAGACATTTCAGTTCTAATCCTCCTTGATTGTAACCTGTTATCACTTCTTAATTTCATATACTTGATGTCATAGGTTGCAAAGAAAGGTAAGTGATCACTCATATCGCTTATAAACAACTCACTAACAATATTATTATCAATGACATGAGTAAATATAATGTCTATTTGATATGTTCTGTGTGTTTCAGTCCTTTTTCTCTGTCCTGTCTTCTGTGGCTCCTCCTTGCTGCCCCGCCCACTTCCTGCTGGAGGAGTTGACAGCTGCACCCAATCAGTTCATTTAGTTGTTTGCCTATTTAAGTTCTCTTGGTTCATCTCTCTGTGTTGGAGCGTTTTGTGAGTTTTCGAAGGTTTTTTCTGTCATATAACTCTGTAGTTTTTCTTTAACCAGCTTTCCCCTTATTTCTCCATCCACATTGGTGGTTTATTCGTTAAGAAGAAGATTAAATGAATCTGTTTTATCCTTCTGCGTCCAAGCCTGCTCTGCATTTGGGTTCTTGAACTCTCGCCATAACATTATTAATGTTGCATTAAAACTGTTTCTTTTTTGTTGATGTCTGCTAAGTTCAGACTTAAAAAACGATAAATGAAGCAATGTGATAAAAACAAACTGAACAAATAATTACCAGTGTTCAGTATCATTGTGATAAGTGCTGACAGGAGGACACTGTGCTTTTTGATGACAATTATTCTGAAGATAGCAGTACTCCATTGGTTTCTTTTTTTTTTTTCTCTTTTTTGGTAAGCTGCCCTTCAGGTTGATATTTGGTGATTTTGTCCCGCAAGAAGTTATTTGAATTAAATACGTTCATTAATTCTCACAACACCTACCCAGAAACATGAATTAGAATATAATTTGGAAAACATTTTCATACATACTTTTGAAATAAGAAAAACTTGGCTAAAGACAAACAACTTCAACCTGAGTTGTCATTTTTTGTTTAATTTAAAGGATGTCATTGTAAAGTTAAATGTTAACAAGTTAGATAGATATTCATTTGAAATATACATATAAATTTATGTTCTCAGAATAAGTGCTAGTTTTAACTTTACGACGATTTGATAAGATATTTTACTGACATCAAATCGTCATTTTGTTAATTTTTTGTTTTAAAATTAGTCATTAATTATACTGCAACTCTCTGTACATTGGCATTGACCATCTGCTTCACCGTTTCCAGGTCCAAAATTCAGCTGCCCGCCTGTTAACGGGGCCAGACGGTGTGAGCACATCATTGCCATTTTACGTTCTCTTCATTGGCTGTTTTAGGATTGTTTTTAAGATTTTACTTCTGGTTTTTAAATGTCAGCATGGACTGGCACCACAGTCTCTTTCGAACTTTTACATTTTTACCGTCCACGTCGAGTCCTAAGATCTGAAGATCAGATGTTTTTAACGGTTCTCAGGACTCTGCTTGTGACCGGGGGAGACAACGGTTTTTCAATTGCTGGTCCCAAACACTGGAATTTATATATATATATATATATATATATATATATATATATATATATATTTATTTATGTATACACACACAAATCTATTTACCACAAGCTCAATAAAACTGACAATCTGCAGTATTGCATTATTATTGCTGTTTTTCGAGCTCAAAAGAAAATTTCAGGCCAAAGTTGCTGAAAAGATTTATTAAAATTAATTTGTAACAGAAACAGTTTCGTATTTCTTTCCGTAATTTGCAGTTTTCAACTTCATTTTCAATTAAATGCGTTTTATTTAAATAAATACATTTGTTTCTTCATATGGTTTTTCTGGAACATAATCTGCAAAAGAGAATAAAAGGTGTTATCTTTCTGTGGATGCAAACTTTTAAAACAAAAATACACATCTTTTTGTTTTTACCTCCGTATCACAGTCATGTTTGGACTCCGTAGATTTAGCGTTTCTAAGGAGCAAAAGTTACACATATTTAATGATAAAAGCACAAGACAATTTGTGGATGAAAAAACAATCAATGTAACTTATAAATGTTCTGACATTTCAAATGTGACTTAATAGAAACAGGAACTTACAAATGCAAACATATGTGACCTCCAGATACTTGTATGTGCCATAGCAGGGGTCTCCAAACATTGAGTTGCTTGCTTCAATGGAACAACGGTGTCTCCCGTTACAACTATAAAATTAAAGTGAAGAAGGTCATACAGCTGTATTTATAATTTATCCATATTTTTCTTGAGAAGTTGGTCTTTATATTTGTTTTTACCTTTAATTTAAATTGAAAAAATCCAATTTAGATCATTTTTTAAGGGAATCAAGACAGATTAATTCAAAGCACTGGAAAAGCAACAATGTAATTTTTAGACAATTTGAAAACATTTACAAGTTACAGATCTCCTTTCTAAACCTTGGAGCAAAAGTTTAAACTCATGTGTTTGGATCAGAATTCTCCAGGTTGTGGGGGGCAAAGTACTGAGACGCCCCATTACCAGCTTCCGTGCGAACCAGGGCTGGATATCCATTATCATTTCCAGAAACGATTCAATCGATTCAATTTTTTTAAAATTATTATTTCGATTCTTCAATTCAATTTTGAGTTTACATATTTATACACATTTGTTTAGAAATACATGAATAATCTGTAGTATATTTTGAAAATATTGACATTAATCGGATACAGTTCACATACTGTAAAATGTTTTAGTGAAATATTGAGATTGTTAATATCATACAGTGTTACGTGGTCTCTCAAAAGGTGAACATTCAACATTGTTCTGCTTCTGCTGGAGGGTGTTTCAGTTTGACCACTAGGTGGCGATCGCGCTATAGCATTTCCCCTCATTCCAGCAGAAGAAAAAAATTTTAAAAATATTTATTTGAAAGAGTTTGGAAATTTCATACCTGTGAGTTTATAAAGATGTTTATTTAATCATCAATGTATGTTTAGGTTGACCAAGTGTTAGCATTAGCCGTCCAATGTTAGCATCAAGCTAGCAGACTTTAGCTTTATGTGCTGAATCAGTTATTGATCTGTTAAGCTTAAATCAATTCAAATCGATTAATGGATTTTATCAACCTAGCCCTATAGTGTGAACCCTTGGTAGAGTTAATTGACAACGTAAAATATACTGTCCACACAAATACTTTAGAGAATAAGATAAATTAACAAGTAAATGTACGAGTCTCCCATGAGTTTCTATTAACCCTGTTAATAAACCAAACATTCACTCATCTGCGACCAGGTTGCAGTGGCAGAAGTCTAAGCAAAGATGCCCAGACTTCCTTCTTCCACTTCCTCCAGCCTCTCTGGAAGAACTCTGAGGCGTTTCCAGGTCAGCTGACTGATCTATTTCTCTCCAATGGGTCTCATTAATAGTTATAGCAGAATTGGTCACTTAGCACTTCAGAAATACATTTGACTTCTTCCACATATCTCTCACCTTTCAGCAACTTTCTGGGTGGGGTTTATGCAGTTCACATTTTCAACTTGGGAATTGGGGCGCCCGTCAGAGCAGGTCCTCCTATCACGGCGTCCATAGTAAGAGCCATAGACAAATATGACTCGTCCTCGACCTGACAACAGTCAGGATACGGCATTAGCAAGGAGAAAAAGTCTCAACTTGGGTTTTACTGCCATTAAATTGTGTTTTCTTACCACATCGCAAATGAGCAGTAGAGTGCTCGCAGGTGACGTCTTGAACTGTCAAATAGAAAAAAGATCAGATTTTTCTATGTATTTCTAGTTAATTTTTTATGCAGCTTCTCTGCTTTTAAAAAAACCTTGTAACTTACTTGCTGGTAAACACATGTAGTTGGTCTGTAGATATTTGTATGTTCCCCAGCATGGATCAGAGGTGCGGACATCTCTCATGTTGATCTGACATCTCTGCCTCAGTTCACAGCTGTGGGGATGACAAGATTAACATCTGGCACAAAAATAAAAACATCTCTATGTTGAATTGATTGACTGCTTTTCGGTACTGTGTGGGTTCGCATTCATGACTCGGCACGGCAGAGGAGGTTTAATGGTTTGGGCTCATATGTCAAGTTTTTGGATCTGAACATAAGTTTTCCTGAGTGCCAAAGTTTATTAAAAATACATATATTTTGGCAGATATTCTGAACTTTCTTAAAATTCTCTACACAAAAAAAGAATGATAATAAGATACTGAAGAAACACAAACTGCTTTACGGTGAGTTTGGAGCTCTAAAGGTGGATCTACACGATAATAAACAAAGAAAATACAAATGTTTCTGCTCAATGTCTGTTTATTTTGAAACTAAAAAATAGAAATGTTCGTTTTCGAGTTTGGGAGAAGCTGCTGCACTCAAGAAATCAGACCAAGTCTGAATGTTTTACCCTGTTTCATAAATATTTCAATTTAGCAACAGACAAGTCTGGAAAAGATGAAAAAAAATTTATGTTTTTTGTGCAGAAACTTTGGCATTAATACATTGTTTTAACAGTGACAATTGACTCTCCTTGAAGGTAAATCTACGTCTTCGGTCTTGTTTTAGTGTAAATCTCCTGCTACATCTCAAGCAGATAAACTACAATTTTACAGTTTTTGGAAATTAAAATCTTAAAAATGACTTGTTTATTTTATTTTTCTGCAGTAAATCTTAACTTCAAACTAATCTAAGATTTTCTAATAATTACAAATTTTTGATCTTGTATAATTAGGGAAAGTTCTCAGTTCCAAAATGAAAGAAAGTTATCAAAAGTAAGGCTTGATCCCTTGTTAGGGGTATTTTTTTTCACAAGCTCAACAAGAAAAAAAACAGATTTTTGTCACAAGTTGTACCTTCTTTTGACCAAATCTAGAATGCCGCTTTGGGAGCACATGGTGTTGCTGAGCTGATTTGGAGGTCTGCCTTCACTGCAGGTGAAGGTGTCTGCACGGCCGTACAGCGCCGACTGCACGCTGATCACTTGATTACCTGTTGCACAGGAAAGTGATATTATATTTAGCAAATTTTGGTGCAAAGGCATTGATTTTTTTGACTACCTTCTCTCATATAATGCGCTCATTGAGGTCGTTTATAAAAATGAATTCACATTAATTTTTGTCTTACCTCTACATTCCAAATTGTGGGATCTGTCGTTTTCACAGGTGACCACAGTTTCTGTGGAAACGCCTGAAAAGTGACAAATACATCAGTTAAACAAATATTTCTTCAGTATTGAGTTAAGCTCAGCATGTCTTTAATCCTCACCTGATGCCATGAACAAGCAGACTGCTGCGAGCACTGAGGAAAGAAAATAAAATAAAAATCCACAACATTATGTTCAAGCTCACAAATTGAAATCAGAAAATATTCTTCCACTTACACATCGTGGTGCTTGTGTGCTGCATGGTTTCCGAAAATCCAGACTGATGATGCTGAAGCCAGAGAGGCTCTAGTATTTATACTGCTGGGTCAAGATAAAAAAAAAGGGCCAAACATTTTTGATAAAGTGAACGTTCACGTAAACAGACGGAGATGTCTTGTTGAAACTGATAGCATGGTTTCAGCATGATTACAAACTGAAGGTCATTAACTTATCTGTTCTGTGAGAAACCTCCATTTTCTCCAAGGAGTGGGAAAATTACAGCATAAACTGTGACGCCTAAAATTGCATAGTTATATTCTGACAGACATCTCTGCAGCAGATCAAAACATCAGTGAAAACATAAACTTCTTTTGCTTGTTCCAAAGCATGTTGAAGATCTGCAAAGACAGCCTCACCGAATATATTGTTGAAATTGATTTTCTGCTTAGATTAAGTTATACAATCTGTTATTTCTATGTTTTTAACAGCAGTTTTGTCAATTACAGTTTGAAACTTTTTATTTCTGCGTTCCTTTCATTCACAATTTTTTCAAACTTTCCAGTCAACTGGAAAAGGTGTAAAATGGGGCCACAAGAGAATCTTGGCCATGTAGTTTATGCTAAACCGATGGGTAATAAAAGCCAAATAGGTGAGATGAAATAGGAGATGAAAAAAGAACATTAGGTCAAGAAATCATCTGAACTGCATGGCTGTGATGAACCAATCTTTTATCAAAATAATTAGATTATGCAGATTGTTTTGTTTTCATTTCGCTATTCAGCTCTGCTGTTAAGAAAATCTTGAAAAAGAGGCAAAAACAATCCCTACAGCCATTTTGACCTTTAAGGATGACTAGATTTTACATACAAGCTGCTGGCAGGTTATTTGTGGGAAATCGAATATATTTTATGTTTTATAAGTTTATTTTACAGGGACAACGCGCAAAAAACATTAAAGATGCTTCACACCAGATTACAGCTGAAGCTAGTTTCCATCTGTAGTCTCCAAACAAGAACAATCAATACAAACTTCAATATAAATGTAAACAATCTTTCAAATACCCACTAGCACATGAAACCTTTCTACAAACAACTGATGCATAATACAATAAAATCTAAGTAAAACCATATCACTGCTCACAGAGCAAAGGCAAGTAGTTATTCAAGTACACACTCTTACTTTAAACATTTCAATCACGACTGGTTAAACAATAAAAAATAAATAAAATTATACAATAAAACTTTTCTCAGACCACATTGTGTTATTTACAATCCTTAATGTTGACACAGCTGCTTTTCCAATAGTAATTCCTTAAGATTAGTGGAAAATTTATGTTGATTTACTTTTGGGTCTTTTTTTCATGGGAAATAAGTTCATAATCCAGAATACTCTCTTGTACTTAGATGAAGCTGATACTCCTCGACTTGTGGTGCTGAAATTCCATGAGTGACCTGCTTTAACATCAAACAGAAACTGAAGCTGGGAGAGGGATGAAAACAGACAACTTGAAAGACAAAACTGCAGAAGTAAACAGCACTATCTGTGGAGGTAAATGTGTAAATATCTCCCCCTAACATAGCAGGGTATGGAGTTAAAGAAGCTGTCGCAAGACAATAAAATGTGGCTTTGACAGAGGGTAAAATGGCCTCTGAGAAAAAAGCTTCGAGACACAGACACTGCTTTACCAAAGCCTGAGTTGATCATCGGTTGAGCCATTTTAAAAACCATCCCAGTAGTTTATACAATTTTTAAATGCATTAAAAAAATACATTTTTATGGGGAAAAATGAGCACATAAGTTGCTTTGCAGAGAAGAGTTTTTACAAAAAAAAAAAACATATCATATATAATGTATTATGATTTTTTAAACTTTTAATGTACTAAACATAGGGGGAAGTATGCACCCTATGGACCAGATGATATGCAAGTCTTCATGGGATACTCTCAGAAATTCTGCTCTGTTGTCTATTTTCCTAAAATGTAACAGTCAGGCTGCAGAAGGAGCCTGCGAGGAGCGTGCACTTATCACATGAACTGCTCAGACATGGTCTTTGCTCAAATGTATGCAGGAATCACACGTGTTGTTAAAGGGTTTACTGCGACCAGAGGCATGCCAGTTAACAGGAATATGCATGAACATTTTGGCTCCACGGGTTCACTGAGCAGTCGACAATAAAATTAAGCACAACGCGATCTTTAAAAAAGACACAAAGTACAAATCTGGCTTGATATTAAAGTGGGAAAATGATGGCAACCACTCCACTCATATTTATAGAGGATGCTACTACACCAAAACAAGGAGTCTCATTGAAGAGTCTACATCACAGGAGGATCACACATTTAAATAAATAAAACAGATCTAATCAAATAAAGGAAGAAACAGATAAATACATTTAAAAAATAAGTATAATCCTAAATTGTTCTGTTCTACAGATGAGACCTATGATAACTGACGGAGGTCTCGTCGTAAGTTTTGGTTCTAACTTTAGAAATTACTTAAAGGCCGACACCAGGGGCCCAAACTGTAAAATTATTTCAGATAAATATGACAGCCTTTGACCATAAAAGCATTTAAAAACAAATCAATACAGCACCTTAGATGGAAGAAAACCCAAAACATACTTTATTATAAAGAAGCACGATTAAAACTATGGAAAAAAAAAAATAAAAACAGATGTAACCTGTGGAGAGAAAAAAGGCTCACCCTGATTGGTGCATGCGTAATTCTTGATTAATGCTAATAATTTGGATTTGTGCGTGCGTATATCTTAAGGACAATAATAATAAAAAATGTCAAGTTTCATCAAATAATATTGACAATCTAAGTTCAAAGGGGCTGAAAAGAAACTTCTGATGACCCGTCATTCTAGCAGCATTTAAACGCAACACTCACAAATGAATCATGTAAACGTGAAAAGATTCTCACCTCAGATTTGTGCGTAAATGTGGTTTTGTGTGTGCGTAACGAGCAATTCATACATACTTTAAAGATTTTTGTGTGATCCGTTTCAAGCTGTTTTAATTTTATGTATAATTTGTAATTTGTATTTTATTTATTTCTATATTTTCGTACTTTTGCACAAAATGAAACACATAAATCCAAAGTTACACACAGAGCGAGAATTACACACATACAAATCAAGAATCGCACGCATTAAGAATTATGTCCACACAAATCCAAAGTTATTCGGACAAATCCAGAATTATGTACATTAAAAAATTAAGAATTCCGCACGCACAAATCCAAAGTTATACGCACAAATCAAGAATTACACACGCACAGATTGGGTAAGTCTCTCCACAATAACCTTGTTTTTGTGCTATGGTCACCCATACGTTCATTAGGCAATTTTTGTAGGTTTGTGGCTTAGATGTCTTTCAAATTTCTGAAACTCCTGTAAAAAAATCCAAAAGTTTCCTCAACTTTTTTTAAGGTCAAAAAAAGAGAAATCAGGATCCAATCTTTTTTTTTTGTCTATGACACTTTTTATCTCCTGTCTGCTCTGCTTTGTACATCAGGAACACTAGATTGTAGAGATGAGAACATGCCAGGGAACAGATTAGCGTTAGACCTGCCTCTTCTTCCAGATATGTTCCAGGTTCAGGGTTTCAAACTGTTAAATGCCAACAGAGGGAGATGTGTCATTTTTAATGTCCTAACTGCTGACATACGAAAATCCTCCCATCAAAATCTTTTTTGACCCAGATTTCTTTAGCTCGTCATTCTTTATTAAATGTTAAATCTCTGCCCACAAAGCTTACGCAGACTTCTGTTTTTAAATGTGCTTGTAAAACTAAAAACTAATTCTAAAATTAATCAAATGCAGACAAAAGTTAGAACTTAAAACATGTAGGAAACTTTAACATCATGTCAGCGTGTAGATAATTTATGCGGCTCCATCACTGATCTGTCCGAACATACAAGGCCAGTAAATACTGTTTGATTTGATGAAAATGTGACTGATGGTTTAACATCACACTTACCTTCAGAAATGAGCAATTCACCACATTTTACCAGTGAAGTCAGTTATTTGCAGGAAGGCAAAGAGTTCTTGAGAGCAGTTTAACAACAGCTGTCTTACTCTGAGTGGGTTGCAAGTCAGATTTTTTAAATCATTAGTTGAATAAGAGGAAAAACTCATACATCTTTCTTTGTTTTTAAAAGATTACTTCATTTTCTAGATGATTGCAACTTCTAAAAAATCCTGTCAGTGTCCCACGCTTGTGGATTCAATTGGAGATCTCATCTAATTTCCTCTAATACTAAAAGTAAGGAGGGACTTCTTTATTTCAGTGAGATTATTTAACGCTCACTACTTATAAAAATTAATATTCATTTAATCATTGTGAATCCACAGCATCGAAAAGTTTTAACGCTTTAACTTTTTTCAAAATTGTATTTGCTTGTTTTTATTTGTTCATTTACAATTTTTGGCCACTATTAACTGCTCCTACTCAAAACAGACAAATAGAAAAATTGCAAAATTAACTTTAAAAGCCAGATGGCTTTTAAATGGACAAACGGCCGGACGCATGAATGGAAACTGTTTTTGAAATGTTAAGGTCAAAGTAAATATCACAGACAGACATGTGGCATTAATGCATTGAGTCTTTCAGAGTGAAGAACTGAGAAGGTCCGAACAAATACCCCAAGAATCCCGAAAGGAGAAGCGCTCACCTTTTATCAAAATAATCTGATCGAAAGGAATCCTCACTCACAGGATAGTACGGTAATCACATTTTAATAGTGGGAAATCAAGCTTGGGAGTGTGACGTGTGTGCTAAAGTGAGGGCTAGTGAGTAACATTCAAGTCTGGATCATCACTGATGTATAAAACGATATTTATTAATGCTTTAAAACAAGGCTGATGTTATTTGCATGTATTTACAACCAGCACAAAAACTGGAAGGTAAATTATGGAAGGTGATGGTCCATCAAACACCCTCCACAGTCGAGCAAAGGTCACATCAGCAACTGTAACCACTTCCTGCCAGCTGGTGTATGTTGCAGCTAAAGGCTGAATACAGAGAGACAAAACATCATAAAGAAAGCGGCTTCATTTCTTGCTCAGATTTATTGGAATAATCATTTTTATTAACGGACGTTTCATTCATAAGCTGCTGGTGATTTTGAAAACAAAACACTTCATTGGAACCTTTAAGCAGCAACAACTGGTTCATCCACTGGAGGGAGATCTGGAAATGGAACTGCAAAAACAAAATACACTTTAGGTCATGCTCTAACAACATTGTCATGGGTTATGAGTGGTAAAAAGTTATGAAAATGAAATGACAGTTTATGGATGCAGCTAAGAAAACAGAAGCTGCTGAAATATGTAAGGATGAATTTTAATTTACAGCTAATGTATGAGTTGTTTGGAGAAAAATTGGTTACTTACAAACACAAACATAACTCATCTCAGCATATTTATAAGTGCCATAACAGGGGTCTCCAAACACTGAATTGCTGACTGGAATGGTGCAGCTCTCCAGTCCATTACAGCTGTGGATATAAAGAGATAAAATTCACCCATATATATACATGGAAGTTATTTTGAACATATAGAACCAGCTTCTTGATGATCCTAAACTCTATTCTCAGCCTAAACTTATTTTTACTCTTTATTGGGGCTTTTGTTTTGCACACAGTCCCACGAACATTCTTCCTGTTATTTTAATGACTTCCCGTGTTTTTTTTACGAGTTTGTTTTATATTAAATTATAATATGAAGTCATATTTGTAGAGAAGAGATTTGTGTGACTGTAAAAATGTTTTGTATCTGTATCTTTAGATTTTGTACTCGTACAAAAAACTTGCGTACCATTAAAAAATATTGAACCTTGTATTAAGAGATTTGTGCATCTTTAAGACTGTTTTGTAGCTGTGAAAAACAAAATTGTCTGTCTGTAAAAATGCTTTGTCCGTGTGTGAAACTTACGAGCACGTGCATTGATCTACAATAGGGGTGTCAAACTCAATCGCACAAGCGGCCAAAATCCAAAACAAACCTTAGATCGCAGGCCGAACAGGATAAACATTTATTGAACTCATTTTTTTAAAACTTTAAAACTGTAACTTTTTAACATTATTATGAACTATACATATATCATCACATGCAATAATGCTAGTGTGAATGCTGTAAGCTGAATTTGGACGCTGAAGATGCTAGTGCTGATAGCTGAAGATGCTGAAATTGATTGCTAAAAATACTGGAGCTGGTAGCTGAAATCACTGAAGCTAAAAGCTGAAAACGCTGAAGCTGACAGCAAGCTAAAATATTAGCTCGATGCCAAATTATCCTAAAAAACTAAAACAAAAAGCCTAGATTAGCCAAACTTCAAAATTAGCCAGACAGGTAGCATGTAGCTGAAATATTAGCTATAATCCAAAACAGCCTAAAAAACTGAAAAAAAAAAAATGAATTAGCCAAAGCAGCTAACATGTAGCTGAGATATTGGCTAAACCCCCAAATAGCCTAAAAAAATCTTAGTAAATGTAGCAAAAATAGTCCAAAAAGCTAGCAGAATGCTCATTTTTAAACATTTAAAGCCGTAACTTTAATATAATTATGAATATAGAAAAGGCAGACATATTATACCAAAATAAATCAACTAAAAAATTAAAATAACTTTAAATATTTTACTTTCCATAAAATTATATTTTGTCAAAATTATGCAAGTTAGAAATGAGCGCAAGATAACATTGGGCTATTAATAACAATAAAATAGAATGATCTGGAGGGTCGGATAGAAGATCCGGCCCCCGGCCCTTAACTTTGACACGTTATCTCCAACAGAAAAACCCAAGTCACAAGTTCAATTCTTTGGTTCTCAATAAATCAACCAATCAGCAGCTTTTCTCTGTTGCCCAATCAGTGTGCTGTTTGGACCAGCCAATCAGATGTATAGGAGCGAGAAAAAAAAAAATCTTCACAAAGGAAATCAAATGGTGAAAAATTTCATCAGAATTTCCTTAAACTAATAATAATCGATTCTTAATTTTTTTTTTTAGTTGCAATGTCTTAATGAAATACATCAATGACCACATTTCATGCATCTTCCACCATTTTGTCTTGGCTCCTTCATGTATGTAGAAACTTTTTATTTTATTTTTCCTTGCATGGGTATCATGCATCTGATTGGCTGGTCCAAGCAGCGCACCGATTGGGTGACAGAGAAAAGTTGCTGATTGGTCGATTTATTAAGAAGAAAAAGAAACGAACGACTAATTTCAGTTTTGTGGTTCGTTGTAGATTAATGGTGTGCTCTTATGTGCATGTGACGTTTCACACACAATAAATGTTTTAACTGACAAACAATTTATTTTCCACAGATACAAAATCCTTTTACAAACTCACAATTATCTTTTCATAAATGAACAACACTTTTACAACAAATCTAACTTCATAGTTTTAATCTTGTCAGATTGTTTTGCATTTTTCATAATGCAAGACAATTTTTTGCATACAAATAAATCTATCATGACGTATTTTCATTTGAATTACTACAACCTTTTATTACATAATTTGCATTTATTTTTCATCCTTTCTATGTGTTTTTTTTTTTTTTTTCGTTTTAGTTCAGTTGTAGAATGAGTGAAAGAAACATTTTTTTATGTTGATGTGCTTCAAAAGCAAATCCGTCCTGAACCGCCTTAAATCAACGTCACGCACATCCGGTTCTCACCTTTGACCGACTATGTCTGTGGGATTGGAGCACTGCGTGTTTTGAAGCACAGCTGGCTGCTGGCCTTCAGTGCAGATGGTCTCATCGCGCCGTCCATAGTAAGCACCGTAAACAAAAATAACACACCCTGGAGCTGAAACAGAAACATTTTATTAAATAAAAGTCATAACGGAGCTCATATGAATATTGAAGAAGGTTAAGTATTCTTACTGCAGCTCAGTTGTAATTCATCATGCTCACATGCAATGACGTGAACTATCAAAAAAGTCAACATCCAATATTTTATTAGATTTCCCTCAGGAAGAAGATGTACAACTCTGTCTTTTTTTCTAACATGAGACTTACTTGATGGTAAACAGTTAAAGGTAGTCTGTAAATATTTGTAGATTCCCGGACAGGGATCAGAGGTACGAATATCATTCATGTTGATCTCACAACTTGTCCTCAAGTCACAGC
Organism: Oryzias javanicus; assembly: GCA_003999625.1. NCBI lineage: Eukaryota > Metazoa > Chordata > Actinopteri > Beloniformes > Adrianichthyidae > Oryzias > Oryzias javanicus. Next base: position 6,683,945 of record CM012443.1, read on the forward strand.
TGAGATGAGGATTAAAGGATGAAAGTGCAAATACAAAATTATACCGAAAACAGTTTAGTTTTTGTTAATTTCCATAGACGCCCAGAGACTAAGAGCAGACCATCTTTAAAACTTTTTAGAAGAAGTTGTACCTGTTTCTGATGAAATCTTCCACCCCGCTTAGAGAGCACATTGTGTTGGTGAGCTGCGATGTAGGCCGGCCTTCACTGCAGGTGTACATGTCAGCGCGCCCATAGAAGGCCGACTGTATGTTGATCACTCCGGTTGCTGTTTCACAACAGAGAAACAAAAGGAGAACTATAAGAATCCGGTTTAAAGCTAATCTTTTACTTTAAGTAAATTAGATGAATAAAAGCCGTTGGGGAACGTTGAAGTGCATTTTTTACTGTTAAAATGAGAATTTCTAAATTAAAAGTATTGCTTAAAAGTGTTCAGAAATATCAGTCTTACCACATTGCAACGTGTGGGTGCTTCCAACCTCACAGGTTTTTACTATTCCTCCAGAAACAGCTGAAGAAACAGATATTTAAGGTAAAAAAAAATGTATTTGTTGGATGTAGAATTTAATTCAACCGTCTGATATTTACCTGATACCATCAACAAGCAGAGAGCTGCAAACACTGAAAAACAAACAAGTTATCTTATGTCAGCATAATCTTAATGCTATCCAACTGTTGTAAATTTTGCAATACATTTCTCTTTTTTTTTTTTACTTAAACAAATAAGATTTCTGTTTAAATTCAACTGAAATAGAAGCATAACTAGCTATATTTAACCTAACCCCATATAAATACATGCATTTCTTTTAGCCATAAATCATTGATTTACTCACACATTGTGGTGCTGTGTCTGAAGTGCAGCAAGGTTTCTGAAATCAGAGAGGTTCTCATATTTATACTGGAAGATAAGACAAAGAGAAACACGCATGAGAGCTTAAAGTAAATGTTATTAAAAATGATGACATTGATTGAAATCTGCACTGCTGACAAAAGATGACTGGTGACAAATCTCTTCTGAGATCACCTGTTCTTCTTGGAAAGTTAGCTGTAATTGTGATGTTTAAAATTGTTCTGTCTTTCTTTATCTTCTGTGTTTGTCATCAGTTTTGTGCACCACAAAGATAAAGAGACATGACAGTTCAGAACAAAATTTGTTCCTAACAGTCTTCAGGGTTCAGATTTTAAGAATATAATAAATACAGAAAAAGAAACAATTACAATATGGATAAAATACTGTAATGAAGCTGCTTTGTGAAGCTCTGAACTGAGGTAGTCGCACGTTTAGGAAAGATTTAGGGCTCTCCGGGACTGTAGTTTTCAAGATGAGGCTCCCCCCAAATTTGAAATTTTATGGAGTAAATAGGGGACCTGATTAGAGAAGAGGAGGTTGTGTTTTGTGATGTAAAGCTTCACAAAAGGTGTAGTGTCTTGAGAGGTTCTCCATTTAAATCTGTAAAAGATATTTTATATGAAAATCACACAAACACAATACAAATAAAGTTTCCCTTCAAACAAAAAAAGGGTTTATACCAAAGGTCTGCGACTTGTGGCTCTTTCACCCCTCCATTGTAGTTCTTTGGCGAAAGTAATATTTAAAACATTTTAAAAGAAACTATAAAGGAAAAAGTAAGCAGGTAGTTAAGTCAAAAAGGTAAATGGAAGTTGAAGGACAGCATGAATCATTCTACAAGGTTCCTAACAACCAAAGCTGTATTTCTCCATTAAACCTTTGTAGTTTATCAACGTCATTCAGATACATTTAGACTTAATTTTGAGCTTTATCACAGAAAATAAGTGTATTGTAAGTTACCAGAATTAAAGCTGTGATGAGTTATAATCCACTGAATTATAAATCAGATTTTTTATTTTTTTAACAAATTCAAGAATTTAAAGTATCTCACGGTTTTGATATATGGTAGGGGTCACTTTATTAGGAAGCCATGCTGTCAAAGAAATTGTTTTATTATTATCATTGTTTAAATGTATTTTATAATGTTAGCCCAAACTGTAGCTGACAGATGAGCTCTTCACATCTTAGGAACAAATGTTCCTGCTTCCTCTCCCAAGCTAGGAGGGGGTTCACTTTACGATGCACTGTCCTCAGCAGCAGAAAGGATGCTGTTTGAATTGTAAATGTCCCCAAATGGTTCCTTAAATGATACCTGCAATGAACTGTCTTGACTTTGCTTCTTTGTTTGAATGTTGTAACCTCCCACTTTGTGCTTTTGAAATAAAAGGAGCGCCACATGCATCATTCCTTTAAGAAAAAGGGTGATGGCATCTTTCCCATCATTCTTGTTTCTTCCTCACATGTGAGTAACTTTGCTTGTTGGTTTGGTCATTTTACTGAGTTCTGTTTCTTTCTAGTGTCGAGGTGAATTTCCCTGACACATGCAAAGCTCTGTCAAAAGTTATTAACTATTTCAGTAAAAAAAAAAAAACCTATTTTCTCTTTGTGTTTTTGTTTTATTTATGTCAAAAAAGCACAGTTTTTTTTAAATGTATCATGTCAGTAGCAAAAATATTCATATAAATCAGTGAAGACTTTGTGGCTCCTACTGGGTTCTGATTGGTGAGAAATCAACCCGAATGGCTCTTCAAGTGTTTTACATTTTTTTATGAAGACTGGTTTCTCGGTTGCAGAGGATGGGAGTACGGTTGTTGTTGTTGTGGTGGTGAGTTACCATGCGCATTGTGCTTCACTCATCTCACTTGTGGCGTTTTACATGTCTGCTTCTTTCCCCATTAGTTCCAATCACCCTGGTAAGTATTCTCTTTTCAATTGTTTAGATGCACGCCTCCTTTAATTAAAATACATCTTTTTAAAACTAAACTGCTCAATCTATGCCTTGTTTTATAATGAATCTCGTGTACCCTTCTGTTCATTCCTGTGGTGCAGTAAACCCAGGTGGCATTACCCATTTTATTTGTGCAGCTACAATACGTCTACTTCAACCATGAGAGGGGGAGGAAAAAACTCCAAGAAAAAAAACAAGTTTTACAAAGAATGTATTTGGAAATGATTAATACTTTAACCCTTCATTGTTCTGCAAGTTTTCACAAGAACTTGACACAGTGTTGCTGTTATTTTGTCCAGTTCCTCCTTGCAGATCTCCTCAAGAGCTGCACATTTAACATTTCATCTTTTATATATGTTTGCTACACACTAGAAAACTAATGTCTGCTTCTTAAATGCCAAAAACATGCAAAAAGACAAAAAAAAAATCAAAATGTTTTTTTAAGCTCTGTTAAAAGAAAAACATTTTACTCAGGCCTGATAAAGTGCAATTAGTAAGGCTTAAAATTAAACTCAAAGTGATTTAAGGATCATAATTGCATATCAGAGTTAAAAAAAAAAAGAAAAGAAACATACAAGAGCAACAGCTATGGTATGAGAACAGAACTATATATCTCAAGAGAAAAAAAAAAAGATAAAGTGTAAATATATTTGTTTTGGATCTCTTTGGTTTCGCTACACAAATCATGAAGGCAAGACTTCTTAAAAAAAAAAAAAAAGAAAATTCTGGCAAGAAATGTAAATAAATGTAGTCAGTATTACACTTAAGAAGATGATGAACACTATGAAGATGAGTTCAACCAAATTACCTGTAATAGACAATAGTGAGAGCTGCTTCAATTTATTGCCAATTAAGTATAGTAACATTTTATAGTTCTCAACTGTAGAGAGATAAAGAGACAGCAGTTCAGCTTTCAGTCAAAAATAAAGAAAGGCCTCAAAACAAGTTCTTTATAATCAGTTTTGATACCACATTCATAAGAGGAATCACAGTAAAACAAAAGGGGAAAAAATTGCAGATCCGCTTCAGGGGCCCAATGCAGAGGTTACAGTGAAAGTCTTCAACAGCATTGGACACGCAGCAGGGTTTATGAAAGGAAAGCTGGTGCTGCGGCTCAACAGAGTCTACCCTCAGATACTGTGGCAAAGGACACAAAAAGATTGAAACTTTACTTTAAGTTTACATCACAAGCATTTTATTATTTTTTTATGTTCTATTTAAAAATGTACATTCAAATGAAACCAACATTTTTTTAAATCCTTATTTATCCTTAAAGGTACATTTCTTTAATTATTTTCTTATCTGACTGAACAAATCAATGACATTTGCGGCTGGATAGTGTCTACAAATCTGAATCATTTTCTTCTGCCGAGGTTAGAGGAATAGAAAAACTGACTGAAAACAGTCTACTGATATTTAAAGATAAAAGAAAATACAGCAAATGTGAACAGTAGAAAAAAATTTGAAAGGTTCAGAAATGCCAAAAAAGACTTTACAAACACGAGTCTTGCAGAAATGTAATAGGAAATCATTTAAAGGTCCTGACTTCTGCCAATTACTGACTTCATGAAGTTGCATCTTTAGAACATTCTCACAATATTTTATGCGCCCAAACAGATTTTTCCAACATTTCACCTGAACATGTCCACTTACTGTTCAAATATCAAAGATCTGCTTCAAAAAATATCAGATGAATGTTCTAGTTCTTATTAAATTTCCTGCAACCAAGTCAATCTATAAAACATCAGTTATGCATAGTTGATAATGGTTTCTTAAAAAACAGACTCTGCATAAAACAAACAAAAATGTAAATTAAAGTGTGCTTTAGCTTAATAATTATTAATGTAATAGTTTGATTTAAATTAAATTAAAATACTTAAATTACACAAAAAAACAGGAAATTGGGTCATTTTGATATGTTCAAAACTTAAAAATAAACCAAATTGCTAAATTAATAAGAATGATTAAATAAACATGTATTCTAGGTCAAAAACTACATAATGAGATTCAATGAATAACTTGAAACTGCCTCATTTATAACTTGCATGTTCATTTTTTTTAATAATAGTTGTATCGGTGGTAATATGTCATTTTTACATCGTTTTGTCTTTCATTTTGCCATGTCAAAGTGGGCACACAAGTGCATTGCAAAACAAATGCATTGAAAAAAACGCTTAAAAATATTTACTTTTCTATGATTATTCATGAATTGTTTAAGAAAACATAGGAAGCAAAAAAAATACCACAAGAAAATGCTAAAAATACTAGGATTGCCCCAAATAGTTATTTCAATAGCTGACTAATCACCAATTCTTTTTGTCTACTAAAAAAAAATAAGATCATGCGTAAACTGGATGTAAAATATACATCTTAACCGTCATTAGCTTTAAACTTGACGTGATTAAGGCTTGTTCATTTAGCGTCTTTCCTTCTTTTGTTTCTGGCATTAAAACGACTTAAATCAAACGAGGTCGGCGAAACAAAGGAACCATTTTACACAAAAGATAAAGTTTTGGTCCAACTGACTCAAATATAACTAAAGTGCATTTTGTGGTGCTGAGCATTCACAACTGTCTTCAACCACTGCACTCTGACTATAATTCCAAACTGTACGATGCTCTTGCTTGTAGCCAGTAAAGTTATCATTTCTGCATGTCTGCTGAAAGACTTGATCTCTTTGGAGAGCAGATGTTCCCGTCAGCAGAGACGTTTCACTCTGATGGGGTAGAGGTTGCAGGGATGCACAGGAAATCAGTTTGAACTAATGTTATCTTAGCTTGGCTAGATGATGATCCCTCTTCATCGTCATCATACTCGGTCCCAGCGTGCTTCCTCTTCAGGTGCTCATGCATCGCCGTAGTGCTGTCACGGAACACGAGTTCTGTCCTGGATATATTGCTTTGGACATTTTTGTCTTTGTTTATTTCCCAAATCAAGCTCCGTTAGCGTCTCGCTATAGTATCCAAGTCTTCCTCTAACTTCCTGCGACATCGGGATTAGCACTACTGCGCATGTGTGTCACAGACAATGGCAGACGAGGTATTAGACAGCAGGCAACGCAATTTAAAAAAAAAAACATGAGTGTGATGAAGAGGCTGAGACGTTAGGATCCATGTGCAGACGGTTTAATGTAACAGAGCAGAGGCAACACATAGACGGCATCAAAGGTCAAAAACCACGGAGGCGGGGCAGGAGAACAAGATAACAGGTGTGGGTCAAAAACACAGAAATAAACTAGGAGAATTGCTCTGACTGACTAATAAACAGAATCAAGTATTGGAGTGTAGGCTGGTGACTGATGATAATGATGAACAGCTGTGCATGGAGAAGACTGGAGCGGTGGCTGATGGGAGTTGAAGTGAGGTAGTTGCTGAAGCTGGTATGAATGCAGGAGAGAGGTCCTTCTGGTGATCAGAGGAGGACTTGGCTGAGTGAGTCCTGATAATGACTAATCCACTATTAAATTAGTTGTGAACTATTTTAATAGTTACACAGTTGTGATTAATTGACCAATCATCCTAAAACACAATTTCCAACGGAGTTGGTTTTGAAATTGTTCTGTCCTATTCTAGACAATAACAACAGAAATCATGATGCATATGTATAGTTAAGTTTTACATTGAGCTAGGTCATGTTTATTAAATAAAATAAAGATTCTATGACAGTTAATAACAAAATTCTAGCTAATTGCAGCTCTGACTCCCTTTGAGGAACACGGCTTCCATGTCGCCGTCCTGGTGTCTATTGTAAGCTCAGCTCATTTTTTGAATGAAGCGTTGAAGTGTTGATCTTCAACCTTTTTTTTTTATGAATCAATGTTCTTCCCTAAAAGACAAATCTGAAAAATGTTTGTGCAGTTCACTACAACAGCTCTACAGGCAAAGGTGCAACAGACATCAGGCCTGCCGAACGTGCCTGATGTGATCTGCTATGACACGCTGCTGCCCTCTGGTGGTAAAGAGGAGGCATAGCTTTTATGGAGCACCAGACAGTTATAAATTCCTTTTTAATGTTATTTTAAAGGTTTGTGCTTGAATTAAATTGACATTCAGTGATTATTGCTAATTTTATACGTAGACAATTATTCATAGAACCCTGCAGTGATTTTTTTTAAATCTCGACAATCTGTAAAATTCAGGTATGAAAAAATGAAGATAAATTAAAAATAAGTTCAGTCCTAAAATAAAAAACGCTCTGCTTCTGTGGATCCTGTCTCTGTCTATTTTAGGAAAATGGTCATGTTTAAACCCAAAATATACATGTGTTTGGTTACAAACAAGCCCATAGAGTGCACAAAAGACGACAATAGACGTAGTTCTAGCATATTTTTCCATCTGCATAAACATTAAAAAAAGATTTTTAAAGAAGTCTTTGTTACAAAGCATAAAATGAATTTCAAGAGCTATTTAAAATAGAGGTACACTGAGATATCTAAATTTCTAAATACAAATTGTAGATGAGCTTTATAGACCACATTCAAAATGTCTGTCTTTTCTCTTTTCAAATTAGTAAACTGACTTGCAACTTTTATGTCGAAAAATAGTCTTTTTACAGAGAGGCATTTGAAAACAGAGAAGGAAAAGACTTCATAACTCTGTCACAAATAGGCTAACATCTCAGACAGGCATTCAGTAAAACTCTGTAAAGTAATTTTTAAGGAACCATAAATACAGAATTAAACTATTTCTTTTTCTAAAAAGAATGACAAGCTTTTTTGTGAGTTTTCATACAACTTCTTTAAATTGAGGATAAAAAAAGGAAACCAGAATCATGAGGCTGTAAGTTATTAAAGTAACGGCCAGATATCAAGTCATAATAAAAAAAATGTTCCTATTTGATTATATTCACTGGAAGTTTAAATCTTCCTTTTATAAAGTCTTCTTGTGGCTTTTGCTGCAGCACAGCTGGAACCAGAGATGTATGTTCAGATATTTCACACGACTGTTTGCATCTCTAAGCTGCAGGTTGAAATCGGTTGCCAAACTGGTGTCAAATGAAGGCAGACTCCATTACCTCAAAACCTGTGGGCAGTAAATACAATCCAGAAGAGATTTATCCAAAACAGTTCCTCCATTTCTATCTATTTAGATTCACCAGATAGACGGTCTGTCATTTTGACTCCCAGCATGGACTAACATTTACATCAACCCAGCTGTTACAGCTGTGGTCGTATTTGGTTTGGTATTTTCATTCTGAGTGTTTTTGTCAGAGTGAGACTTTTTGTGGATCTTTGTGTCTTTTTCTGTTGATTTCTTTCAGGTGTGATGCTGGTGGGTGTGGCTTCCCATTGGCCCACAGCAGGTGGAGCCACCTTCAAAGGCATCATGAGGACCTCCAGTCTGGTATTTATTGCAGTTTATTTAGTTCAATAATCTTCTCATAAAACTTACTATTCATTGATTTAATCTATAAAAATATGGGACCCATAAATGTAATTTAAATGAGGATTCTTTAGCCACCCTGCAGGGCTGCTTCGAGGTTACAGACTGGAGCTCCTTCTAAGACAGGGGTGTCAAACTCAACCGTACAAGGGGCCAAAATACAAAACATACCTTAGACCTCGGGCCGAAAAGGATAAATATTTAATGAAAACTCTAAAACTACATTTTTAAAACTTTAATCGTAACTTTTTAACATCATTATGAATTAGATATATAGCATTACCTGCGATAATGCTAGTGTGAATGCTGTAAGCTGAATTTGGTCGCTGGAGATGCTAGCTTAAAATGCTGAAATTGATAGCTAAAAAAGCTGAAGCTGATAGATGAAAATGCTGAAGCTGATTGCCAGCTAAAAGCCAAATTAGCCTAAAAAACAAATCAAATACAAACAAACAAAAAACATAGGTTAGCCAAAACAGCTAGCGTGTAGCTGAAAAATAGCTCAATGCCAAAATAGCCAAAAAACTTAGTAAATACCAAAATATTCCAAAAAGTTAGCTGAATGCTAATTTTTATAACTTTTAAAAACCAAAACTTACATAATATATATAGAAAGGCAGGAACATTCCAGAATAAATCAACCTAAACTTTAAATAACTTAATATTTTACTCTCAATATTAGTATATTTTGTCAAAATTATACAAGTTAAAAATATGTGCAAGATAACATAACGATAAAATAAAACGATCTGGAGGGCCGGATAGAAATACCGGGCGGGCCGGATCCGGCCCCCGGGCCTTGACTTTGACACGTGTGTTCTAAGAGGACAAGCAGCAACTACTACATCAGTAGGTGCACGTCCATCTGTGCACCCCCAGGACTGTGGGCACATTTCCCAACCAGAAACGCTGGTTCAATGGGGACGTAAAGCAAAAAATCAAGAAGAGACAGACCTCCAAGTCTGGAGATCCAGCAGAATACAGAAAAAGGCCGATATCAGCTGCAGAAATCCACCAGAAAAGGGATTATTCCAGGAAAATGAAGGCTACTACATCAGCCACAGCACATGCAGCATGTGGCAGGAATCCAGTCTGTCACAAAAGGAACACAGCAAGCTCTGACCCCGCTGGACAAAACTCTTCCAGACAGCCTGAACGCCTTCAATGCCAGGTTTGACACAGATTCACCTTCACATTTCCCTATAATCCCAGTGACACTCCCCTACAGGTTACACACTCAGAGGTGCTGAAGGCTTTGAAGAAAATTTTAGATCCCGGCACCATCCTGCATCTCTTAGTGAGAGAGATTCCTGGTGGATTGTCTGTCCTCCTGCTCCTGGCCGCGGACTGCACTTCTGCTTCATCTTGACTGAAGACTTCATCACCACTCGTCTTTCAGCTCTATCTGAATGAACTCTATTCAAAAAGGTAGATGTAGAAGCTAATTTTTACAGTTCTGGTAAATCGTTTGTCCGTCCTGAGATGGGATCTCTCCCTCACGTGGAAATCCCTAAGGTTTTTCATTTTTCCCGACTCAGGTTTTTTAGGAGTTTTTCCTTACCGTGAGGGCGGGTCTAAGGGCAGGGATAACCTTTTATTTAGTCTATTTAGTTTTTAGCTGTTGTGCATATTTTATGACAAATTTTCTCCATCTGTAAAATTACCAGCATGAAGCCCAATGAGAAACTATATAATGAGGAGCTATATAAACAAAATTCAATTGATGCTTTGACAGGCATCTCAAGTTTTTAAGGTTTAAAGTTTATCGTTAAGGGTTTAAGAAGGGGAAAAGAAAATTTAACGAATCCCTGGAAAAACGGTATAGCTCAAATAAAAATTAATTGTGAAACACCAGTCAGTTAACTCGTGTCCTCAAAATCCTCTCCCGACATAAATAACATTCCCTCTGGATTATCCAGCCTCCTCGTCTATGGGATCCTTTATAAATGGAAATGCTAATTTGGTTTCAGCAAGGTGGAAACATGCAGTCTCTAATGTGAATGTTGTTAAAATGTTAATGAGGAACTCATATTTGATCATCCTACACTTTAAGAAGGGGCGGAGACAGCAGCGTACTCTAAGTTTCCTGAAGAAAACCTGCTCCAGAGCAAGTTTCATTCACAGACTCAGTTCCCATAGTGATGAACTCTGAGTACAGCTCAACCCGCTTCGTGAAACATGTTTTGTTTGACGCATTTTCACTGGTTTGTGTTAGCTCCGTTTCTAAAACCGGAAACTTAGAGTTTTCCTGAATTCAGAGTTAATGAACTCAGAGTTTCAACAAAACCTGCTTCCTGAAACGGGCCCCAGGGATGTTTGAAGCAACTGGGTGTGTGTGTAGACAGGCCCCGCCCATTTCAAATTCCTTTTTAGACCTAGTTGTCTGATGATGTTACCAGCTTCTCTAAACTCCTCTCTTTTACATTTCTTTTGTGCCTTTAACCACCATCCCTAAACCTCCCTCTTCTTCTTTTCCGTTTGCTCCAAATGAAAAAAAAAGTTACAAACATAATCGATATAAACAAAGTTTAGCATTAAATACAACAGGGGTTTATACTCATTAAATTGCTCAGTTGTTGGACAGGACGAGTTAAAAAAAGAGAAAAAAAACTTGTTGGATTGTAATTCTAACACACACACACGCACATACACAAAAACAACAAAAAACAAATATACAAACACAATCAATACAAATAAGGTTTATCCTAAAATACAAAAGGGGGTTTATACAAATATACAGATTGTGTGTCAGAAGATTCATATCCTCCTACTATAACAGTAAAATCTGTCTCACATGAGAGGGAAGAGTCCAGATGACCCTCACTCCCAACGTTACCTCGCCTTAGATAGCACAAGGTTGACAAGCACACTGTTTTTTTATTTTTTTCTAAAAAATATCTGTTTTTAACTACGGTTTCATTCGTAAGTTATTGGTGATTCTGAAACAAAAACATTTCATTGGAACCTTTAAAAAGAAACAACTGGTCCTCCCCCTACAGGGAAATCAACAGATGGATCTGCAAGAAAAAGGAGAAAGAAAATACATTTTAGGTTTAAACAGATATACGCCAACAACATCGTCATGGGAAATGTTAAACGATAAAAGTTAAGGAAATTAAACATAATAATAACAGCTTAAAGAAAAATGAGTTACTCACAAACACAAACATGAGCCGTCTCAAGATACTTGTAAATGCCATAACACTTCATCTGCACGCCGGCAAACAATGAGTCATTTACTAAAATAGTGCAGCTCTGCAATCCATTACAGCTGTGGAGGTAGAGGGACTAAAGTGAGACGGATGCAGCCTTTTAACACATGTACAAGCAGCTTATTCATGCTTCAGTCTAAATGTAACTTTACTCTCTATTGATGCTTTTGTTTTGCACACCACTTACATTCTTCCTGTTACTTTAGTGACTTCTTTTACTGGTTTGTTTTATATAAAGTCTTAATATGAAGTTAGATTTGTTGCAAACGTATTATCCCTCTATTAAAAGATTCTGTACTTCCAACTAAAATACGTGTGTATCCTAATCAATGCCAGGAGGAAAAAATATACCTTCACAAAGGAGATAAGATGAAATGGTAAAAGATATTATCAGAATTGCCTGAAATTAGAAATGATGATGAACCTCTAATTTTTTTTTTTTTTTTTTTTTTTTGCAATGTCAAAATCAGATTAATCAATTACCACATTTCATGTATTGGTTCCTTTATGTATGGATAAACTATCTTTCTAGCATGGATATCCTGCATCTGATTGGCTGATCCAAGCAGCACACCGATTAGGTGACAGTATAAAGCTTCTAATTGGTTGATTTATAGAGAATCAAAAGAAATGCACTTCTTATGATCTGTCTCTTGTGTTTTTGGTTTTTCTTTGTCTTCCAGCTGTGGTTCTCCTGGAGTTGGTCACAGCTGTTTTCAGTAATCTTATTTGTTCTCATTATTTAATGAAATGTCTGTTTGTGTTTCATTTCGAAGAGTCTTATGGATCTGGTCTGAGATTATTTGGTGCATTAAATTATTTGGAATCACATTTTGTGAGTCCTTCCTGGACCTGAGTGTACCTGTTCATCTAACTGTAACACTTGTTTCTTGGGTTTTAACAGAGGGACAATATTTTCTTCACAGACTCAGTACATCTTTTCAATTACACCAATCTCTTATTTCAAGTACAAAATCTTGTTATGAGTGGACAACCCTTTTGCAACAAATATAACTTCATTGTTTTAATTCTCCCACAGTGTTTAGCATCTTTCAACATGTGATGAGTATAACACAGGTTCCTACTAACAAATCTACCTTAAGTTGTCCTTTCATTTTAAATACTACAGCCCTTTATTACTTATTTTGTCTTTATCATTCATCCTTTTTTGGTTTGTTTTTGTATTTGTAATCTGAGTTTCATGACACTTTTTTATGTTAATCTGATTAACAAACTAATTAGTGCATAACCATATAAATCACTGTCACACACCAATTCTCACCTTTGAGCGACTAAGTCTGTTGGACTTAAGCATTGCAAGTACTGAGACATATATGACATTTGGCCTCCAGAGCAGGTGGTGGGATCACGGCTTCCATAGTAAGCACCGTAGACATAAATAACACACCCTGGACCTGAAACAGAAACTTTTAATTGAATAAAAAGTCATAACGGAGCTCATACGGAAATCGCAGAGAAATTTATGTATTCTTACTGCAGCTCAGTTGTGCTTCGTTGTTCTCACATGCAATGACGTGAACTATCAAAAAAGTCAACATCCAATATTTTATTAGATTTCCCTCAGAAGGAAGATGTACAACTCTGTCTTTTTTTTCTAACATGAGACTTACTTGATGGTAAACAGTTAAAGGTAGTCTGTAAATATTTGTAGATTCCCGGACAGGGATCAGAGGTGTGAATATTATTCATGTTGATCTCACAACTTGTCCTCAAGTCACAGCTGAGATGATGATAAAAGTATGAAAGTGCAAATACAAAATTATACAGAAAACAGTTTAGATTTTGTTAAACTCCATAGACGCCCAGAGACTAAGAGAAGAGCATCTTTAAAACTTTTTAGAAGAAGTTGTACCTGTTTCTGATAAAATCTTCCACCCCACTTAGAGAGCACATTGTGTTGGTGAGCTGTGATGTAGGCCGGCCTTCACTGCAGGTGTACATGTCAGCGCGCCCATAGAAGGCCGACTGTATGTTGATCACTCCGGTTGCTGTTTCACAACAGAGAAACAAAAGGAGAACTATAAGAACCCAGTTTAAAGTCCACCGATGACAATTTTGTTTCTTAAAAAAACATTCCCAGTAGTATTTTTATCATGATTAGGAAGTTTTTAACCAAAATTCCACAACCTAAATGTCTTAAAAAGCTGTTTTTCATGTTGATCTGAAGCCTCTGTTTCCAAAATCTCCTCTGAGGGGGCGTGGCTTTTGGAGCTGAGCAGCCCCGCCCCAGATGCCCCCGTCTGATTATAATAGCTCTGTGTCTCAATTGCGTAAATCTTCACCGCTGCTAAATAAAAACGTCAAGCAATATCTGTAATGTCCATCCGTATCTTTCTGATCCGGATGTCAGCTGGGAGGAGGAAGTGAAGATCTTCATGGACCGAACTTCCTCCAAAATCCAGATTCTTTCTCCTTCCAGTTCACCAAAGACTCTTTTAGCTCTTTCTCCAATGTTTCTTGACGTTGCTGTGATCAATCCATTCACTCCATTGGTTTCTCAGAGCAGAAAATAATGAAAGCTAACATCCAAATGCTCTTTCATTCATTTACAATCCTTTCCAACTGCGGTCAAATGAGCCGCCGTTCACATTTCCGTGGTCACATCAAGAAGCTCCGTGGAGTCTGTTGGAGATTTTCCAGCGTTCTCAGCCCTGCTACCGTAAATATTGGATGAAACTCACACCAAAAATCCAGTGGCGGCTGATTTGACCACAGAAATGTGAACGGCGGCTCATTTGACTGCAGTCAATGTGAAGATACCATCTTCTCTTCTCCAGAACCTGAACTAGACGCGCTAGCCGGACCAGATGAGGGTTTAGTGCAGCAGAAAGAAGATGATTGATGAAAAACAGAGTCTGTATGTGACAGTTTGATTGACAGAGATTTAAAAGGAGAAATACTCAGAAATGGAAAAACAAAATGATTTCTTATTACATTTGTTCTCCATCAGAAAAATGTTAAAAACAGAAAAAACATGATTTTTCATCAGAGGGGGACTTTAAATGAAATATTTTACTTACTTTAAGCAAATAAGATCAAAGCAGCACAAAACAAAGCCGTTAAGGAAAATCAACCTGCCTCTTTTTACGGTTAAAATTACTTTTTATATTGAAATTCTTAACCAAAAATGTTCAGAAATTTCAGTCTCACCACATTCCAACACCTGGATGCTGTCGTTCTCACAGGTTATTGCTGTTTCTGCAAAAACAGCTGAAAATAGACAGATATTTTGGGGAGGAAAAAAATGGGTAATGCTTTGTTTTACAGTGCAGTACTTACAGTGTATTTAAGTTTCATTTATATAGTACTTTTTTTGTATCTACTGGGTACTTACGTGGTACTTGCTGTGTATTTATGTGGTACTATTTGGTTCATAGTTATTTGATACCTACTTGGTACAGCATATCTTAAAAAAAAAAACACAAGCAGATACCACATAAGTATAATGTAAATATCCATCTTCTTAATTTGGTGAGTACCATAAATCACAAAAAAACTTGCTAAGTGAGTTGAAAATATATTCAAGGCCTTAAGATACAGTACTTAAGATACGTTTATATGACAAATAATCCGACCAGGATATCTTTATACAACGCAGATACTTCATTCAAAAAAAGGTAAAAGATCTGGCCCGGGGGCCAGATCCAGCCCTCTGGGTAATTACTGTATATCTGGCCCACCAGATCATTTTATTGTATTGTCATAAATGGTCTGATGTTGTCTTGCACTTATTTTTAACTTGTAAAATGTTGACAAAATATATTTTTATGGAGAGTAAAATATTGAAAGTTCTTTTCGGTTTAAGTTGATTTATTCTGGAATAATATTCCTAGCCGTTTTAATTCAAAGTTATGTTAAAAAGATCAATTTTTAAAGTTTTAAAAATGATGTTTTAATGTGTTCAATAAATGTTTATTCTGTTCGGCCCGCGACCAACTGTGTGTTTTGGATTTTGGCCCCTTGTGCGATTGAGTTCGACACCCCTGCCTTACTTGGTGAGGTCCGAAGACTAAATATTTATGTACACGGTACGGGAAAAATGTTCAGTCGAAGATAAAGTGCCAAGTAACTAATTTACAAAGCAAGACTCAAGTTACTACCAGTTCATCTACAATCAATGTTTCCTGACAGATTGAGTGGTTATAGTTTAAGAAAAGAAAATAATTTCAGAGTACTCAAAGCACGCACAACAAAAAAGAGCTTTTGTATAAAAATATATGGAGTAAAACTATGGAACAGTCTGAATAATGAGCTACGAATGAGCAACAGCATAAACCACTTTAAACAAAAACATAGGATAATAGTTTTCAGTAAATAGTAAGGAAGAAAGATGACAAATCTAATTTAGTGATACAGGTTGTTGTCTATGAAGGTGAGCGTTTAAATAAGTTACTGTTTTAAGTGTATTTATTATAGACGAGGTTGACAAAGGCTGGATGTTGAGGTTCCAGGATTTATGGGAAGGGAAAGCATGTGAATGGTAAAGCTGGTATATTTGTATACATGTACGTGTTTGTGTATAGATATTTGAATGTGTTGATTACATGGAAAGATGTTTGATATTAAAAAAAAAAAAAAAGGTACTTCATGTCTGTTTCTGAAATAGTTTATATTAAAGATTAAATTTAAGATATATTGTTAGGGGGTAGAATTAAAAGTTTTTTAAATTTCTTCCAACTCCATTTCGAACTACGTAATCGAGGTGCAATATTTTTATTTATAATTTATATGAAAATTTTCCGTTCTTGTTTTCTTGTTTTTTTACCATGTACTATGTATGCATTGTTCAAAATAAAAGGACTAATTAACAAGTAACAGAGGAAACAGGGCTTTCATTTACAATCCAGTTTCAACTGACTGAAGAGGTATACCAAGTACCAGTAGTACTCGTGTGAACATACCTAGCATTTTTAAATGCAAGTACCATGTAATAAAGTGGAAATATTGATGACTTTCTTTTACAGTAGTCCAGTGTCATTGTGCATAAGGGATAGTCTCTGCCTAACTACTATCTCCTTTTAAATGGTAAGTTCCACAAAACACTCGATAACTTAACGTGTAAAATTCACACACATTATCTGGTACTTTTCTGCTCTCATTAATAGTAAGCGCCATAAAAAACACATCAAGGTACCACATAAGTACTATGTAATCACCCACCATGAAACATGCATAAACTTGGTAAGTAAGTAGAAAGTAAATTCAAAGCCTTTTTCATAGTACTTCAAATGTAGTTTTGTTTACCTACTATTAGGTTACACATGGTGAATACCATGAAACATACATAAGTGATGAAGTACATTCAAGGTACTTTATTTGTACTTACCTTGTTCTTATGTACTAAAACACACGTTAACACAACATGTAAATACCCAATAGGAACTGTGTAAAAATCCTAAGTACACCATAAAAACCAAGTAGGTAGGGTACCGCATAAGTGTATGAACCAAATAGTATCACATCGATGCACAGTAAGTCCTATGCAAGTACCTAGTAGGTATATACAAATTACCATGTAAGTACCCAGTAAATCTCATTAAAAAGTACCATGAATACCATGCAAGTACCAAGTAGGTATAAAAAATACCACAAACCCATTCTCTACTGTACTGTAAAAGAAGGCGTTACCTTGGAGATTGAACTTAAATGAACGTAAATTTACCTGATGCCATAAACAAACAGAGTACAGCAAACACTGAAAAATATAAACATGTTCACGTGTCAGTTTTTATAGACAATAATTGTGATAAATGTAAAGTTATTTCATTGCAATTGAAACAAATACCGGTATATATATCTCTATTTTAACAAAATAAATAAACTTCATAGCATTTCAGATCAAATTCAACTGGAAATACATAAATACATTTCTATCTATAAATCATTGATCCACTTACACATGGTGGTGCCTTGCCTTAAGTGCAGCATGGTTCCTGAAGATTAAGACTTATGTTGTTGATTTCAGAGAAGTTCTTGCATTTATACTTCTAGGAAGATTGATATGACACAGGGAAATATCTGTGAGAGCTAAAGGTTGAACGTTATTAAAAATGATGACATGTTTTTTTATTGAAATCTACACTGATGACAAAAGATGATCAGTGACAAATCTCTTTTGAGATCATGTTCTTCTTGGACAGTTTGCTGTGTCCACATAACTGTTCTTTCTTTGTTTATCTCCTGTCTGTCTGCATCACCACACATATGAAGAGATGCACCAGTACAGAACAAGATTTGTTTATAACAGTGTCTTCATTTTAATATGCACTGGGTTCAGACTTTAAGAAAAACAACACAAACATAAAGAGATGGAACAATGAATATCAAAAATAAAATCCAGTTTGTTTTAAGTGTATGGAGCTGCTTTTTGAAGTCCTAAACTGAGGTAGTTAAACAGCTGTGAAGGAGAGGTCACCCTAAGATTAAAAAGCATAATTTATTAAACTAAAGGAGAGTTTGTGATATAAAACACCAAAGACCTGAGGCCCTTTACAAGAAGCATGTTTTGTTGGAACTCTGAGTTTGTGAGCCCTGACTTTAAGGAAAACTCTGCGCTTTTGGTTTCAGAAACAGTGGTAACTTAAACTCGTTAAAGTGGGTTGAACCAAACTCGTTCCACGAAGCAGAGTGAACTGAACTCAGAGTTCATCACTATGGCAACTGACTCTGTAAACATATCCTGGTCTGGAGCAGGTTTTCTTCAGGAAACTCAGAGTTCCCGGTGGTCTCCGCCCCTTCTTAAAGTGTAGGATGTTCAAATGGGACTTCACCGGGTCTGCACGCTTCTTCTTTGTTCTTCCTCAGGAGAGGATTTTGAGGCCATGAGTTGATTCATCTTTATTTGAGCGATGCCCCCCCCCCATTGGTCGGAAAAGAAGAATTTAACTGAAGATCAAGTTTCTTTTTTTCTTCTTTTCATCTATTTAAACTGTGATGACTCCAGTCACACAACAATAACATGAAGGTGTAGTGTACAGTTCTACTTAATTTGATATGCATCTTTGGTTGCGGTTTATTTGTGTTTATCCATTGGTTTTTGTTTTGAGTTTCATGTGGAGCTGTACCTGCCCGAGGTGGCCTGAAGATGGTGCCAAATGGAGAGGCTCTGCAAGAGGGTGCTACCACTACCTGGACTCCATGGGGAGGGCAATGGAATTCATGTTCTGTTTTAAGACTTTCTATCTCATCCACCCCCCTCCACTGTATCACTAGTAGTTTGACCCACTAGTTTAAAAGTCCCCAGGTGTGTGGTAATGGGAGGTCAGTTATTTGAGTTCTTTCCTAAGTTACAGCTTACTTTATGTTTGTTGAGTTGACCTCTTTTATGGGCCCCTTTAAACTGGAAATGTTTGTTCCGTTGGATTTTGTTGGATATTAAATGATTTATGTTTGGACTAAAACCCTGTGCTCTTGGTGGTGATTGCCTGGTCCATCACAGTGGTGTCAGAAGTGGGGATCAGTCTGCCAAGAGCACGTTTTTTTTTTTTTTTTCTTCTCCCAATTACAAGACGCCATGCAGAGAACCATGAGGAGCAGCAAAGCATCAAGAGGAGATGGATCAAACCTATTGATGGATTCTGAGGCACAAGCTATGGAGGATCAAGAAAATGGAGCTTCTGGAGGGGCAGATTGCACAGAGGGCCTAGGTAAGGAACCAACAATCATGGATATGATGTCTCTTCTCCGTGCTCATATGGGACAGCAGGAAGCCCGGGAAGTTAAACAGAAAGAGGACCAGGCCCGTCAGGAACAACGCTTTAGGGCGCTTCAACATCAGTTCCAGCTTCTTCAAGTTGAAGTGCAAGCACGCACCACACCTGTTCCTGATTCCAGGTTAAATCAATCTGAACCATCAGACTTAGAACCTTCGGAGGTGGGTCCCCCTCTTTCCCAAAGTGGCTCCAGCAGAAATCTCATGCATGCTCCATCAGGTCAGTCATACTTCTATGAACCTAGAATGGAAAAACTGACAGACGATGATGATATTGAACATTTCTTGACAACCTTTGAGCGTATTGCAGGAGCCTGTCGCTGGCAGAGAAATGATTGGGTGTTTCACTTAATACCTCTACTTACGGGAAAAGCAAGAAGCGCGTATGTACACATGGATGTTGAAGACTCTTTAGAGTATGACAAAGTAAAAACTGCTGTTCTCTGTAAATATAATGTGAACCCTGAAACATATAGAAAAAGGTTCCGCTCCTTGGATGTAAATTTTGAGGAAAGTCCAAAAGAACTTTACGCCAGACTAAAAGAACTTTATGTAAAGTGGATCCAGCCCCAGATAAAACGACACAAGAAATTGGTGAAATTATAATCCTGGAGCAATATTTGAGAATGTTGTCACCTGAGTTGCAGTTTGGATCAAGGAGCATGATCCTAAATCAGCTGCAGAGGCCGCAACCCTTGCAGAGGTGTTTGTGGCCGCCCGAAAGAGTGGACAACCATGGAGCTACATTTCAGTGGAACAGAAAGATAAGTCAATTAACCAAAGACCATCTATGAATGTTGGAAAAACTCAAAGGAGTCAGTTGACTAATAAATCCTCAAATCCTTCTGCCAGAATACTGATTTGTTATCTCTGTGGGATGGAGGGTCACATAAAACCTAATTGTCCACAAAATTCAGCAAAAAATAATGCAAATGTGTGTTGTGCCCCGCAATTGTACAAAGTCAGAGATAAAATTTGAAACCAATGTAAAACTAACATCAGTTGACATTAACGGCAGAACCTTAAAAGCACTGATGGACTCAGGAAGCGATCAGACTTTTGTACATAAACAGTACGTTCCTTCAAGCATTATTTGTACCAGCAAAACCATTCCTGTTTTTTGTGTGCATGGAGATATAAAACCATATCCAACAGCTGATGTGTACATCAAAGTGCATGAGCAGACTTATCTCCTCAATGTGGGTGTGGTAGATAATCTTCCATATCCAGTGGTCCTAGGTCGGGATCTCCCTGTTCTGTTTGACCTTTTGAGTGCTAATCGTGAATGTAATGTTGCAGTGACACGAGCCCAGGCCAAAATATTGGAGGAACCAAGTTCTGCTCTCCAGGCGCTGCCATTCTTTGATGCTGACATAGAGAATCTACCTGGAAGGTCTCGTAAGTCACGCAGACAGAAAAGGTGTGAAAAATTGTGCCACTCGGCTTTGCATAAAGAATCCACCCCAGAGCCTGAACCACCTTTGGGTTTTAAGATTCCTGTGAATTTTTTAGACCTGCAACGTGACGATGCAACTTTAGCACCTCTTTTTCAGAGAGCAGAGGAAAGGACACTCGAAACTGGATCAGACCTCTGCACTGCTGAAACCTTCTTTTTGGACCGGGGCATGCTTCACCGGAAGCAAGGGACACAAACTCAGTTAGTTGTACCTAAAACAGTGAGGGACTTGGTCCTGACACTTGGCCACTCGATCCCATGGGCAGGTCATTTTGGGAAACGCAAAACTACTTCTCGAATTAAAAAATATTTTTTTTGGCCTGGCTTATACTCTGATGTTGCCCTGTTTTGTAAAAGTTGCCCTCAGTGCCAAATGTCTTCTATCAAAGCCCCTGCCAGAGCTCCACTTCAACCTCTACCAATTATTAACACTCCATTTGAGCGGTTGGGGATGGACATTGTGGGCCCTATTGAAAAAAGTAAAGCAGGCAACCGCTATATGCTTGTTATCACGGATTATGCCACAAAATATCCAGACGTGTTCCCACTGAAGTCCATAAAGGCAAAATCAGTTGCTTCCTCCCTTGTGCAGTTTTTTTCTAGAGTTGGGTTTCCACTGGAGATCTTGACAGACCGTGGAACCAACTTCATGTCAACCCTGCTGAAACAGGTCTACAAGCTTCTGGGCATCAAAAGCTTGAGAACAACACCATATCATCCACAGACAGATGGCTTAACTGAAAGGTTCAACCAAACTTTGAAACAAATGCTAAAAAAATTTGTGGATGAAACGGGCAGTGATTGGGACCAGTGGCTACCCTATCTCCTTTTTGCTTATAGGGAGGTACCACAGGCTTCAACAGGGTTTTCTCCTTTTGAACTACTTTATGGTCATGAAGTGAGAGGCCCTTTGTCACTGTTAAAGGAGACATGGGAGGGTGGAAATGAGGACCACTCTGTTAACCTGCTTTCTTATGTTCTCCAGATGAGGGAGCGTTTGGAACGGATGAGAGAGCTTGCCCACTCTCATATGTCAGAAGCGCAGCAGTATCAGAAGGCTTGGTATGTGTTAGGTTTAAGCTCTAACATTTGTAAAGAAAAACAACCTGCACAGAAAGAGACACAGAGAATTGATTAAAGTTTAAAACTTGCAAGGAGAGTGGGCCAAAAGCCTGTTCGGTCACAATCTTTCAACCAACTCCGACCAGGCTTTTTCTCTCCGTGCATTTTATTGAGTCAGACACGCCCCTAGTTACAGGTTGGTCTCAGTTGCTAAGGGGAAGGGAAGCAAAAGAACGTCAGCTGAGACCGGTCCAAATCAGTTTCTTATACAAGGTCAAAAACAACTTTTAAAGTTTGTGTGTGCATGTTTTGACTAGGTGATCATCGTCAGGCCTTGTAACTTCTACTGGCTCCTGCTAATCTCTGGCTCAGCCGCTGCATCTTCCTTATCAGCAGCGCAGGGTTGTCCACTTCCAGCTTAGATCAAGACATTTCAGCACACAATAAAGAGAACTAAGACGCATCTAATAAGAGGTAAAGGAAATAAGTAAGAATAGGATAACATATATTTACGACCCCAACAACGCCCCCCTGTTTTTCCGTTTTCTGCTTATTTTATTTCAGCACATGACCCCTTCACTTTTGGAGATTTTCAGCCACAGCATCATTGTCATAACTTAAAATGCTACACTCAGAGGGGTGGTTAGCAGGTTTCTGGAACTGAAAACAAATCTGGAAAGTTACAATCATCAACATCATCATCATCATCATTGTTGTTGTCATTTTCACCATGAGGTTTGTCAGTCTGAGGCAGGAGAGCATACCATCTCGGAACACTGTGGTTTAATGGCTTTTTTCAATCATCCTTGGTGCACATAGCTCTTATACAAGGGATACAACAACATCCACACAAGGTCAGGGTGCTGCAAAGACAGCAAAAGAGGAGTAAAATGGGCATGACCAATTATTATTTTTTACCAAACATCTCACCAAACCCGTCCAGGGCGATGTATCAACTCCTGAGTGGTCTTTCATCATTTTGTTCAAGTTCGGAGCCCTCCAGGGCCCTGGTGAGACTCCCGTCCGCTGCAGTGTTGTTTGGGATGAAGGTACACCACTGATCACCAAATCTTGAACAAACTCCTCCATGCCTGTGACAGCACCGTGTCGACAGCCATTCTGCTTTGGAAAGCCATAAGTGAGGTAGCTGAAAATCGCCCGGGACGGCAGTGTTCTGCCTTTGTTTAATTGCCTAATCTCTGAACATTGTAGTGAACGTTGTCTATCTCATCAACATTTTTATTAATGTGCACCACGGAACAGATGGATGACTCGAAACCTGCAAGAACCTGGTTAGTTAATTTCTTGTCGTCAGGTCAGAAGTCTGCAAACAGAAAGTGGGTTATAGAAACAGGAAGTAAAAATTCACAGAGCACACAGTGTTTCTGTGGGTGTGTGTAAGGCAGTCTGTCATACAGCTTGTTTTCTCCACACCACCACCATTGTCACTGCGGGACAGAGGTTTGAAAGTTATGTTTACTTCAAGTTTCAACATACATATTTAATTTAATTTCCCAGTTTAGGTCTTGGTGCCTTTTCTGTATAATACATGTGTAATTGCTTTAGTATCTACTGGAGAAGAGTGGTTTCTGCTTTTCAGCTGTTGTGAGCGGATATAACCTCATTCCTCACAGAACAATTATCTGAAGTACAGATTGAGTCATAATAACATTTAGACAGTCTGGAGGTAATATGGATGGTTTACTTAAGAGTGGTCTTGGTCCTAAACATACACACAATCTGCTTTGAGCTGCTTCCTCTGCCATCAGTAACCAATTATTATCTGTTTTAGTGATTCCTGTAGTAATCCTGAACCAATCATCTGTGGGTCAGATTGTCATTAACCACCAGAGTGTCTTTAACCTTAGGCAGACCTCCCACAAGTTTCAAAGTTCTCTCCCGTTGCATTTATTACTTGTGTCATGTCCTTTTGTCCTATTAACACCTCGGCTATAGCTCGACTCCAGCTAGTGCAACATGCGGCTGCTCGTCTTTTAACCAGAACACATAAATATGATCATATCTCCCGGTTTTAGTTTCACTGCACTGGTTACCTGTTTATTTTAGAATTAATTTTAAGATCCTTTTATTTGTTTTAAATCCTTACATGGCTCGGCACCTGTTTAAATTCTGAGCTGCTGCAGCCTCATGGCATAATAATAATAATAATAATAATTATTATTATTATTATTATTATTATTTATGTTGGTATGTGTCACATCTTCCATCAGTTCTTTTTGTTCAAACCATATAGTAAAGGAACTATTATTACCATTCCTAAAAGAACTACTCCCATCACCACCATTGCTGCTTTGGGGTCAACATCCCTGCCTAGGGTCCTGAAGCCTCTCCCTATCACCTGCACAGAGTTGTGGACAATCTTCACCGGGTTTGAGACGACTGTAACCTATGGTTTCACAGCCCCCTTTGTAGTCGGCCTTGCTCTGGAGGCGCTGTCGAGAGCTTCAGATTTTGTGGCCTTCCACTAATCTGTGGTGGTGATGTATTTTTACTCTGTTTTAATAATAACCACGTCTCCTGGCTCGACTAATTTGGCTATCCTGTGAAAACACAGAAGATGTGACATCATCATTAGTCTGGTCTGATTTTTGTTTTTGCTGTTGAAGCATCTTTCTCATATAGTCTGCTAGAGTACTTTCATCATCAATTTCCCATTCGTTTGTAAAATAAGGTAATCTATAGGGTCTTCCAAACAAGGTTTCATATGGAACCAATCCATTCGTGCTTGTTATATTTATATATAATTTTACCAAATCCAAACATTTTGTCCATGGTCTCTTTGTCACTTCCATACATTTCCTTAATCTGTTTTTTCTTTATTGTTCCATTCATTCTTTCAAACCAGTCCTGCACTTTGTGGATGATAAGCCTGTAATTCTTTTTTAAATTAATATGAAGGCATGTCCTATTTTAAAAACTACATCATTCACAAAATGAGATCCGTTATTACTGTAGATTATTTCAGGTATACCATTTCTTGGAATCATATTTTACATAAGGCTTTGGCTACCGTTAATGCATCTGGATGAGCAGTAGCAAAGAGCTCTATCCTTTTAGAGAATGAAACTATTATCACCAAACAATATTTCTTTCCTTTATTTTTGTTTAATTCTATAAAATCCATATGTATGTTGAAAAGGATACTCTGCTTTTGGGTATATCCTCATTTAAATCAGTTCCTTTTACTTGCAGTACATCATTTTCCCCTTGTGCTGCTGCTTTAGCTGTTTTGTCTACAAGGGCTTCACAGTCATGAGATAAGCCTTCACCTTCTGTTGGTACTAATGTGGCTGGGTTCAAAACTGTACAGCGTTCTATTTTTAGATGTGGCTGTGATTCTTGTGGAGTAGTAAGCTATTGGTCTGAGTTTACTACTATGCATTTTGAGTTAACACAGAGGTCATAAAATGACCTTTGCAATCAACCATTCGTATGAACTTTTTTTTTCTTTTTTTCTTTTTTTAGTCGGGTAAGGCCAAAGTACTGCTGTTTACCATAATTTGTTTTATGTCACAGACTGCTTCTTCCGCTTCAGGAGTCCAGTCTAATTTATCTGACTTTTTTTTTTAATTCTTTCGTATACACTAATGCTTGTAATGGAGCTGTTATTTCTGCATAATTTGGAACCCAGCTTCTACAATAGTTTGTTAATCCTAAGAATGACATCATTTGTTTCTTGGTTAAGGGTTTGGGAGCTTGTAGGATAGCAACTTTCTTTCTTCTAGAATAGTTCTTCCTCTGCACTTAGTTGGTGGCTCAAATATTTCACTTTCTCTTGACATAATTGCAACTTATGTTTACTTCCTTAAATAATTATTCTTTAACTGCTTTAGCAGAGCTAATGTATCTTTAAGACATTCATCTTCTCTTTTGATGCTACTAATATGTCATCCACGTAGGTGAGTAACTGGCTGTTACACGGCGGCTCGAAGGATGACAGACTAGAAGCCATGACTTGGGAATAAATAGTAGGGCTTTCACAATAGCCCTGGGGCAATCTGGAATAGGTGTATCTTTTACCCTTAAAAGCAAATGCAAACTAGTATTGACTATCTTTATGTACCGGTATAAAAAAGAAGGCGTTGCTTATGTCAATTACTGTGAAATATTTGGCCTCTGGGTCTAAAGAATTAAGCAAGGTGTGAGGATCAGCCACAAGGGTGACCTCTGAATAACAGCATTATTTACAGCAATCAAGTCCTGCACCATCCTCCATCCTGTGGATGGGGGTGCTTTTTTTTTTTTTTTTTTTTTTTTTTTTTTTTTTTTTTTTTTTAACTGGGAATATTAGTGTATTTACAGGAGAGTCAGCACACTCTATCAGTACACCGGCTTTTAATAGATCATTGATTACAGGTGCTATGCGTCCACAGCATCTGGCTTCAATGGATAATGTTTAATTCTCGGTCTGTGCTCTGTTTTAGGCCTTATAATAACAGGAGAGGCTCATCTCACAAAAAACAAGTCTTCTAAGATTAAAATCACTTCTTCTTCTGTGGAACTATTTTCAACACTTGGAGCATCAGCTGGTGTAAGAGCATGCTAGTCATGCTGTTTGATGTGTAGGGGGTGTGGGATTTGCACAATCCCGTGCCATGTGACCTTCTTTTCCACAGGACCAACAGACTATGGGGCGTTTACCTTGAGGCCCAAAACGGCCTCCTCTCTCTCTCTCTCTTCTTCTACCACGACCTTTACCTCTAGAGTATAAGCAATAGATCATTTCCTCCTCTTCATCTGGACCTTGAAAAAACACTTCAGCTTTATGCTCCTTTTCCTTTCTTGCTCTTAATCATAACACTTAAAGTCCATGTTCTGTACACTCTAATCACCAGCTCCACGCCGTCTTCTCCTGCTCTGAGATTAGGTAATTCTATCAAAGGATGACATCTGCATTTGCTGTAAATATTCGTCGTCTGCTGCTGCTCCATTTGTCTGCGTGCAGCAGCGTAAGGACCCGAACACTCATTATCCTTTCTTCTATGAAACATCCCATCTTTTTCTGCTTTCTGGCATTCTTTTTCTTCCTTTTCGCGTTCCTTTCTTTTTTTATTTTATATTTTTTTTTCTTTCTTTTCTTCTGCCTGGCTTTACGTTCTCATTTTTCCTCTGTTTTGCTATTTTTATCCATACTTTGTTTCTTCAAATCCTTCTTTATCCATTTGTTTTCGTTTATTTTTGCATTTTTGTTTTATCTTGTTTGTAATTCTACTATTCTTACAGTTGAAAGCTTACCATTAAAGTTATATTGATCAATCCAATATGGAAGTTGTTTTATTGCATTTGGGTTTTCTTTTTCTACTACTCTGTAATCTTTGTAATGTCTCAAGGACTTATTGTTTAGTTTACTTTGCCCTTCCCCATTTTGAATAAAATTTGGTTCCAGTAGTTTGTTAATACCTAGGGTATTCTAATACTGAAGCTTTTCTTTCAACAAGATAGTGATTAAACCCCCTTCTGTGGTAAAACTCACTTCAACCTTAGAGGTGGAGTTTTCTTGCCTAGTGCATCCACAAAAGGTTCACTATTTCCTCCTTGTTGATTTGGTATGAAATCCAAATACCTAATGGTATCTGTATTTCCAATCACACTCACAGTCTCACACTTTCACACTTTTGCGCGCTGTTTTACTTTATTTCTCTTATTACTTCTTATTTCAACACAGAGGACGCCGCCGCCCTTCGTAGAATTTAACTAGTTAAGCTAGGGGAGTCTACTCCTCCCGCGGACTTTAACTGTTTGAAATAATTCTTCTTTTCACAGAGGCACAGAGGACGCCGCCGCCCTTCGTAGAATTTAACTAGTACGTAACTAGGGGAGTCTACTCCTCCCGCGGACTTTAACTGTTTGCTCTATTTTACCTGATAGTGTCTAGAATTGTCAGGGTTTTGTTTTAATTCTCCTTCTGAGAATCTCTCATTCTGTCATTCCTTTTAAATAAGACTCTACTCACAATTCTCTGTGTCCGTGGATCCTCCGTCAACCCTCAGGTCCCAGCCCGCGAGTGAGGCCAGCCTGGAAACGGATCGTATGCTGTGGCCAAAAGACTTTCTGGGTCTCACTCTCGCGCTGAACCATCAGGTGTCTTGGAGATCCGGCTCGAAGACCAATTAAAATGTTAGGTTTAAGCTCTAACATTTGTAAAGAAAAACAACCTGCACAAAGAAGACACAGAGAATTGATTAAAGTTTAAAACTGCAAGAGAGTGGGCCAAAAGCCTGTTCGGTCACAATCTTTCAACCAACTCCGACCAGCTTTTTCTCTCCGTGCATTTTATTGAGTCAGACACGCCCCTAGTTACAGGTTGGTCTCAGTTGCTAAGGGAAGGGAAGCAAAAGAACGTCAGCTGAGACCGGTCCAAATCAGTTTCTTATACAAGGTCAAAAAAACTTTTAAGTTTGTGTGTGCATGTTTGACTAGGTGATCATCGTCAGGCTTGTAACTTCTACTGCTCCTGCTAATCTGGCTCAGCCGCTGCATCTTCCTTAATCAGCAGCGCAGGGTTGTCACTTCCAGCTTAGATCAAGGACATTTCAGCACACAATAAAGAGAACTAAGACGCATCTAATAAGAGGTAAAGGAAATAAGTAAGAATAGGATAACATATATTTACGACCCCAACAGTATGATAAAGCGGCCCGACAAAGGTCTTTTAATCCCGGGCAACAGGTCCTGGGTGCTACGCCAAGTGAAGGCAGTAAATTACTCGCAAAATGGCAGGGTCCATTGAGATTCAGGAGAAGCTGGACCAGCAACATACAGAGTGACAACCCAGGGCGACACCGTGCCAGCAGGGTGTTGCATGTAAACTCTTGAAGAATGGGTGGAGAGCCCACAAAGCTGGCTCTATTAATTAGAGGAGTGCAGGCGGAGGAAGATGGTGAAGAACAGTATCTACCAGTGACCACCTCAGTGGACTTGATCTCAGCCACCTGACTGACGAAAAACACTTCAGGTGAGAGCACTGATTAACTCTGCAGTTTTTCAAGAAAATCCGGGAGACAAATGTCGTTTCCACGACATAGTGTTAAAAGAAGGAGCCTCTGTGAGGCGTGAGTTACAGAATCCCAGAGAGTTGCTGATCCCACTGAAGGAGGAGGTCCACCAGATCTGTCCCTTGGAATTATTGAGCCTTCAAAGAGTGAATGGTGCCATCCAGTGGTCTTGTTCCAAAAAAAGATGGGAGTTTGAGGTTCTGCATTGACTTCAGGTATTTAAATGCAAACTCAAAATTTGATTCATACCCCACTCCTAGATCGATGACCTAGTGGAACGGCTGGGAAAAGCAAAACACCTTACAACAATATCTTTGCAAAGGATACTGGCAGGTCCCCCTTACTAAGCAATGCAGAGAGCTCACTGCTTTCCGGACACCAATGGGCTGTTCCAGTTTACCGTCATGCCCTTTGGACTTCATGGGGCTCCCGCAACGTTTCAGAGGCTGATGGATAAGGTACTACACGACATATCAGACTTCACAGCAGCCTATTTGGATGACATCATTGTTTACAGTGACACCTGGGAGGAACACATTAAACATCTAGAATGTGTTCGAGCGTTTGCAGTCTGCTGGCCTGACCATCAATCCAACAAAGTGTGACTTTGCAAAATCTGAAACTCACTATTTGGGATATGTAATTGCAATGGGATGATAAAACCCCAGCGTGAACAAGGTCTCTGCCATTGAGTCCTGTCCATTGCCTCAGACCAGGAAAGAGCTCAGGTCATTTTTGGGCATGGCAGGATTCTACCAACGCTTTATCCCCATTTCTCAACCAGAGCAGCTCTTCTGACAGATATGACTGGAACAAAATGTCCAAACAACATCCAATGGACAAAAGAAGCAGTGGCAGCCTTTAAAGACCTTCAAAGTCCCTCAGTGAGAGCCCAGTTTGTATAGTCCAGATTTGAAAAAACAATTTATCTTACAAAACGATGCCTCAGAGAGAGGTTTAGGAGCGGTTCTTCTGCAGGGAACACCTGAAGAGCGGCACCCAGTGCATATATCAGTCGGAAGTTGTTTCCAAGAGAAGTCAGATATTCTACGGTGGAAAAAAGAGACTCTAGCCATAAAGTGGGCATTAGATTCCCTGAGATACTACCTGCTTGGACGACAGTTTTACTGGAGACGGATCACAAGGCTCTTCAGTGGCTCGACAGGATGAAGGATTCAAACGGAAGAATTACCAGGTGGTACCTGTCGATGCAGCCCTTCAGCTTTACCATTCAACATGTTCCTGGCAAGATCAACTGCATCGCGGATTACCTGTCCCGCTGCCCTGGCCAGGTCCTGAAGGGGAGGGAGTGTGATGACTCCAGTCACACAACAATAACATGAAGGTGTAGTGTACAGTTCTACTTAATTTGATATGCATCTTTGGTTGCGGTTTATTTGTGTTTATCCATTGGTTTTTGTTTTGAGTTTCATGTGGAGCTGTACCTGCCCGAGGTGGCCTGAAGATGGTGCCAAATGGAGAGGCTCTGCAAGAGGTGCTACCACTACCTGGACTCCATGGGAGGCAATGGAATTCATGTTCTGTTTTAAGACTTTCTATCTCATCCACCCCCCTCCACTGTATCACTAGTAGTTTGACCCACTAGTTTAAAAGTCCCCAGGTGTGTGGTAATGGGAGGTCAGTTATTTGAGTTCTTTCCTAAGTTACAGCTTACTTTATGTTTGTTGAGTTGACCTCTTTTATGGGCCCCTTTAAACTGGAAATGTTTGTTCCGTTGGATTTTGTTGGATATTAAATGATTTATGTTTGGACTAAAACCCTGTGCTCTTGGTGGTGATTGCCTGGTCCATCACATAAACCCTTAACAAAGGAAATATTTAAACCTTAACCCCTTTCTAAACGTCTACCATGCCATAATGGGACATATCAAATGTAATTTCGTGGTTAGCGTGGCTGCCAGAACTCGGCAATTGCAGCCCCCCCAACCCCCAAATTTAATTTTTGCATAAAGCAGTTTGAAATAAAAGAAAACTACTTTAATTTTTCATGTGTTGTCATTTCTGGATCGATTTTTCATGAGAAATACTTCTTATTGGGTATTTTACATCAAGTAAAAATTACCCGGTGAAAGTGATGGTGTAACTTTTTAGAGCGAAAGTGTTTTAGGGTTAAGGAAGGTGGTGTGCCTTAAAGGGCAAAAATATTTAATCTTCTTAAACTTAATAAAAGATACCAAATCAAATTTGACACTTAAACAGTTCTGTGGTTGAGTCTAAATGCAGCTTTTTCTTTTCCTTGTAAAAAAAAGAAGCTTAAAGACAGCAAAAACTGGTGACAGAGATATTAACTGAATCAAATTTATTCTTCATTCAAACAATCCTGAAATTGACATAAGAAGTCATACAAAGGATCTTTAAACTGAAGTTTGCTCATGATGCATTCAGGAACTCACATTTGTGTTGATTATTTACATTTTTCATTACTTTTAATGATTTGATACATGTTTATAAGAAAAAAATCAAATGCCATAAAAAGTATTTGAAGTCCACCACTCAAAATTTTCAGAAAGACCTTGATTTTGTTCATTAAATATAAAAAAAAAAAACCCTGAAACTAACACACTAAATGAAACCCTATTTTGAAACAAGAAAAATTTAATTTTTGTTGTATCTAACCCAGGAAATTATACCAATATTTGATTCTGTTTGTTCACAAATTTGGAATAAATGATTCACAAATAAGTTGTTGTGACTTGTTAGGATAGCGTAGTGCCAGCATCAACAAGGGGTAGGATCTGCAAAAACAAGAGAACAGTTTTGACATGTTTGCTGATTTATGACTTTAGTGGGTAAAAGTAATAAAAATCATGATAAAACATGAATAATTGATTAACTGTTGCAATGGCAGCAAGGATGAAATAAGAAAGTAAGAGATGTGTTGAAATAAATTATAACTTTATGAAACTGGTTACTTACACTGACAAACATAAGTCAGGTCCAGATACTTGTATGTGCCAGAACAAGGAGCTCCAAACACTGAGTTGCTTGCTTTGATGGTGCAGTTGTTTTTCCCGTTACATCTGTGGATTCAAAGCAATAAAGGTAAGACAGAGGTGGTCTCTTCTTTTTTTTTTTAAATATTTCTGGAGGGGATTTCATCAAAGATGGAGTCTGGCCTTAAAATAATCTGTTACTGTACCTTTAACATGATTTGAATACTAAATGTAGTTTAAAATAAATTTTGAAAACATTTGCTTTCATAAACCCATGTGGTCTCACGTTAAAAGAATTTGAAAGAATATGTGTACTTGTAACTTTCATCCAATTATAAGCGGGTTGTCAGAGAGAAATAATCCAGCACTCGTTTAATATCATCCATAGGAGTTTGGAGAGGTAGAGCTGCAGCTACTGCCTTCTACAAGCACTGAGGAAGGATTACTGACATCTGTTCTTTGATTTGTGAACGATCTAAGAGGAGGAAACCAATACAACCAAGTAACCAGGTAGGACATTTAAAAATAAATATTGTAAACATTTCGGTTACAATTGGTAAGGTTATCTTTTATTATTTATGTAAAATTGCTTTAAAAGCGTTCAGCAGTCAGCTTTCCCATACTAAACGAAACGAGCTGGAAGTGACTCATGTGTGTCTTCACGTGAAAAGGGTCTATTGCAGCTTACTGAGAATGTTTGGTTCCAAAATGGCGACACACATATCATGGAAAAATTGTGGCTAAATTAACTTCATTTGGTTGGAACCGGAAATGAGTCGTTTTCTATGGATGACATCACACTCACTCTGTGCAGTTCTCTATGTACAGTAAATGGTTGGAACCAGACAACATCAGTTAGCAGTCATTGGTCTGTCAAACCAATGCTTTCAGTGCTTGGTTTCATTAAGGCCAGTTTATGACTTGACGACTTGTTTTTTTTCTCAAAAGAAGTCTATCAGATTTTGGCTTCTTAGAACATGAAGTGAGGGGGGTCAATCAGTCCAATAAACACAAACACATGAGCCTTTTTTATAAATCACAAGTTGCTCCAGATTTCAAGTCAAAACCCAAGCTAAACTCTGCAGAAAAAATGTAACTTATGACCATAAATTTTTTTTTATTTAATTTGATCATATTTGAGACTTTACAGGACTCTACTTGCTATTCTTCCACTAGAAATAATTTTGTTTTTTTATTTCTCTGCAAAGTAAACAAATGTATTTTATTTTTATTTGTAACTTTAGTAATCAGTTGTTTTATGTGACTGTTGAAGAACAATCTATGACACCCCCATCCCCCCCCCCCCCCCCCCCAAAAAAAAAAAAAAAAAACAAAAAAAAAAAAAACAAAAAAACCTCACGTTTGAGCAACTATTGGTGGGGTTGGAGCAGGAGACATCTGCAAGCTGAGAGGGAGGTCGGCTGGCAGAGCAGATGGTACGATGATTACGCCCATAGTTGGCATTCTGAACATACAGTCATGTGAAAAAATTAGGACACCCTTTGAAAGCATGTGGTTTTTTGCAACATTTTTAGTAAATGGTTATTTCATCTCAATTTCAACAATACACAGAGATTAAAGTAATCAAACTAAACAATGAAAACTGAAGAAAAGTCTTTTCAAGATCTTCTGTAAATGTCATTCTGCAAAAATGCCTATTCTAACTGAGGAAAAGATAGGACACCCTCACTTGTATTCCCTCTTAAAGTGGCTCAGATCTCACACAGGATAATCACACAGGTGCACATAATTAGTAGATTGTTCTCTGCATGTTGAATGAGCTGCCTTATTTAAACCTCAGACATTAGTTTGGTGTGTGCTCCTAACTGTTGAAGTGAGAGTGAGCACCATGGTGAGAGCAAAAGAGCTGTCAGAGGACTTCAGAAAAAAGATTGTAGCAGCCTATGAGTCTGGAAGGGATTTAAAAAGATCTCAAAAGATTTTGAAATCAGCCATTCCACTGTCCGGAAGATAGTCTACAAGTGGAGGGCTTTCAAAACAACTGCCAACATGCCCAGGACTGGTCGCCCCAGCAAGTTCACCCCAAGAGCAGACCGCAAGATGCTAAAAGAGGTCTCCAAAAACCCTAAAGTGTCATCTTGAGAACTACAGCAGGCTCTGGCTACTGTTGATGTAGAAGTACATGCCTCTACAATCAGAAAGAGACTGTACAAGTTTAACTTGCATGGGAGGTGTGCAAGGAGGAACCTTTGCTTTCCAAGAGAAACATCAAGGCCAGACTGACATTTGCCAGAGATAACGTTGACAAAGACCAGGACTTCTGGAATAATGTTCTTTGGACAGATGAGTCCAAAATTGAATTATTTGGACACAAGAGCAGAGGACATGTTTGGCGTAAACCAAACACAGCATTCCAAGAAAAGAACCTCATACCAACTGTGAAGCATGGAGGTGGAAGTGTCATGGTTTGGGCCTGCTTTGCTGCAGGAGGACCTGGTCAGCTCACCATCATAGAATCCACCATGAATTCTACTGTGTATCAGAAGGTGCTTGAAAAAACATGTGAGACCATCAGTTAGAAAATTAAAGCTGAAGCGGAACTGGACCATGCAACATGACAATGACCCAAAACATACTAGTAAATCAACCAAAGATTGGCTGAAAAAGAAGAAATGGAGAGTCCTGGAATGGCCAAGTCAAAGTCCAGATTTGAATCCCATTGAGATGCTGTGGGCTGACTTGAAAAGGGCTGTACATGCAAGAACCCCTCCAACATCTCACAGCTGAAAACGTTCTGCATTGAGGAGGGGGTAAAATTTCCTCAGACCGATGTCGGAGACTGGTAGATGGCTACAAGAACCGTCTCACTGCAGTTATTTCAGCCAAAGGAGGCAACACTCGCTATTAGGGGCAAGGGTGTCCTATCTTTTTCCTCAGTTAGAATAGGCATTTTTGTAAAATGACATTTACAGAAGATCTTGAAAAGACTTTTCTTCAGTTTTATTTGTTTAGTTGGATTATTTGAATCTCTCTGTGTTGTTGAAATGGAGATGAAATAACCATTTATTAAAAATGTTGCAAAAAACCACATGCTTTCAAAGGGTGTCCTAATTTTTTCACATGACTGTATATGACCATCCCATAATCTGATAGAAAAGAAAAAAAATCAATAAACAAAAAGGCCGCTTTCTTCACACACAAATACACCATTGTATTGATGACACAGAAGATGTGTTCTTACCGCACTTCAAATATGCATAAGAGTTCTCGCATGCATAGAGGTGAACTATCAAGACAATGAGAAAATCATCAGATCTTCCTTTGGTCTTCACGCAGGTTTATCAACTTTAGTTGATCTATTTTGCAAAGATGTGACTTACTGGTGTTTGCATAGATGCAGGTGAAGTTGGTCTGTAGATATTTGTAAGTTCCATGGCAGGGATCAGGTGAGCTAACATCATGTATGTTGATCTCACAAAACTTCTTGTTGTTGCACCTAAGTGAAATAAAGCAAATTGAAAACAAAGCTCCAATGTGATATTGCATCTATCTTATATAAAATAGAAAGTTTCATATCAATAAAAGAATGATGTTTCTTGTGAGGCATCTAAAACCCTTTCACATTTAGTTATTGAATGTGACAGCCCCCTGGGTTTGTTTGTTATTTTGAGAGACTTGTGTCACATTGGGAGGTGTTTATTTTCTATTGCTTGTTTTGGGGTCTAAAATACAGAGCAGAGGAAATGTGCACACACTCCTTAATTTCATTAGGAAAGTGTTAATAAAGCAGATCTGTTGTGTACATTACAAAAGGTAAAAAAAAAAAAGTCTATGAAAAGTTTAATGACTATGAAAATGCATTTGCAATTACAATATGAGGCTAATGTATAAATTATTGATATGTCATATGTGCCACCTCTAAGGGATAGCTACAGTAAACCTGGACCAGTAGGTTCGACTGTTAGAATATTAAACTTATACTTTAAAAAAACCAAAGGAAAAAGACCACAGACCATGATGTAATTTGGAATTAGCCAGCTTATTTAATTAGACATACATAACCAATACTAAGACATTTAACATTAAACACATAAATCCCAGTTGGTTTAATGTTATGATTTAGATTAAAATTATATTTTTCTTTAATCTAGGTTGGTTTTTAAGATCAGTTTTGTTCAACCTTTAAGTTAAGACTGAGATCTATTTTGTTTTTTCTTTTAGTTCTCGCCGTTTAAAGATTAGTTCTAGTTTATTTAAGTTCAGGTATCAAGTTCAAGTTTTGTTTCAATTCTAAGCTTAGTTTTTTTTTCACATTCTACATTAAATAAAGTTTCCTAAATTTTTGTTTTTCCATTGCTTTGACCAACAAAACAACTCAAATTGCACATTAATGCTTTATGATATTACTGTGAATGGAAAAAACAATGAAATACATATAACTCCAAGTGATTCAGCAAAAGACTGAATAAAACCCAAAGAAAGCAGTATTTCTCTTTCCTCTTAACTTCGGCTCAGGAAAGTTGCGAGTTCGAGTTTGACTGTCCAGGAATTCTCTGGACAATGAGGAAAGTTCCTACCAGTTCCAAAGGGAAAAGAAGTTGTCAAGTGTCCAGCAGAGGGCGCTTGGTCCTTTGCTACATCAAAAGGTTCAGGGTTGGCTCGCCATCTTGTTCTGTCCCGCACATGAATTCTGGATTGAGGAGTGCGTTTTTTCGGCCCAATCTTAATGGCCAAGTCCCGTTTGGTTAAAAAAAAATGTTTTCCAGGCCACACCGGTGGAAAAACAAAAAAAAAAAAAAAAAAACCCTCCAATTTACCACAAGTAAAAATAGAATAAAAATGGAAAAAGGTTTTAACTTTGGTCAATTTGTTCCTCGTCTTCTCCTTCGGCTGTGAAGCTGGCAATGCATGCTAGCTCTAGCATTTAAGCTCTCAGCTTAGCAACAAACCCAATTGGCTGTTGCCAGTCACATGGACTACGTCAGCAGGAAAAGACGTTTCTTTTCAAAATAAAAGTCCATCAACAAGTAAAACAAAATCCAAAAAAGTTTACAATTTCCCTTTTTTCACAAAACAAACAAAATGACACACTTAATGTTTAAACCATCTAACAGTTTCAAGCCTTTTTTTAAATTATTATTACTTTTTCTAATTTTATTTAGTTATTTTTTACATTATTCTAATTGTATATTTTCATGAAGATCTTTTTTTCTTTTAAGGGCTTTTCTCTACTGTAGATTGTATTGTAACTGCTAAAACATTGCTGCTGCTATCACAGCTCTTTCATTTTTACTCAAACCTAATCTAGAGTCTAGAAATAAAGAACAATAAAGACTAAAGACAAATCTCTGTGTAAAGAAAAATCAAGCAATGTACTGTACTGTAAGTGCAAGTGCAAATATGTATAAAGTATGATTATGTGTGTGTCTGTATATGTATGCACATGTCCATATTTCCAATCAATTTATGAGTTATCCAGCCTATCAAAGTGTCAATGCAAGTAGAACAGGTATGATATGTATCGTTGAGTCCTCCTACATGTGAAAATTCAGATTGGATAACCTTTCTGTGTGCCACATTTAAAAGAGTACCTTTTCACTGACACAGTTGGTAAACTCTTCCTTCCTACCTGCTTTTGACCAAATTCTCAGTTCCACTTTGGTGGCATTGTGTGTTGCTGGTTTGGTGTGGAGGTTTGTCTTCATTGCAGATGAAACTGTCTGTGCGTCCATACAGGGCTGACTCCACACTGATCACTCCCTTCTCTGTTTCACATAAAAATAGGAAAAATAGTTTTTGTAAATTTACATTTTTAATAGCAAATGATGAGTTATGTGCTCTAATTTTTAAATAAATTCTACATCATATAATTTTATTTTGGATACATATTTTAACAGAAAAGTTAACAAAGCTAAATAAATAAAAAAATTTAGAAAGAAGGCAGAAGAAGTAAAAGTCTTATAGACATTCATCCCCATGCCTTAGACCAGGGGTCTGCAACCTGCAGTTCCAGAGCCATTACTCTCACATTGTGGCTCTCTGAAAGAAAAGTTTTCAGTTTTTAAAAACTAATGATAGTGAACTTTAAAAATATTTTAAAAATAAGATTTTTGTGGACTGTATACTACGGAAAGTCATTTGAAAGTCAAGTTAGAAGACAGATATTGCATTTTTGAATAATTTGTAATTATAAATAAAAATTAACTTCTTTTGTTTAAAAAAAGAATAGGAGAAAACACAATCTTTCCAAAATATGAAACAGTTTATCATTTTTGCCAGATGTTTACATGATTTCCTTTCTAAATAAAAGACACTTGAGCCAATTTTGACTTTCACTAATTCTCTTGAGCCTTTGTGGTTCCTGCAGGGTTTGGGTCCATTAAAAATTGATGCGAATGGCTCTGTAAGTGTTGAAGGTTGCAGACCCTTGCCCTAGACCAAATCTAATGCTAGGTTCACAACTTCACATTGGACGCGGAAACGCAGCGAAGCGCAGCGGAGTAGAGTGCACACGGCATCAACTCTCTCCTGCAACTCACACCAGATGTGCAATTTTCCGCGACAGGCGCTTCTGCTAGAGCTTTTTTTTTTGTTTGTTTTTGCCATTATGGGTAAGTTCATAAAACATTACCCTATGTTTCTGCTAGGAAGAAGCAAGTAGTCAGTAGGCCTACACTTTAATTTATCTGTTGTTGAGACATACAGAGAGAAGTATGTGTGTGTGACTGTTTTGTGTGTGTATGTTGTGATTGTATGTTTATTTTCATCTCTACAGTCTGTTTAGATAAAGCGTGATCAAATTTGTCAATCACAGTTTTTTATTGTAAAAATTGGCTTTATTTTGAAAATAAATTAAATGTATCTTGATGTAACTTCCTGCCAGCATTGACGCGGATCCCTTGCAGCTCATGCACAAAATAGAGCAGACTGCAAAATGATCCGTTGCACGGTGCGAGCCTTCTGCTGAGGACCGCGCCGCTACGCGCCGAATGAAAGCAGCCGCGGTTCCGAGTCCAGTGTGCACTAGACATGATACTACACCACCATTTATTATAGTCCTGTTCCCTCTCTAAGTACACTTTCAGTTTTAGATAGCCATATACACACACAAACAGATAAATACAGCTTACATGTTGAATCATCCAACACTCATTTGTCATCTACAACTATTCATTTGATTCTATTAAATCTTAAATCTCAACACACCAAAGTGCATCCCTACATGATCTAAATTTATAATCTTTGGTATTTACAGATATATCAGAGTTTATTTATCTTTGGTTAATATACATATCTATGAAGACTCATATTAATCTGGAAGAATTAATATGATCTTCTCATCATATTTTGATCAACATTGGAAATAATATAATAACTGTTAATATTAGGGGTGTGCCAAAATATCGATATTGCGATATATCGCAATATTTAGTCCTGCAATTGATTCATGAAATATTCTAACCAAGTATCAGTCTTATTTTTGTTTGAAGAGGCTGTAAAACCTCGTGTTCATCAACCATTAGTGAGACGTTTCTTTGTAGGTAGATAGGGGGCACGTGTTGCAAGACTGACTTTCGCAGGCACCAATAAGCCTGGCAGCCACTTGAATTTTGCCATTTTTATTCTGTTTACAACTATTTTGCATTAAGTCTTGGCACTGCTGTTCATGATCATTGTTGTTAACACTAAATTTTACTGATAAGTCAAATTCAATCGGAGTTGATGCTTGTCAAAGACATAGTATTACTGATTTCAGCAATGCTGCACAAAAGTGTCTTTGTGTTGCGCAAAATAAGACACAAGTTGATTATTGTGATTGTGTTCAAGCTAAAAAATAAATGGCTATATATTTTCCTAAAGAATATGTATTCTTCTATACATTGTTATTTGTTAGAGATGGTTTTATCAATTATCGCAAAATCATTGATATCGTGAGCCATGTATTGCGTATCGTTTATAGCGTATTGTATTGTGAGGTACCCAGTGAATCCCTGCCCTAGTTAATATGCATTTTCCTTAGTGTTTTAAGTGTTCTGTTTTTTTTTTTTTTTTTTTTTAATAATAAATTATGAGACATACAAAAAATATTGGAGTTTTGCTGCCATGTAATTGCTTAAATGAGTTAAGGCCCTTTGTGCTTTGTCTTACCACATTCCAGACGATGAACGACATCGTTGAAGTCACCACAGGTTGTAACTGTTTCTGTGGAAACCCCTAAAATAACAAGGATATTAGTGAAGCAAAGGTTTGTTTGTTGTTTAACGCTTCATTTTTCTTATGACCTTTACCTGATGCCATGAAAAGGCAGACTGCTGCAAGCACTGAAAAAAAAGAACAATCATAAAGAAACAAATTATGTCTAGTTACAATTCATGGTATTGCTTTGTAAAGAAATACTTAAATTTTGTAAAGTGTACAAACATGTCAGATTTTGACCTACATTTTGAGAAGACGCTACTTTTAAGAATGTCAAGAATCATTCGCAAACTTACACATTGTTGTTCTGAGTCTGAAGAGCTGCATGGCAACGGAAGATTCAGAGTGATGATGCTGATGCTAGGAAAGCTCCTGGATTTATACTGCAGTGCGAAGATTTTGGCTGCCTTTCAAAAGTGAAAGAATGTGATTCTGTCATAACAATACATCAATTCATCCAAAACAAGTAAAGAGAGAAGGAACCATTTCTGACAGGTATGCGTGAACCCTTGTTGACTAAAACTAATTGCTGCATTTCTACAGTGTTTGCATACCTCTGGTTATTTCCTGCAAAAGTTTACAAAGGTTAAGCCTCAAGCAACGCACACACTGGCCTCAGCAACTCAAGTTCAACAACTTTAAATGAAAAATCTATGTAAGTGACCAAAATTTTACGACAGTTTTTGGGCTTTACATACAAACAGAATGTTCACTGAATGTGGGCCTCTCTGCTCCTGTGCGCTCGTGTTTAATCACGAGTAAAAGTCATTACACGCAAGCGACTGTCTGCTTCGCTCGGGCATGAGGGATGCGTGCATTATAGCAGAATCTAAGTGAACGTGCGACATTTTGACATGTGTGCTCGTGAAGAAACTTCCTGTGTGCAAGTGGAGAGAATTTTTCAATGGTGTTTATGTTAGCTCACTGTTCACCCCGGGTGAACCGCCATTTTCTTTAGCGTGAATTTTCTCCTGTTTCTGTTAGTCCATGGAGGTTAGAGTTTGTCATTCTTTTACTGTTTCTTTTGCAGGTAAGCTCCCTGGGTTGAGTTAGTTGGGGTTTTGTTTATTATTTTGGCCTTGGTTCACCCTGAAGCCTTTTGCTTCACTTTTGAGTTGGTTTATTGTTGTAAATAAATTTATTAGATTTTTATGGAGACATTTGTTTTTGTTTTCTTTATTTTACCTTTATGCTACGCCTCAGACCCCTAGACCTGACGGGGCGTAACACTCACGCTAGCTAACGTTTAATGGAAATTCCCATAGGACGACTAATGCTAAAGCTCGGTCGATGTAAAAATACATTGCTAACTAAATTAACATCTTTATAAACTCACAGGCATGAATTTTCCACTCTCTTTTAAGGAAATATTTTTAAAGAAACCATTTGTGATGAAACTGTTTTTTTTGCTCCTGCATGTTATGGTTCAGTGTTATTTCCTTTGTTGCTTTGTGCTTATGATTTTCTTTCCGTTTGTGCTTCTACAGGGTGGCGTGGGGCAGGAGGCCTGGCTTTCTCTACCTGGTGGCCTAGCACACCTGCTTCCCATCTGCAGTTACTGCACCTATAAAAGTCTCTCCCAGGCTCCTCTAACCTGCCAGGTCATTTACGTTCATTTTGGCCCCTTCCTGGTTCCAAGTAAAAGCTTTTGTTGGCCTTGCTCCCTGCCTCCGCTACCAGTGTGCTTCTCTTTGTTGTTGTGTAATTAGGAGGCTGATAAACCTTCACTGCTATCCTTCTCATCTGGCTCTGCTGTGGGATCTGTCCACTCACCACAAAACCAATTTCTTCTTCTTCTGGAATAAGGTATAATGCTATAGCAAGATCACCACTTAGTGGCCAAAGTAACACACCGTACAGGAGAAGCAGAACAATGTTAATCATGTGAACATTTTTGTTAGAACTTCTCCTTTTGAGAAACCTGTATTCCATTAACAATCCCATTATTTCACTAAGAAATTTTAAAATATGTGAACTTCATCAAATTAACACAAAGAAACACAAAGTCTATGTCTTTTGCCTTTGCCTTGGACCTGTCGGTCGCACTCTGGACCAGAGTGTGACGTTTGGTGTCAGAAGTGGGATGACGACCCAGAAGACAAGGAGCAAGACTGCCAAACTGGTGACGGAGCCAGAGCCAGTTGAACCTGATGTGGCGGGTAAAGACTGGACGACTGATGATGGTGATGAGGGTCCTTCCTTCCAGCCACCACAAGCTGCTTCTTCAGAGCAGGAGATGGTCACACTACTGTGGGAGTTCATCTGTGCCCAGAGAAGCAGAGAGGAGATCCTCATTGGAGAGCTCCAATGTCTGCGGACGGCGATGGAGGCCGATAGGGCGTCATCTTCTCTGACGGGTGTAGGGGTTACCGCCTCTCCTATGGGACACTCCTTGGGTGCACTGTTCACCTTTGCTGTAATTCCCATGGGGAATTACTGTAAAATTAACAGTAAAATATTTTAAAATAATGTTTGCGGTGTAGTACTGTAATTTGCATGTCAATGTAACTTGAAAAAACATTATCCCATAGTTTCCACGGTATGTTACTGTTTTAGCTGAAAAAGGTGCAATATGCAGCATGATGATATATTCTGCTGTAATTCCCATAGTGAATTACTGTAAAAAGTACAGTAAAATATCCCTGTCGTATGCTTGCAGTGTATTACAGTAATTTGCATATCTATGCAACTAAATTCTATGACATACCATAGTTTTCAATGCATGTCACTGTCCTAAAGAAAACAGGTATTTAACACAACACACACAGGAAATACCTTGGACATCATGTCAACACCATTTGGATATTTGTGTTCTGTCACCAGTTAGTGACAGGAAAAGAATTGACAAATTGGTGCAGAGATCTGCCTCTGTTTAGAGTGTCCCTTGAGCCTGAACACTGAACACCTACATTTTGAATTTCGCATCTCCTACTTTTTATAAGAATCATTAGCTTCAATCTACAGATTCTGGACCTGTGGTGACAAATTAAAATCTTTGTTGTGGGACCAATCAAATTCAATTCAATCCTATTCTATTCTATTCTATTCTATTCTATTCTATTCTAGTGTATTCTAGTGTATTCTATTCTATTCTGATAATTTTCTAGAATGATGCCCATGGATTTACACGGTCTCTGTTGCATTGTGTTGTTACAAAAAAATAGAAGAGCTACTAATCACTTTGAGTGTTTACAATACCTCAGTAATGACTCCCTCTGAATAACACCCTCTGCTACGCAACACAAGCTTGAGGAGTTTCATTATCAGTACGAAAAAAGTCACAAAAACAGGAAATATGAGTAGATTTAAAAATAAAACTTCTGTTGCAGTTTCAAAATGAAACTTCGTAAAATGATATTTCATATTTACAGTGATGTGCCCACATCAGTCAGTCAGACAGACACAGTTTTTCCCCAAAATATTTATAGGGTGAAGGAGAACATGCAACTGTGGCTAAGATATTTTAATTCGTGACTGGTACCAACTTAAGACTGAGTATTGTTGAGTATTGGTACGTATCCTTAGTCCACTTGAAGTGCAGTTCATCATTTTCACCAGACGAAAAGCATGAGGTACACAGACGCTTCATAAAGACCAGAAGAAAACAGTGAGTATCTCACCCAGACTGCATGCCAGTAGATGGCAGTAATTCACTTGCAGGCAGTGCGCATCTGCTATAAAACTGCACAAGAAGAAGTAAATGCTTCCTGGTTGAAACTGCTGGTTGTCTAAATACTGTTGTGTGCTAAATGACTTGTTGAAGATTATCTTCTCTAGACTTTGATATAAAAGGTGTTGTTTTGTGGTTAAGGTGTGAGAATATTTTTGTCTACTTATTTTATGTCCTACATTTTTAAGGCCCATTGAGAATATTTATATCAAGTTAAAACAATCTGTTGGTACCGAATATTGCTAGTTGTGTTACTGAAATTATCCTTAGACAGGAATTGATTTAATTAACTTCATAGAAAAATTGTTTTTTTGTAAATTGTGGGGCTTCTGTGCACACAAATTTATATTGTTTAGTATACATGTTAGACGCCATAAGCACATGGCAATAGATATAGATATTATAGATATTCATGTGGAATTGACACTTGTAATGCTACTTTCACAACCTTCCTCCAACGGCTGACGGAATTTGAGTGGAAAACTTCAAATTAGGTATGACTGGTTTCATTCTTACTAACTTGAGTTTAATACAGCAGATACTTCAAGGCAGAATGTGTTCTTAAAGTGTAGTTGTGTCCA
Organism: Oryzias javanicus; assembly: GCA_003999625.1. Classification (NCBI taxonomy): domain Eukaryota; kingdom Metazoa; phylum Chordata; class Actinopteri; order Beloniformes; family Adrianichthyidae; genus Oryzias; species Oryzias javanicus. The sequence goes on from CM012443.1 coordinate 6,727,962, forward strand.
TTTTTGGGACATATCTGTCTCCACAGATGACCAATCGTCTCAGTGTTCTGGGCAACACGTGAAGAAGCCATCCAACACAGCACCCTGTAAATAACTGGCTGTATAGTTTAATTCTTTTTTGCAACTGTGTTTATGTATTTTTACCTCTATGTACCACAGTTTATTTCTACCAACACATAATTTGCACGTTTTGAGCTAACTCTAGAGGAGGCTCCCCGTGATTTATGGTGGGATTTTTATTTCAATGTAAAAAGAGAAATCAAATTAAAAGAAAATGAATATCCAGTGCATAATATTGTCATTTTGATTTTTATATCTTACTTACAATCAAATGTATATGCATGTGTGCATTTGGGTGCATGCTTTCTCTAATATCTATATGTATATATTTGGTTGGTACGGTATGTTGCTGTTCACCCAGAACATAGTAAATAGCTAATGTTAAAAGGTAAATAACCGCTCGTAGGAATACGGTACAATCTGACAGCTGAGAAATGGCAGTACCAAACGTGCGCTATAAGGGTAAATTACCAGGAAATTTATTGCAACCAAGTACATTAAATTGAGCTTGCGGTGATGTAACGTTAACAAACAGTACTGCGCATCTTAAGTGATCACAGTATCTTACTGGCAACGCTGTTGCCAGTAAGATACCTGAGAGGGTTCTGCAGTGAGTTACCGTGATGTGGTGCGAGAGTATTATACAGCCAAAAATCTTACAGTATCATTCCACGAACAACGCTCAGTGGTATGTCACTGTTGACCCAGAGTCACGGTATGATGCTGGCGATAGTGTTGCCAGCTTGTTACCGTAATGTGGATAGGTAACGTCTGACAGTGTGGGCCTTCACCACTGCAGCAGCTAGCACCACAGTCTCAACCATCAGTTCCAGTCCTAACCCCAAGTTGCTACCGTTCTAGTCTGGTGAGGACATTTCCTACTACATTTTGAACGTGTAGCGAAGACTTGGGCTTGGCCAGAGACTGAGTGGGCCTACAGACTGGTTCCTCTACTGACTGGGAAGGCATTGGAGGCCTATTCTGCCATGGAAGAGGGCCTTTCTGATTCATACTCAGATCTGAAGCCAGCCCTTTTGGCTAAATTTGATGTTTCTGCCGAGACCTATCGCCAGCGTTTCAGGAATACAGCTGTACCTCAGGGAGAGACGCCCACTGAGACCTACCAGCGCCTAAAGGGTCTATATCGACAAGGAATTAAGCCAGACCAGTGCAGCGTGGAGGACATCGGTGAGGTCATTGTACTCAAGCAGCTGCTGAAGATGTTTCCACCTGACATTCGTACCTGAGTTCAGGAGCGGGAATCCACCACTGGCTCACAGGCAACAAAACTTGCAACTCAACACCCGACGGCCCAAGGTGACCAGGACTTTACAACAGCCATTTCACAGGGGACAGGAGGTCAATGCCACACTAAGGGCTGCATGGTGGCACAGTGGATGACGCTTTCGTCTCAAAGCAAGAAGCTCCTTGGAAAAATCCTGGCTGTGATTTGAAGCAGCCGTGATTCTGTGAGTTAGCATCTTCTCCCAATGCATGTAAGGATTTTTTTCTGTTTTCTTCTACGGTCCAAAAACAGGCTTCATGGGTTGATTGGTGTCTCCATTTGCCCTAAGTGTGAATTTGTGTGTGCATGTATGCAGTCCAGCAACAGACTGGCAACATGTCTTCCCCAACAATAACTGGATTGGCTTCAGAAGCGTCTTGTTCCCTGAATGTAAAACAATGGGTTCAGAAGATGGATGTTTAGCTGTCACACTTTCAAGTTTCAAGTTTCAAGTTTATTTATTTATTTCTCTCATGTGCCACCACAATCCACAACAACAAAGGGTCATACACACGGCCCAACAGAAACAAGGTAACACATGAATGAAAAAGGAGCATGATGAAGACCAGGTCTTATTATTCATGCCCTTTAAATTAAACAGACACACACAACTTTAGCCATCCAGATCACAATATGTTCATAATCACTTCTTCTTTTTTTTTTTTTTTTTTTTTTTTTTTTAGAACAACTTGTAGTTTTCAAAACATTCTTTTTTATACAGTCTTTTTAGCTGTGAAATAGTTGATGATTTTTTATTTCAGTAATTAAGGAATTCCACACTTTTATCCCAGTGAAAACAAACCCTCTGTCTTAATGAAGTTCGCACATAAGGTAAATAAAAATCCCTTTCCTTCTATTCTTGTCATCAGTAATCAACTTAAATTTACAATAAATATGATCTGGAACTAGTCTGTTTTTGATCTTCCACATGGTGACAGCTGTATTTAACTGAACAAGATCTGAAAATTGAGGATGTTAGATTTAACAAAAAGTTCCTGGGTATGCTGTCTTGGTCCTGTATGATTTATTATTCTCATCACTTTCTTTTGTTGTAAGATTAATCTATTGCTGTAACATTTACAGGCTTTTCCCCACACCTCATTGCAATACAGAAGGTACGGGGCAATTAAAGAACAGTATAAAATATGCAAGGCATCTTTATCTAGAATACGTTTTACTTTATATAAAATACCAATGTTCTTACTTATTTTCTTACTTATGTAGTCAATATGGAGTTTCCAGCTAAGTTTATTATCGAGTATCACTCCTAAAAATTTGACTTCAGAGACATTATTAATGACAGTTCCATCAATTTTAATATATCTGTTCTCACCATAATTTCTCGTTCCAAAAATCATAGATTTAGTTTTTTCCCAATTTAACACTAACTTGTTTGCATCAAACCATCTTTGTAGCACAACCAATTCCTTTTCCATACTTGTAATGACTGATTCTAAATTTTCCCCAGATCTATAAACAGTTGTGTCATCAGCAAACAATAAAAAATTCAACTTTTTTGAGATCTCATGAATGTCATTGATAAATAATATAAATAACTTTGGCCCAATAACGGAACCTTGCGGAATACCAGAAAATACTGTTTCATATTTGATTTTGAATGATTAATCTGAACATATTGTTGCCTGTTGTTAAGATAACTGTCCAGCCATTTGTATACAATACCTCTAATGCCATAATTTGCCAATTTTGATAACAAAATGCTATGGTTTACTGTATCAAATGCTTTTTGCAATCAAGAAATAAACTAACCACAAATTGTTTTTTGTCGATTGCAGCAAGGATCTCGTCTGTTAGATGAATAAGTGCAGTAGAAGTAGATCTATTCGATCGAAACCCATACTGATATTCAAAAAGTAGACTGTTTTTTTCAAGAAATATATCCAATTTTTGTATGAACCATTTTTCTATTATTTTTGAAAATTGTGACAATACAGATACTGGCCTATAGTTGGTAAATACATGTTCATCATTTTGTTTAAATATTGGGATTATTTTGGCTACTTTCATTTTTTTAGGAAAAATTCCAGTTCTAAAGGAGAGGTTGAAAATATACATTAAAGGTCTGAGAATACAGTCTATCGTCTGTTTTACTATAATCATGTCTATTCCATCACAATCTGTTGATGTTTTATTCTTGGATTTTCTCACAATTGTTAGAATATCCTGTTCTGTAATTTCATCAATATAAATAGAATTTAATATTTTCTTTGTATTTTGTTGTAAATTGGCACTTTCAGTATGGATTAGGTTTTCCCGACGCTTTACAATGTTTCTCCCAGTTTCTGGAACTGTTCCATATGTGAAAGCCTGAGGTTGTTCCTTATACTTTTCGTGAAGTGTAACTGGAATCTATCTCTTGTATTGATTTGAACTTCCCTGAAAATATCGACTAACCTGAAACCTGACCCATGTTTATTAGAGTGAATGGAAAAACAAAACATTTTATAGAAATGACGACATTAAACTAAAAAATATTTTTACTGATTTATTTTTTACTTAATCAATGCATTGTGATCTGTGTTAAAAACAGGTTAAAATAAAAACCCTGAAAAGTTGTTCAATGGATGCAGTATCTTCTAAAGATACGTCTCTGTTATAAATGAAGACATAACAGAACTGGCAACAAGATTAAAAGACCCAGTGCTAGATCCTTGCTTCAAGACCAAAAAAGTACACATAGTACCAAACAGCTCAGCTGTTGCACTGAATGGCTGCTAACTGGGGCACCAGTAAGTTTGACACAAACAAAACTCTGACCTACACTGCAATTATTTACTTTAACTTTCATCTGGGATAGACATGTGGACCAAATTCTTGAGAAAGAAGATTGTGTTTTTCCAGCCCCACAAGACAGTATAACTTCATCCAAGGATTCTAGAAAGATTTCACTTTCAGAGGATCCTCTGATATTTACGTCTATGTGAGTATTAGCACAGAGACTTAGGGTGTATTCAGACTGGGAAAGTCTGTTGGTTCGGACTAAGTCCACTTTAATTGGGATAAACTGAGATAATTTGAGAATAAAGATAAACTTTACTCTCAAACATTAAAAAAAAAAACCCGGAGGCTAAAAAAAACCCCAAAAAACATTGAACATCTATTCACCCTTTTCAGCTTTGTGAAAATATTGTCTGACATTAAACCAGTCTGTGGTCTTAAGAAACAACAGAGATGTTTTGTGGGCAATACTTTATGTTCTACTGTGAATGCATTGTGCATGTTGTGATGACTCAGTAGACTCAACACTAAGACAGTAATATGTGTTAAAAGACCCTGAAAAGACATCAAATGAATGTAGTTGCTTCTAAAGATACTTCACTGTTACAAATGGAGACACTTTGCAGCTCAAAATAGTTCATTTAAAATAACAATATATCTGTTCTTTTCCTTGATATAGTAAACACTAATAAAACACTGTCAACATCAAGACATTTCCTTAATCATAGTTCCATGTTTCTTGCCAAGACATGCCTTAGAATCTGCCAGCAATGGAGTCTGGTACTGTTTCACAAAAAACCCTCTAAAGTTGTTCCTCATACTTTTTTCTTTCCTTGCCGTCTACCAGGAACATTTTTGAAGAAACATGATATATTTTTGGCATATGAGTCTCTTCCGACATGTAAACTAAACTGTTGTCACCACTTGAGCTTGAGTTGGAGTGTTTGCTCAGTCTATTAACCCCTTGGTGTAATAGTTTTGTTGTTAAAAAAAACAGTGTTTATATGAAAAAAAAATCATGTTTTTATGGCAAAGGAAATGTTACATTGTATTTTAAAAAACTAAAAACTGCAAATGTTTTGAACAGAAGTTTCATCATCAAAATCATTATGAGACCAGCACAATGCTGCTACAACACCTGTGGATTCTAACATGTTTTTTTATCCACATGATACTGGAGATCAACATCAGATTATCACGATCGATATCTTAATCCATGATTTCTCGCATTTTAAGTGTTTCTGCTGTAACAGCATGTTGATTTGGTAATTTGATGACTACAAAAAGAGATTTCTTAATTGTCTGTGACAAAGAAAGTTTGTTAAATTTGAATTAGTTAAATAATGTAACACGTACTTGTAAAAACAAAAGGAAGAAGAAGAGGAAGAGTGAGAAAGAAGTTGAATCAAAAATAATTCTGTTACAACAAGTTAGCAAAAGAAAGTAGACAGCAATCATGAAAGAAAATGCTTTGTATGCCATGGAGTCGAACAATTCCCGCATGAGAGAAAGGAACAATGTTCCAATATCCAAACCAGCTGATCAACTGCTGTAAAGGGGCCATACCATGATTTTCTTAAGGCTTTCAGAGTAATCTAGATCCATATATGTGATCATATATTACCTTCAGAACACTAAAAAACAGTTTATTTATGAAATATTAGTTTTTTTTGTGCATGAACTGATGCCTATATGGATTAAAATTTGTCAACATTTTTTCTGAAAAACTGCTTTGTTTTGTGGAGGATTGTATAAAAATGACAAAAGTGTAGTGGTGGGCAGTTGGGCCGAGTGTCTGTTTGGGTCCTCTAATGTCCTGAGTTAATTGAACACATCATCCACAGATTCTCGTCGGCTCTTTGATCTGTCAATCAGCCTGTTAGGAGGTTTGGGGGAAATAAATGGAGGAGGGCTGGTGCATGAGACGGACTGAGGGCGTTTGAGGAGCGTAGACTCAATAATAAGATAATAAAAGAAAATAGACTAAATACAACTTTTATGAAGTGTTCTTCTGCTGTTTTTCTTGTTAACCACAAAATAAAGAGACTTAAAACAGATGAAGTTTCAGCATCTCTGTGCAGAAAAGGAAGAGTGGGACACTTCCTTCTTTGTTATTGGTTATCTCGTTATCATGACAAAACAAACTCGGTTTTCTCTTGTTTTCTTGTTATAATGAGTTATGTAGTTTTCTCGAGGAAAAAAAAATGATTAAAAAAAAAGTAGGGCAGGCAGCTTTCGTCTTCCGTAGAATCCTCTGTTCTCCTCAGTTATTTTTCTCTTTTTGTTTCCATGACCCATCACACAACCGCCAGTTTGTTTACAACACCCACCTTCCTGGCATCCCGCCCTGCTGATGTGTCACAGGCTATGATGTAAATCTTCGTTGACAGAAGTGTTGACATTCTATTTTTATTCTACACATTTTTACAGCATTGAAAAAATGTTAAGAATGTATGTGTCATGTTCGTCATCCTACAGAAACCATATTAAAACCAAAACATATTTCCCTCCCCTATCTTTTTCCATTTTCAGACATTTTTGAAAAAGCGCCAGGGAGCCACTAGGCAGCGCTAAGGAGCCACAAGCGGCTCCAGAGCCTCGGGTTGCCGACCCCCGGGCTAGAGCTAGAGCAGGGGTGGGCAAACTACGGCCCGGGGGCCACATGCGGCCCCTTAAACTACTTTATCTGGCCCTCCAAATTAAAATCAAAAATCCTAATTATTGTTTTATTTTGATTGTATTTCTGGTTTCTTCTCTTGTTTCTCTGGCGTTCGTGTGTTTTTTTCTGAGTCAGAAGGTGATTTTTCAGATTTCTTTGAGTTCACATTTTCCTCTGAAGAACATCAACCCATTGGATCACCAAAAAGAGAACAAAAATCACAATTTAGAAATTAAAATTCCCAAATTTTCTGTTTTAAAATAATAAATCCAACAAAAATCATCTTTTAAATGAATACGTGTGAATTTTAATCCAAATTAAAGCATGTTTTTCTCTAAATTCCATATTATCTTTTAGTTTATGAGGTTCCAAATCACTCCTTCCATCTGCTCCTTGACCGGCCCTTATGCCAAATTTTAGAACCCTTTCTGGCCCACAAATCAAAAAGTTTGCCCACTCCTGAGCTAGAGTGAACAATGCCAGTGATGTGGATGAAGTCGTCTGACCCGCACAGAGAAGAGAGGGTGAAGTCCAATGCATGTGAACCTGGCTTTACAGTAAAAATAAAAATATATATATGTACAATTCTGAGTACCATTTTACTCTGAAGATGAAGAACTGGTCTCCCAAAGTAAAGCCATTAAAGCAATGGGGCACCTCTGGTCATACTGTGCTTTCAGTTCGTGTATTTTCTGTGCATACGTCACTCATGCTGGTGGGTAATTTGTGTCAAAAGTTTTGTGTTTTGTCAAGTAGCGCCGCTTGATATCGATGCTTTTAACACGAGCAAGAGCCTGTATGCATATAATAGCCACTGGCCTTGAAGAACTCGCTGCCGGCAAAATGAAAGCGCAAGCTTCGGTCCACTCATCTCAGAGGACATGATGTCCACTTTTCTAATTTTAGACCTCGTCATTGTTCACTTAATTGCTCTATAACTTTACGTCCCAAACATGTAGGTGTGTTTGAGATGACCAAGGTGGATATGGATGCGCAGATCGCCTGGATTGTGGTGCATGCTGGTTAGTTTCCTGCACCTACGTCACGTGTGTAAAAAAATCGTAAAAAAGGGACGGGTTCAAGGCACCTACCTGAGCCAGCACAGCCAGAAAATATGTACTGCGCTGGCTTCGAGCCGCCTTGATGATTACAAAACAATGCATGGTGGGAAACGGTGTCCGGACAAATCTTGTTGTACGATGTGAAATAACTGGCGCTAAATGAAGGAAATCCGGGTGGAGAGTAGTGAATCTCTGATGTATAAATAAACATGATTTTAAATATCTGTGGTTGTGTTTGTTGTTTTAACCTTTAAAAATTGATTAGAATTTACATTTAATTTTTTTCTCTGGGACAGTGGACATTAGATTAACTCCGGCTATTTTTCATGTTTTCTTCTGACAGTCTCGGAGTTTTCCTTCATCTCAGGCGCCTTTTCCCCGCCTCTGCCTGCAGCCGCCTGGTCTCGCTGACGATCCAGGCGAAGCACAAGTCATCTCAAACACATCTATTAGCACAACAGCTTTTTGTCGGTTGAAGGACCCTGGGTCACACGTGGCTGACCTCGTGCACGCCTATTCATAAATCGCTGTGGGTAAAGATGAATTTAATATCATACCGTTTATTTAAAAAGCTTGGCAGTCCGGATTTGACGGCTATATCACGGGTAAAAAATTGGCAAAATTTGCCACTTGTGCTTTTTGCATGTTCCTGGAATAGCATTGATACAGACACTGCAGTCCATTCCACTCTCACTCCACTGCCAGAGCACTGCTTAATCTCGTGTAAGTGCGTCCTACCACGCTCAGCCGCTGAACAGACACTGTGGTTCAAACGCAGACTGGCTAGGAAAACGGCCGTGCGACAGCTGGGCACGAACGCGAAATTTCGACGTCCAAGCGTGTGTGCTGGCGTTCTATCCACTGCCCGATCTTGAACTGGCACTGCTGTTGCACTGCTGTTTCACAGCCATGAGGCGGCTGTACCACTGGTACCACACGCAGTCACCCGCGGTCTCACTTTTTTTGCAATTCTTAAATTCTTTCCATGTGTAATCCCACAACCATATCTTCACCATTGTACCACCTGTCCACTGCTAACAGTGACTATACCACGGGGATGAAATGTTTTCCGTGATCCAGCCGTGATATGGCCAGTGGGACCAGGTCTTCAAACTGTGGGCTTAAAACCACTGGGCAAAGAGACGGACTGGTGGAAGAAGAAGGAGGAACCAGTCTTGAACATTGCTGGAATGAAGAGTTGCAGGTGTGAATGTTAAGAAGAGATAGGTAGAGGGTGAGCAACAGAGGAAAAAAAGGAGCAAACAAACGCAAACAGGAACCAGGGGAGGGCAGCAAAGGGCAAGAACTGTCAAGACCCGATACATCTAAACCAGAGGTGACCAAATCCAGACGTTGAGGGCTGGTCTCCTGCTGGTTTTCCAAAAATTCTGCCTTATCTGCTATTGTTTACCTCCATCAGGTGTGTTTAGCAAATAGGGAGCTTCAGCGATAGGTTGGTTGGAATACATGCAGGCCGCCAGCCCTCAAGGCCTGGATTCTGACACCTCTGCTCTAAACCCTCAATAAACAGAGACATTAATTTTTCCTCCTAACAAAATTCCCTCTATCAAAAATGCCTCGAAACACTGAGCTCCTCCACCCAGTCTAGTCTCAGGTATCCTGGGGTCTAGTTCAACAAATCTATGTCTCCAGACTCTCAAAACTCCTGTTTAAAAACTGTTTCATAAACTGTGAAATGTGGCTAAACTGAAGACGACCTAATCCCCATCTGACCTTGGGCTGATCATCCATGCTTTTATTTCTTCTCGTTTAGACTACTGTAATTCTAGTTTGACTTTTTTTTTTTTAAAAGGCTCAGAACATCTCCAATTTGTCCAAATCTGGCATCAATAAGTGAGCCCATGTCACCCCTCTGCTTATATCGCTGCACTGTCTTTCCATTAATTTTAGGTTTTTTTTTCAACTTGTCCTGTCCAACAAGTTGGCAAACTGATAAGAGCTGAAGATCTCTTGTGTTGGACAGATTTTACTGTTACAACTGGGGGTTCTGAGTCTTCTGACGCACAAGGTGGAAATTTGTAAAAAAAAAAAAAAAAAAAAAATTGTAATTTAAGCTAAATTTGATTTGTATTGGTTATATTTGGATTCTTTTTTTGTTGGACTGGATGGAACAGGAGAAGAGGGAAGAAGAGAGAGGGCTGTTGGGGGGAGGGGTTAAAAGAACAAAATATAAGGAAAAAAATTTTGTTTAAGGAAGGGGGGGGCTTGAATTATAAAGCAACAAGATGCCGTAAAATTAAATTCATTACCGTCAGATGTAAATGTTAATCCAAAGGGGGCGGAGCCTGTCCACACACTCAAATGTTACGTTCCCACCCGAAATATAATAAATATCATAATCTTTTACCAAACTTAAATACATCTCTTTATTGCAGTTTATTGCAAAAATCAAAATCATCCATCTTCTTCCACTCATCAGGGACCGGGTCATAGGGGCAGCAGTCAAATCAAAGATGCCCACACTTCCCTCTCCTCGGACACTTCCTCCAGTTTCTGTGGGGGACCCTGAGGTGTTCCCAGGCCAGCTGAACGACAGTCTCTTCAGTCTGACTTGGGTCTTTTCCGGGGCCTGAGCCCAGAACATCTCCTCAGGGGAGCTGTCCAGGATGCATCCAGGCCAGAGCTTCTCACACCTTATCGCTAAGAGAGCACCCAGCCATCCTCTGGAGGAAGCTCAGAACACGCATGTGCAATGTGGTTTGGGTGGTAGTCAAAGGGGAGTGTTAAATGATGTATGCAGCGCTTCACAGTCACAGACCCATTCACCCATTCACATGCTGGTGGGGGCTACGCTGCACCAACACTGGCACCAACCTTCCACCAGCGGCAATGTGGAGTTCAGTGTCTTTCCCAAGGACACTTCAACACATGGACGGTCATGGAACTTGGCATTGTTTCTAATTGTGGTCATTTTTTAAATTGGAAGAACATGAATCAGGACTCACTTTAGCTTATGAACGTACACGATAGCAACAATATGTCAAAGAGAATGGAAAATGAATCATGAAAAAGAAAATTACTCTGTTAATAATAAGTACCCTATAACTTGTTTTCTAAAAAACTTGTTTCTGAAAAATAAGTTTTTATTATTACAATATTTCCCCTACATTTTTGTGAGGCATCACTTTGCACACCCACACCTTCATAGAGACACTTTCTTACTAAGTTGAATTGTCCTATTCATTTTCTTTTTTCTTTTAATCTTGTAATAAATATCAAATGTAATTGTCCATCTTTTTTATTTTTTAAATCCAAGAAATCTTACTGTTTTTAAGCATGGAGATTAATCATTAAAAGAAATTGTATTTTGAGGTTATTTTTAATAAACGATTATTTTTTTCCCTCATTAGGAGAAGCGGTGCCCCTTTCAAGAGAAATTAATTAATATAGAGTCCTTAAACGTACTAAAAAAAATTAAATGTCAAATTCCTAATCCAGGGAATGTGATTTTGTCTAAATGTTTCACTATAACACTTATGTGTTCTATGAAAAGATTTTAAAGCAAATGCTGCAAGACAGAAATAGAAACTGTTAACAGAATCATGCTTTTAATTCTCTATTTGAACATTTAGGAAACTTGCAGAAGAATAAGCCATAAAGTCATTAAGTGGATCATCTAACTCAAGTTCCCATGAGGTTTTTAAGGAGCGACGAGTTTGTATTATCCTGCAAAGACTCCTGTCACATATTTGTTTTGGTTTTTTTTTAGGTTTTTTTTTTTTACATATAATCATTTGGTAATTGTTAAATTATATTTCTCTATAATAACTTAATTGGAATCCACTATATGAAAAATTTTGAGAAAGGTTTTGAACAAACAATACTTCACACCAAGTGTGGCTCTGTGTGCTGCTTGAGAAGCAGGTAGGTAATTATCTCATTGGAGACAGCTGAGCAGGAACCTGGAACTGTGGGCTGGGGCTGCTGGGAGATGAAGTTCAGTCATTACTCTGGTGACTGTTCCCGCTGGGGACCAGAGGGGGAGTCAGAGCTCTGACTCCTGACACCAATTAAACCAAGTGAAATCCCCTTAAATTTCAGAATTATTTTATTTTAGTTATTCTTTATTTCATTGTGATTCTCCACAAATTAGGAATCCATATTCCACTAAATATAGGATTTTAACTTGTAAGGATAGAATATGATCAAAATCACCCAGAGAGGGGATCTGCAAAAACAAGAAAAAATACATGGATCAGCAAAATGTCTGTGTTTGATGGGTAAAAGTGACAGAAATCACTTCTATACATGCAACTAATTACTTGCTGCAATGACAACTTTGATAAAAGTAAAAAAGCAAGTGTTATGATAAAAATAAATTGAGTTTATGGAAGGAGGTACTTACTTAGACAAACATAAGACAGCTCCAGATACTTGAATGTGCCAAAACAGGGGTCTCCAAACACCAAGTTGTTTGCAAAGATGGTGCAGTTTTTCTGCCAATTACACCTATAAGTGAGACAAATGGGGTTCTTTATTTATACTTTTGACCTTTTTGCACTGCATTTTATCATTACGTGGAGTTTGACTTAAAAAAAAAACATAAAACATTAATCAGCTCTTTAGTATTTAACGTGATTGTTTGAACAAATTTAGTTTAAAATGTATTTATAAAATCAATTTCTAGAGTTTATGAGTTGATCTTATTCACTTATTTTGAATTATTTTTCTTTGACATACAATTCTCGTGCATATTTTATTTGCCTTTCTTTCATTTGAACTCAACATTTATGCTTTTTTTTTCTTTTTGCTCAATAGACCAAAGTATTTATTTTTTATTTTAAAATTCCTCTGTTCTTTTGTGCGACTAGCAGAACCCCCCTCATCCTCACCTCCGAGCGACTATCTGGGTGGGGTTGGAGCAGTAGACATTTTGAACCTGACCGGGAGGTCGGCTGGCATGGCAGATGGTCGTAACTTGACGTCCATAGTTGGCACCCAAGACGAATATAGCCTCCCCTTTGTCTGATAGAAATAATATTATTCAATTACCATTAAGGGAAGATAGAAACACACCCAAAAATCCACTCATGCTGATTAAAAGAACATGCATTCTTACCACAGGTCAAATGTGCGTAAGAGTGCTCGCATACAATGACATGAACTATCAAGACAATGAGAATTTCATCAGATCTTTCTTTAGACTTCACTCAAAATAATCTGTGTAATTAGTTGACCTCTTTTGCAAACATGTGACTTACCTGCAGGAACGCAGGTGAAGTTGGTCTGTAGGTATTTGTATATTCCTTGGCAGGGATCAGGATGAATGATGTCGTTTAAACTAATCTCACACGCCTTCCTACCGTTGCACCTAAACAAAATATGAAAAAATGATCATGAAAAAATAAAAATATAATTCACAAATCTGTTGGCACTCTGATGGGGTCTGTATGAATGTTATGAAATGTGAGCATTGGATCCTCATAGCAATGTAAATTGAGATTTTCCTTGAAAAATATTTGTCTGTGTCTCATCTGGGACACGGCCTTTTCACTGACTCGATTATTTACTCTGTTTTCCTACCTGTCTTTGAGAAAATTGACAGTTCCAGGTTGAGAGCATTCTGTGTTGCTTAGCTGGTGTGGAGGTCTGCCTTCACTGCAGATGACTGTGTTTGCACGTCCATAAAAAACCGACTTCACATTGATCACTCCACTCTCTGTTTCACAGAACCACAAAAAAAGAAAAACATTCACGTTTAGGCCTTTGTTGTCCATTTAAATTATGAGAAGTAAATGACCAATTGTGTTCTCCATTCTTTAAAAAAATATAAATAACTCCACATCAACAATCTCCAATAATGTGAGTGTGTCAATGCTCTTTTAATATTATTAGGAGAGCAAAACATGTTAGATTGTTAGTTTATTTCTGTCAATATGTTACATAATGTGCTGCAATGTTTTTATTTTTTGTTTTTCACTGAAACTATTTTAACAGTTGTTTTTATTTTGATTAACATTTGTGTTATATTAATATTTGTTTTTATGAAAAGCACTTTAAAACATCTTTGTACATGAAATGTGCTGTACAATCATACTTGCCCTGTTTACTCACCCACCATTGCTCACAATTTTAAATTAAAGTATTTTCCGGAGTATAAGTCGCAGTTTTTTTCACAGTTTGGCCAGGAGTGGGACTTACAATCAGCAGAAACTTATTTTTGTGTTTTTCTTTTTTTTTTAGCTGTAAATGGGCTCATATATTTGAATTTTTTTTCCCCAACACAGGTTGTCTTTTTGTGGTAGTTTCCTCTAACAACTGCTTGAGGGTTCTGCATCTAGGTGTAGGTATTTGCAGAAGAAACGTCAAACAAACATGGAAGAGAATCTAATTTTTTTCCTCTTAAACTTTGAAAATTTTTTATATAGTTCAAAAGATTAGTATTCTTCTTTTTATTTATTTATTCCTTTTTTAGTTAGCTGGGCATTTGCTCTGAAATGTTAGACTGTTCTCCTTAAATTGCTTCTTTTTTATGATTTTCTTCTTATTGATTAGATGTTTTTTTCACTTGCGACTTATTCTCAAATACTAAAACAAGATCCATTAGAAAAATCTGAAAGTAGTATTATAATTTTACTGATTTTGTATTGTTAAAGCAACATGAGTTGTAGAAAAGTCAGTCTTACCACATTCCAGATAATAGGGATTGTTGAAGTCAACACAGGCTGTGACTGTTTCAGAGGAAACCGCTGAAATGACAAGGATTTCAGTGGAGCAAAAGTTTGTTTGTTGGTCAAAAAGTTTAATTCAACCTTTGTCTTGTGGCATTTACTGTCACGAATCAGTAGTCAGAGACCCAGATGCAGGGACCGAACAAAGGCCCAGGTTCTCAAAAAAAGGAGTCTTTAATAACCAAAAATCACCTCAACATATAGGGAAAACGAAAGAAGCTTAGAAAATAAGAAAACTAGAAAGCCCAACAGGGGAAAACATACAAGACAAGGCCTTTACAGGTGAGTTCAGACAGCTGTGTCACCAGGAGATCAGAGAACATAACATTTACCTGACGCCATGAACAGACAAACTGCTGCAAGAACTGGAAAAAAAAAAAAGAATTAAAGAGTGTAAAATGACCTAAAATATGAGAAGATTAAACATTTCACTAAAGATGCACAATCATGGATTTCAAGAACTATTCATAGACTTACACATTGTTGGGCTGAAGAGCAGCATGGCTTCAGAAGTTCCAGAGTCATAATGCTGATGCCTGGAAAGCTTCTGTATTTATACAGCTGCAATTAATGCGTGAAAAACAAGTTCTGAACAACGATGCACCGACTTACATAAAACAAGGAAATAGATAAGGATCAGTTTCTGAACCTTGTTGACTAAAGCTAATCGTCAGGGGTTTTTTTTCAAAGTTGAATTCTTCTGGACATTTCCTACAGATGTTCACACAGATTTAAATTTCTTTCTACATAAACGTTGTAGGCAGCAGGTCAAAGCCAACACCGAAGTCTTATACAACATGTGAGTGTAAGAAAATGGGAAGTAGGTGAAATCCAGGCATGTTTTATGGATGACGACCTCAAAGTTGAAGGAAACACCGACAGTGACACATCTTTTTAACAGCATTACATTCCTCTGGGTCTGGCTGTTGTTCTTTACATATTTATCTGTTTCCTTGTTTCCTTCCAGCACATACATAGAGTATGCCACTGATCTGCATTAAAAAAAAAGTTGTTCCTCATACTTTTTATGCACTCTTAACACTCTTAAATGTCTTGTTGCTTTTTTTTTTTTAACTTCCTTCAAAGTCTCAACCTACCCGAAACCTGCTTGTACAAAACTCTTTTTTTTAATAGAAATCTCTGCATCTATCTACAAATTGTATATAATCCGTAAAATGAATAAAGCAAAGATAACTGGAACATGAACACTCTAATCTATAAGTGAGTGTATTTCATAATGATCAGTTTGTACACTTTCAAAAATTATGTTTTATGATTATAGACAAGATTTTCATTTCAATGTTAAGGCCCGGTCACACTGGCTTTCACTGCCATACTACTCCTGGAGCAGAAATTTTATCCCCGTGGTACAGACGTTGTTAGCAGTGGACTGGCAGTGCAATGGCAGAGATGTGGCAGCGGAATAGATGCGCATGCACGCGGTACAAAATTTGGCCGTCGTTACACGCGGAAAAAATGTTTTAACTGCACAAAAATTAAGACAGCGCGTGACTGTGTGTGGTACCAGTGGTACGGCCATGCAATGGCTGTGGAACAACAGTGCAACAGCAGTTTTAGTGCGAGATCGGGCCGTGGAGCTAACGCCGGAACACACGCTTGGACGCCAAAATTCCGTGTTCGTGCATGGCTGCAGCATGTCCGTTTCTCCAGCCGGTCTGCCTACAGCATCTGTTTAGCAGCTGAGCATGAGGACACACTTACACGTGATTAAGCAGTGCTCTGGCAGTGGAGTGGCAGTGGAATGGACTCCAGTGTCTGTGTCACTGCTATTCCAGGAACATGCAAAAAGATAGCGCATCTAAGCGCGTGTGGCAGATTTTCTAAATTTCTTACCGTCAAATCCTGTGGGACCGGGCCTTAATCATGAGTGGACCCGAGCCAGGGTCTCACTATGCCAGTCCAAATCATGGATAAATACTGAGGGTTGTGTCAGGAAGGGCATTCAATGTGAAATCTTTCAGGGAGACAGGTAGGAGTGTACTTTCTTACTCCGGAAAGAAGGCTGGTCTTTACTTGGAGGTGAAATGAGGAGGTGCAGGAGTCTACATGGAATAAGAGGCTAGCTAAGAAGAAGTGGGACACTGAGAGGAATGTGGAGTGTAGACAAGAGTACATTGAATTTTAAATAAGAGGCTTATGATGACTTGTATGTTGGGTAGTAAAGAGGAAGAGACTGTAGATTAGCAAAGCAGAGAGACCGAGATGGGAAAGACATGCAGCAGGAGAAGGATGGTAATGAATTGACAGGTATCAGTACCTGACAGCAATGATGATAAATCTCCAGCAACTTATTGCTTTGTGATTCAACCCCCCCCAACACACACACACACACACACACACACTGTTAAATGATACAACAATTTATGTAAACCCCTTTTTTCCCATTCCTTGGACTCTTATTTCCTATCTCTAACGTATATTGATACGTTTAAATGTATCTTTTTGATTTTCTATCATGGTTTGTCATGATTCAGCACTTGGATTTGGTCATGTTTTCTTCTTCTTCTTCTTCTTGTTTTATGGCAGGTGGCATCTAACTTAAAGGTGCATTTCCACCACCTACTGTGCTGGAGTGTGGGTCGATGTAGTGAGAAAAAAAAAACTCTACTATAATGGGCAACTACTATATTCTTTATAGTAAACCACTATGCCTTAGATATTCCAACACAAGTCTGCATTTTCCTTCCTCTCCACTTAATAAATTCTTAAGACTAAACCCCCCCGCTTCCACTTTTCGTGAAGCTTTCATTGAGGTGCCTTCTGCTTACTGAATGTATAGTGCAGTGACAAAGTACATGTTGCACAGTTTCCTTGTCCTGTCCACAATCACATAAGCCTGTTGGATGTTTCCCTTACAAATGTAGGGTGTTATTGAGTCCTGTATGACCCAACCTCAACCTGCACATTATCTTTTGATCTCTACTATTCAGTCTGATATTGGTCATTCTCCCTATACTTCCCTGAATTTGAAAAAGATGTCGTCCTTTCTTACCCGTCTCCCTCTGGCATTGCCATTCTGCCTTTATCTGTGCTTTAATGTTTTTAACTTCAGGTGTACTAAAGGGTATTTCCATGCATGATCTGCGCTTCAAGGACTGTTTGGCATGATAATCGGCCAATTCATTTCCCTCAACTCCTTTATGTGCTGGAATCCAAAGAATCCTTACCTCCATTTTTAACTATTCCAATCTGAACAAAGTTTCATATATTTCGTATAAAATATCAAATCTACTATTGGTCTAGTGACCACACTGAGGATAGTGCTGAAAGAGAATCTGAACATATTATTCCTTTCTTAAAGTCTCAGTTGCGGAATCACAAATGAAAAACATTTGGTCGTGTTCTATTTTCTGTCAGGTTCGCCATGTTCAGGTTAATCATCCACAGCTGTCTTCATTTAGTTAATCAACCTCAGTGTATTTACGTGTCTGGTTTTTTCATTTCTCATTGTCAGGTCATTTGCTCTTCTCTGTTCTGCTGCACTGGTTTTGTCAAGTTTAAATGTATTTAGTTTATGTTTCTGCCACCATATATTGTCTCCTGCGTTTGGGTCCTCCACCACCATCCCTGACATCATTATCCACATCTGTTCTCTAGTCTCCTTTATTTCTCTCTTCTACTCTTTATTCTTTATCATATTTAGTTCTCCATGCTATTGTTGGTGCAGTTCGATTCACATGTTGTTCTTCTCTCTCACTCCCCTCTTGAGCGTGGGAGTGATTTCAGATCCCAGGTGGATCGCCCGTGCTCCTGCTCCTGGCCGTGGACTACACTTCTGCTTCATCTACTTCACCACCACTCGTCCCTCATCTCTATCTGAATGACCTCTACTTAAATGTGTAGTTGTAGAAGCTAACTTGTCTTTAATGGTTCTGATATCGCCTGTCTGTCCTGGGATAGGGTCTCTCCTTCATGTGGGCATCCCTAAGGTCTCTTTTTTTTTTTTTTTTTTTTTCCTTGACCAGGTTTTTAAAGAGTTTAACCTTACGTGTAAAGGGGGTCTAAGGGATAACTATTTTTATTCAGTCTGTTTTAGTCCAGCAATTTTTTTGTATTTTGACTAACATCTGCATCTGTAAAATTACCTGCATGAAGCCCAATGAGACAAATTCTCTTTGTGATTTTTGGGCTATATAAATAAAATTGAATTAAACATCAAACTCTCTCCTTTGTTTGCGTCCAGTCAAACGAGAAATGTTTATCAATGCAATTAAACTTTTGTCTCATATTAAAGGAGTTTATACAAATACATTGTACACCTGAGTGTCATAACTCCCTGTTGTAACAGTAAAATTCACCCAATTCATTTATTTGTGGCCCAAAAACACCAAAGAATTGCATGATTTGGCTTCATGAAGGTAACTTTGCAGAAGCAGAAAGTCAGTCGTTAATATAAGCAATAGCTGAAAACTAAACAGACTAAATAAAAATGGTTATTCCCTGCCCTTAGACCCTCCTTCCTAGAAATGAAAACCTGATTCAGAAAAAAATAAACTTCAGGGATGCCCTCATGAAGGAGAGATCCTCTCCCAGGACGGACAGGCAATTTAGCAGGACTGTTAAAGAATTAGCTTATGTAACTCTACAACTCTATTTGAATAGAGTTCGGTCAGATTGAATTGGGGGACGGGGCGAGGTCCATGGCCAAGATGAACTAGAGGCATAGTCCACGGCCAAGAACAGGAGCACCGATGATCCACGTGGAATCTCTCCCACTTTAAGATGCAAGATGATGTCAGAGGTGTGGTCCATATCCGAGCACAGGAGATCCACCAGGAATCTGAAATCCTTCCGCTGTGAGAACAAACACAAGAGAAACACAAGAGGCTTTCAGCTCATTTCTGTTTTCTCAGCTACTGGACAGGACTAGTAAAGAAAAAAAAAAAAGACAAGAGTATGGTCCAATTTGAGAATCCAGTTTCTGGAAAAGGGAAGAAATCCAATAAAAAGAATCTATAGTCTGATCCACAGTCACCCAAAATAGATTCCAAAAACTGCCTGAGCTGGTTAAGCAGCATTCACATCAACTGGAAGGAAATAGTCACTGAGACTAAAGTCACACGTGAGTGCAGCTGTGTATACAGAGTGTTTTGTGCCAAGAGAAGGAAGAAAATTACTTGCAAAATGGCAAGGTCTACTGGAGAGCGTGGATCATCAAGATACAGATGAACCTCGGTGGAGATACCCTCTAAGATTGCTCCTTTAATTTGAGTGTTCCAGTAGTAGGAAGATACTATAGAGGAGCATATACCAGTGACCACCTCAGTGGATTTGGATCTAAGAAAGAACAAACCAGATGCAACATTTGCTTTGAGGATGTTGATAGAGAAGTACAGAGAAGGTCAGAGAGAGCTCCACTGTGTCTTTGTAGATCTGGAGAAAGCTGATGACAGCTTAGAAAATTAGCTGTAAGTTAAAACACATCTCTACATTTTTCAACAGTCATCTTTTTCTCAGCTCTATCCATCTTATTCCATTTAATTACATTAATTCCTTTCCATAACTTTTTTCCTTCATGGCTAATGAAAATGTTATCAGATGACCAAACAAAAATGTTTTTTTCTTTTCTTGTGGATCAACATATAGATGTCCCTCCAGAGGATGGACCAATTGCTTCTTTTTAAAGGTTCCAATGAAGTGTTTTATCCCAGGTCAACAACAGCTTATGAAGGAAACCTTAGTTAAAAATAGATGTGTTTTAAGACAAAAATCCTTAATTATTTTCTCCTTTTTTGCAGAACCATCTATGGTTGTTGACCAAAGGGCTCCAATGAAATTAGTTTATTTTCAAAATCAAAAGTAACATGTAGAGAAACCCGTTGTTCTTTGTGCAGAAAACTGTAATTGCTTTATGTTAAAAAAAAAAAAGAATAAATAAAGATTATTGTGAGTTTAAGAATCTGTCCTAAGTTTAAAACCCTTACTTTTTGCTCTTTTTTTAATTAAGGGTTTTGAGACTTTCAGATTCCTGAATGTCATTTTTTAAAAATAAGTTGATTATGAGGAAGCGTATTGGCTGATTTTATGTTTGTTTATATAAAGACAAATGTCAGCAGATGGGAGAGACACGGCCTCTTCAAAAGTTTATTATTTTGTTTCTGTTATTCCAAATAAATAAAAGTGCATATTTCAGAATTTTAATAAGTCTTCCTTATTATTTATTGCTTCAATTCTGTTACCGGAGCAGGAGTTTTATCCACAAAGCCGGCAGTAAGTCGGGTCTGTTCTTTATCACCGGTTCTGTTCGTAGACTTTATGGACAAAATTTCGGGGTGCAGCCAGGGCCCGGAGGGGATCTGGTTTGAGGATTTCCTCTCTGCTCTTTGCAGACGATGTTGTTCTGTTGGCTCCATCGAGCTGGGACCACCAGCATGTATTGGAGCGGTTTGCAGCCGAGTGTGAAGCTGCTGGGATGAGGGTCAGAACCGCTAAATCTGAGGCCATGGTTCTCGACCGGAGAAAGGTAGTTCGTCCTCTCTGGGTGGGTGGAGTGCTCCTGCCTCAGGTGGAGGAGTTTAAATATCTTGGGGTCTTGTTCATGAGTGAGGGAGGATCAGAGCGTGAGATTGACAGACGGACTGGAGCGGCGTCTGTCGTTTTAGGGTTGCTGCAGCGGTCTGTTGTGGTGAAAAGAGAGCTGAGCCAGAAAGCAAAGCTCTTGATCTACCGTCCGGACGATCTTCGTTCTAACACTCACCTGTGGTCATGAGCGAAAGAACGAGATCCCAGATACAACAAACAACAGATTAATTTAATTTAATTTAATAAATATGGAGGTTAGACCATTCACCTTAAACTGTAAATATATATAATTTTAATCCAAGAAAACCTGTAAAAGGTTTGTGTTTGGTGAGTACATCATGAGTTAATAAAGCAGCTCAATTGTGCCCCTATTTTGAGACTATTTTATGTATTTTTACCAATCTAGTGGACATTTCTAATTGAAAAAAAATCCATACAAAGTCTTTTGAAAATCAACGTGTTGGGGTAATAACTGTACAAATTTGTTATTATTGATATTTCATATTGGAAAAACTTTGATTAACAAACTGTAGTTACATTATTACCTCCTTTAGGCTCCCTTTACTTTAACCAGATTTCTGGTTAAAAAAATACCAAACAAAACAGGAAGTCCATTTTAGTGTCTATACAAGTTGGACGGGTGTGAAAATTGAGTGTTAAGTCGTCATGCATATGGAAACAGAGATTCTTCTCCCATCCGAGACACGGTCTTTTCACTAACTCAATTAATAAACTCTAACTTCCTACCTGTTTTTGACAAAATTCCTGGTTCCACTTTGAGAGCATCCTGTGTTGCTGATTTGCTGTGGAGGTTCTGCCTTCACTGCAGATGACTTTGTTTGCACGTCCATACAGAGCTGACTGCACACTGATCACTCCATTCTCTATTTCACAGAACAATAAAAATTAAAATAGAAAAATTCAAATATTGTTAGCATATGATCAATTGTGTTTTACATTCTTTGAAAAATTCAAACAAACTACATATCAACAGTCTATGATGACATTAGAGACTGGACCGTGCTTCATTGTCGATCTTTAGTTCTAAAGAAAAATTATCAAAAATTTGAATAAATAATGGTTTTTCTAGTTTTAGTTCATTAGTGGATTTTTGTCCTATTTAAACATGTCCAATAACTGAGTAAAAGTGATGATAAGGGATTAATCTGCTGTCAGAGTGGTTTAACGCACGCGGATCCACCCCGCCTCCGCATTTGTCTTTTATTTTTTGCTCCACAGCTGTCAAGTTCCTGAAATATAATTGCATTTACATTTCAAACCTTTTTTTTAACCTACACCAATTTTGTCATGTTTATTTTAAATAGTAAAATAAGAAAAAGAAAGAAAGCACATTTAAGTTATAGTGAAAGAAAACACCATGTTTGACTTTCTTGCACCATTAATACAGGTAAATCTGGTACAGCAGCAGGAGTACAAAATTTGACACAGGGTGTCTTTTATTTTGAAAAGAATTTGTCAGTGCCAAATTAGCTAAAAGACTGGAAATTTCGTTGAAGAACCACGAAAGAGCGCTGAAATTGACCTAAATCTCTGAAAAATGTGTAGTAAAATTGCTTAAAAATCCCAAATACATGCCAATTTTTAAAAAATTTTCAATGTGTTGCTTAAATATGAGCTCAACTCCAAATTAGCCCCAAAATCCTTAGTAGATGCCAAATTAGCCAAAAAACCCAGCTTGTTGGTTAAATACTTGTTAAACTCCAAAATAACCTAAAGTGCTTCATAAAATTTAAACTTGAAATGTCATGTGACCAGAAACTGTTTAAAAGCATCATGGTGCATGTCAGTGCAAATCTACAAAAGTTCTAAACTGGAAAACGTTTTGTATCTTTAAAAAATCCCTCGATAAACACTGAGGTTTTCTGTCCTCGTCTCTCCTCCGTCAGTCAGAATGAGGGATGATGGCTCATTGTGACTCATGGCTTTTAGTGACATTTTAGGCACTTTTGTTTAGTTAAATTAACTGTTAAAACTTTGTGGACTTTTACAAAAAAAATTGTGAAACAAAATTCACAGAATTAGCGAAGAGGTTTCTCTTTATTTGTATTCATTGATCAGAGACACAAAATATATATGTGTGTTATTTCTTTTTTTTTTATTATTTAGACTTTCTCTTTGAATCTCTTTAGGTCAGGTGGATCATACCTTATGTATGTTATTACCTCTTTGTGTCATTAATATGTTGAGAGAAAAGCATGAAGCCAACAGGGAAAAAAATCTGTCTGGGATCAGATAAGAGTTAAAACATGAAGTTTTTTTCTATCTTTTCTTTTTTGCTTCATGGGCCAAACTCAGGTTTTTGGAGAAAACATGTTTACTGAAGGATGAACTGGGACAGAACGAACAAAGCCCCTTATTCAACCATGACTCCTGTGAGTCTTGGTCATCTTTGTTTTTCAGAGGAGTCACACAACAGAATCTACACAACAGACTGCAGGTATAGACTTCTCATTTAGAGCTCTTTGAGTATGGAGTGCATGTTGGAGTCCAACTCAACATAAGTCCAACCGGGTGGAAGGTGTAAGAGAAACCTTATTTAACATTTTACTTGAAATCACATATTTGCCTGAAACTTTTTCCTCCTCCTGGTTCTGCTGCCCAGCAGCAAAATCTTATCAAAGTTTGCTCAAGGTCAGGCAGCTGAAATCCGCTAGTCTTCCCCTGATATTTTACGGGATGTGGGACCGACAACTCCCTCGTAACAAGATGTTTGTACTGCCTTTTACTTTGTTGAATAAATACTCTGCGAACACACTTGGATTTTATTTTTTTATTTCTACAAGATAGAGATTTTTTTCCACAATAAGGGGGTCTGGTTTGAGGCAGCTGGGATCGGAGGGTTAGCACGCCAAATCTGAGGTCATGGTTCTCGACCAGAGAAAGGAACTTTGTCCTCTCTAGGTTGGTGGAGTGCTCCTGTGCCAGGTAGGGGTTTTGTTCACGAGGTAAGATCAGAATGTGAGATCGACAGAAGGATTAATGTGGCGGTTCTGTGCCGGTGTTGTGCCAAGGTGCGTTCCCCCTGCCAGAATGTGTTTCCCCGATTTCATGACTCATTTGTTTTGTAACACTCAAATTTTGAACCAAAAAGTATTAAAAAAAAAAAGGTAGTTGAGAACAATATACTTTATTCTGGGGCTTGGAAGTTTATTGTCCCATTTGCATTTTTTATCGCATATTATTTGTAAAACAATTGTTAAAAAAGCAAAAAAATGACCTTTCTTTGACTAATTTAGAACAAGAAATTTAATTTATGAAAGCGACTTTGTTATGGAACCATGTAACAACAGACAAATATTAAATGATTGTTTCTATACTGTAAATTATTGGGGGGCACAGGTCTGCAGTGGCCTGACAGAATCCATGCCCCCGCTCGTTTTGCATAGAATAAGTGGTAAAAAACTTAAAACATGACAATAAACTCCCAGAGTAAAGTATGTCGTCATCATCCACCTTCTTTTTATGCGTTTTGGGACAAAATATGAGAGTTACAAAACAAATCAACGATGCCAGAGACCAGGGAAACATATTCTGGTGGGGAGAACGTATCTGGTACAACACCCGGTCTGATGAGGTGAATAGGGCAATAAAAAAAGAAAGTAAAGCTCTCAATTGACCTGTCAATCTTGTTCAAATACTTACATATGATCATGAGTTCAAGATCATAATTTAAAGAACAAGGTCCCAAATGCAAGTGGCTGAAATGAACTTCCTCCTGTAGAGTGGCTAGAGATAGGGTGAGATGCTGGATGGATGGATGGATGGATCTCTCATATCATGAGACTTTTGAGCAGTGGCGGTTTTTGATTTGGGCAACATGGGCGGTCGCCCAGGGCAGCATTTTCCAAAGGGCAGCATGGACGAGGGAAAAAAAAAATGTTGGTATCTCTTTTGTGTAACATGAATCGTAGATCGCACCTGTTCTGTTGTCTGAAGGTGAACTTAGATGTCCAACAGTGCACTCTGCTGCACGACATACAAACTGACACCCTCACCTCATCGCAGTACACTAGAGCCGCCACAATTAGTTGCGACTACATCGACTATTAAAGTAGTCGACAACTAATTTTCTAGTCGACGTGTCTTTTTTAGGGCATTACTGGTGTGGCTCGCCCAGGGCGACATCTGTGCCAGAAACGTTACCGTCTTTGAGGCTTCACAACCCATCTGTAATCAGAGGAAATTGAACTACCCTGATGCTAAACCCTCTATGACCGCAACATGAAAGTGTTTGTTCAAAATGACAATACCTCTGTTCTTTAGAGTGATAGCGTAAACGCTGACTCCAAAACGGCCTCAGAACACCACAATGAAGCCAATCTTTTACACATTTCCTGTCAATAAATGCCGCATAATCTTCCAGGAATACTCAGGCACTGTTCTGCATTAACACACCCTAAAATTGCCCCACATGCTTTTCATTCAGTTTGAATTGTCTTATTGTTTTGTTTTTGCCCCTGAAGTTCCCTGAAAACCAACACTCACCAGAAACCTGACCAACTTGAGTCTTGAATAAACTTTATTTTTGTTTACACCAGGACAAGCTCCTAAAATTCAAGACTAAGTAGATTATTAAATGTAGTTTTCTTTTATTTTGCACAATGCGTGTTTATTGTCCTCCAATGACACCTCAGGTTAACTGATCCTGAAAATCTGAAAAACACATTTAAAAAAGTATAAGTGCTAAAAAATAATACAAGGTACACTTAGATCTGTAATTGATCTGCAACATTAACATGTTAATCAACAGTAAGTTTCAGGCTACGTACAGTTGCAGGTATAAGCCACTTCCAGGTACTTGTAAGTTCCATAACAGGGGTCTCCAAACTCAGAATTGCCTGCTTTGATTAAGCAGCTGTTTTTCCCATCACACCTGTGGAGGGAAAACAGTAAAAACATGTGAAGACTTCCTGTCAGAGTGCATTCTGATTATCTTTAAGGACATACTTCACCTTTCTGCAACTTTGCTGGTGGGATTTAAGCAACTGATGTTTTGGATTTGAGAATCTGGGCGACTATGTACACACGTGGTGCGATCTCGGCGTCCATACTCGGCCCCATACACCAAAATAACCTGCTCCTCACCTGTTTACAGGAAAAAAAAGGCAAAATCTCACTGAGTATTTTAGTCTAGTTTCTAGTTTAAATATATTTTATATCATTTTTAAAAATGCAAAAAACTATTCAATAAGATTTAACAAATTGCTTTGAGACAATAAATTTTAAATATCTTTTTGATTAATTTGATCTTAAAAACATCTGATTTTAAATTATATCTCTGATAAAACAAGTTTGTTTCACTTAAATTCTAATATTTTCAGCAGAATTCGTGTTTGTTTGTGACTGGGAAGTGGTTTCTTTTCAAGAAACAGACTCTGTTTAGGGAAACTGGAACATTTCATAAATATGAGCTTTTTTTAACATCAAGCTTTAATCTGGTCCTGATCCATCAGGATTTGAATCAAGAAACACAGTTTTTTATCTTCAATTATTTTAGATATGTCTTCCATCACAAATAAATCCTACAAGAATGATTTTCGTTAGAGCGGGTCTTTAAAGACACAAAGTACCATTTTTAGCAATACATGCTCATTTTAAGATATGAACAATTATCATCTAAATATAATATAAATATCTTTAAAGGGTAGGATATCACAACTTCTTCTTAAAAATCTTAAAGAGGCAAATTTTTCTAGCTTCACTGGCAGCTTTTTACTTATATAAAGAGAAAAACATCTTGTTTTTTGTATTTTTAGACTTGTTTTGATAATGGATTTTCTTCCCAGTATGTAAAAAAGTGAACGCTCCTGGTTTGGATGTTATCTCCACCAAAAGCAGGCAAAATGAGATCTTACCACACTGCAGGTGTGCCAAAGAGTGCTCACATGTGACATGGTGAACTGTGAGAAAGAGCATAAGGAAAAAAACATCAATCTTTAAAACAATTAACTACTGAACTCTTAAAAAAAAACAACACAGCCAAAAATAGGGAAAAAAACACTGATCTTAAAAAAAAAAAAAAACCTAGAAAGTCGTAAAATCATCTGTCTGTGCAACATAAAAAAGGACAAATAAGCTAAAAAAAAGCTACTTCAACAGCCCAAAAAAAACTTTTTTTTCGTTTGCTAGTTCTAATCAAATTGTCTTTATTTTTTAATTTTTGAGTAACTTATTGTTGGTCATTTTGATTACAATGACAAAATAAGTGAAAATGACTCAATTCAGAACAAAAATGTGAACAAAATGGGAATACCATCTTTGTACAAGTTCTTAATTGATCTTTATTAAAACTAGCACTAGCTTATATTCTTAGAACATAAATCTATTTTTTTAAATACCAATGAAATTACTTGTCAACAGTTATAGAACTTTAAAATAACATCCTTAGAATTTAACCAAAAAGTACAGTTAGGTTTTTTCATTCTTAAATTAAGCTTTTCTGTTGTCAAGGATATGGAGCCAAAGTACTTTGACTCATTTTCAAAATAATTTCCTTATTTCTAAATCCTTGCTCTTAAATTGTTGACTGTGTTAATTTTGAGAAAAGCTTAAAAAGATATAGAGCAGGGGTGTCAAACTCTATTGCAAAATCCAAGAAAAAACTTAGGTCATGGACTGAACAGGATAAACATTTAATGAATCACTAAAATTAAAATTTTAAAACTTTAAAAACTTAACTTTTAAACTTAACCAATAATAATAATAGATCTAGCCCACTTTGACATGTGGCGTAGAGTGAAAAAGATGTTAAAACAACTTAAAATATGATCAAAAACCTTGAATGTCTAAAAACAAGATTTTAAATCTTAGAAAGTGTCAAATAGTTTGCAATGATAGCAAATATTTACATCAACATCAACTTGCAGTGGATGTATTTGTCAACAGGCTCTGCAAAGGCCACATTGTAGGAAACTAAAAGAATAAAAGAAGGCAGTAAAGTTTGACTGACATGCTGGCAGGCAGGTGTACGTGGTGTGCAGGTACTTTGTTGTCCCTCCACAGCTTCCACTCACTCCAAGGTCACTTGAGCTCAGCTCACACACCCTTTTCCCATTACATCTGCAGGAAGAAAGCTAATCACCACCTCAAAACACAATAAAAACTAGAAAAGTTGCCTGCGATAATGCTAGTGTGAATACTTTTGCTGAAAGTAGTCGCTGAAGATACTGAAGATTTTTGCAACAGATGCCGACGCAATTGACTTTAGTTGCTGCAGGGATTTACTGAAAATGCAAAAGCTATTTGCAAATTTTTTTATTTGCTGAAAGACTGGGAATTTGATTTAAAAGAAAAAATTGGACCTAAATTTCTGAAAAATGTGTAGTAAAATTGCTTTAAAATCCATAATACATACACATTTTGCAAAAATATTTCATGTGTGGCTTAAACATGAGCTGAAGTCCAAATTAGCCCATATAACCCGAGTAGATGCCTAATTAGCCAAAAAAAAGCTAGCTTGTTGCTTCAGTAAACTAAATTAGTCAAAAACATTAGCATGTTGCTAAAATAGAAGCTAAACTCTAAATTAGCTTAAAAACCTCAGTAGTTGCCAAATTAGCCAAAAAGCTAACACTTTGCTTTAATAATACTTGAACTCCAAAATAGCCTAAAATACCAGAGTAAACTAAATTAGCCAAAAAAGTTAGCCTGTTGCTAAAACCGAAGCTAAACTCTAAATTAGCCAATAAAAATCTCAGTAGATAATTAGCCAAAAACATTATCATGTTACTGAAATATTAGCTAAACTCCAAAATGTATGAAAATTACTATAAAAATTAAAACTTAGCTCAAAGGCTTACTTGAAATTTTAAGACTTTCTCAATCATGGGACATATTTTGCTCTATTTCAAAAACTATAAAGTTTATGAATACCAAAAATGCAAATAGTAATATCCTGAACAAGCTGAACGTTTTTATACAGAGAATACTGAAATCACTGTAAAAAAGAGGTTTTACATGCCATAAAACAAACGTAAATGAGCAGAAGAATCACTATAGTGTGAATGCTGACTAAGCATTCAAACAATGAATGGATTCCCTGTGCGTAGCAAATTAACTGTGTACTTTTTCTTGACGATATCAGCAACAGCCCCATCAGAGCAGCCTGTGTTGGAGCTCTCTGCTTTTCCTCCGTCATTACAAGTCACGCTGTCCTCGCCCCCGTACAGTGATGTCTGCACACTGATCACTCCACTTAACTCTGGAAAGCAAGAAGAGATTTTAAACACGGGCGGACCAAACCGATCCAAAGATTGTAGTTTTTAGATCTCACCACAGCTCAGGCGATGCACTACACCATCCACGCAGGTGGTAACTCGCTCCGATGGCATACCTGAAGCAGCAGTCATAAAACATGAGATTATCATAAAGAATATGGATGAAGAGCGTGAACGCAGATACAGACCTGCATGTCCAAGCACACAGCCGACAGCCACCACTGAAAC
The DNA here is from genome assembly GCA_003999625.1 of Oryzias javanicus. Classification (NCBI taxonomy): domain Eukaryota; kingdom Metazoa; phylum Chordata; class Actinopteri; order Beloniformes; family Adrianichthyidae; genus Oryzias; species Oryzias javanicus. The sequence continues at coordinate 6,757,466 of CM012443.1, forward strand.
ACAAAAAGGAAACAAAAAAATGATAGTTTTCCTCCATTTATACACTAATGAAATACTGTCTGAGGGGATCCATAATTTATTTAGTCATTATTGTACTCACCAAGTGCAATGCTGGAAAACAACATAGTTCACACAGCACAGGAGTTAGAGTGAGAAACACAAAAAACAGACAGTATTTATTCCTTCAGATTTAGGGCGTTCTGGTTTTGTTGAGCAATAAAAACCTGAATCTGACTCCTGGGCCTTTATCCAATGGGCTGTTTTAATCAAAACACACAAAAACAGTCAAGTCCCACAAGGGAGAAAAAGTAGACATGATGTCTGGGAAGAAATCCTGGAGAGGACTGATCCGACCAACCCAAACCAAATGTTCAGGAGCCAAAAAGAACTCAGAGGAGTTGAGAAATAGTATTAATTGTTTACAGACTTTCCATGAATTTGATGTTTACGTAAAACTGTGCTAAACTGAGGCATTGACACTGTTTGTTTACATTGTTTTCCCATATCAACACAGTAATTATTTATTCCGTAGTTTAAAAAAAAAGTTAAAAAATGATGTAACAAGAAATATTTTGAGATGTTTTTTGAAAAGAGTCAATATTTCAGTATATATTTTTAAAACAATGGTTTGTATTAAGGTTTCATAAAAGTACTTACTCTACATTTGCATGAAGTCTGTTCTGCTTAAAGATGCCTTGATGGGTCAGTTAAAAGCTGACTCACAAACCCTCGTGTTCTCTTATGGGGTCCAGATGACCCCACACTTATTTTGATGTGTGATCCCTCCCATGACAAAAGTAGACAGGATTTTATGTCTGCCACTGACATCAATGAAGACAAAAAAAATAAATAATTGAAAAAAAAAAAAAAAGGTTCAGCGCACAGTCTTGTGGGGTCCAGATGACCCTACTTTTAATGTAAACATGAACAGGGTTATGAAAACAGTGGTTTTAGTGCCCTCTCGTGGCAAAAGAGAGAATTACAGATTTTCTAATGTTTCTAATCTTTAACACCATCTGCTGCCAATCTAAAGGATCACATTTGAGTCATTTCATCAGCCCGCTATAAATCAAATTGTGCATTTTCAAAAGAAAACTTATTATATTTGGAGTGAGGTTAGTCATATTAAATTGTGGAACCACGGAATGTTTTACTGTCATGAAAGTGACAGTAATCTGTAACACTCTCTTCAGAAAATAACTCCATGACAGTCTCACGAACAGGACCGATCAGCTGCTCTCTGTGAGCAAACTGGACTCATAGCTTTCATTAGGGAGGGGATAGGTTGGGGGCAGTTGGCAGACTGACCCCCGATGGTGGACCACTGTGTCCCCCCCAGCGTTGGGCCCAAGTACCCCCCACCCCTCCACCCCCATAGGGAAGGTGGAGCCAAGAAAGAGCCAGTCCCAGGGACGAACCCGTGGGTACACTGGTCAGGCACTAACGGGACCGAGGCGGCCGGACCAGCCGCAGCCCCACCGATAGTATCAGTAGAGGCCGCAACCTACCAAGACCCCCCCGGTCTTGTGCCTAATGGGACACCGCTCCCCGCGGGCAGCCCCCCCACCAGACGGGGCCAGCGCCCCCCCCATCCCCAAGACCCCGCTGCAAAGGCGGGCATCGTCCAGAGCACCGGCAGGCCCCAAGGGGGTTGCCCCACCCTGCCCCAGAGCCAGAGAGGGAGTGATCCCAGTCCCCATGTGCAGGCGAGCCGCACCCACGATGCAGGCGAGCGCCCCAAGGACAGGGTCCCACGCCAGCCCTTCAGCGCAAGCAAGAAGACCACCCCCAAGCCGAGCCAGACCACCCACACCTAGGCCCGGAAGGCCACACGGCGCCCCCGCCCGCCCCCATCCAGACGCCCAACCAGACTCCCCAACCAGCGGAGCCCCCCCCACGCCCCACTCGAGCGCCAGGGGGCCCCGACCCCTGCCCGACAGTCCCCGCAGGGCACACTAATCCAGGTTTGAATCTTGACTTGACTAATATAAAAGACCTACTCCGATCTTCTGATTTATTTTAAAGCCTTTCCAGTGGTCTTTTAATTCTAATGATGTCGTTTTTACTCATAAACTAAATATCAATGTTGTTTTTAATCTAGGACATACAATAGTTTCTGCAGAACAGCATTTATTTTTTTCCGAATTCACCTCTCATTTGTGGGCGGGACCATTGGCGTTGAGCAGACCCAACCCCTCTTTCCCTCCCCGTTAGTGAGAGTTCTCTGTTTACATGCTCTTCTGTCAATCTATGGGTTTAACAGGATGGCGATCAATATTAGAGCTATCCAGCCGTACAGTTAAGAGACAGATGGGAGCTCAGACAAGGAAAACAAAGACGTACTTGGATCTCGTCTCCAAGCGGATGCATCAGAATGGAGTGGAGCAGGAAGCTTGTGGTCCGCCCAGCATGTTTTCTACACTACAGCTACAAGCTTTATCCAACTGAATTTTTTTTGTCTGTTGCTGATTTAAAACAATTTGAAGCACACGTGTCAAAGTCAAGGCTCGGGGGGCCGGATCCGGCTCCTATACGGCCCTCTATATCATTTCATTTTATTGTAATAAATTACTTATTTCTAACTTTGTATAATTTTGACAAAATATATATTTATGGAGAGTAAAATAATGGAATATATTTATATTATAAGTTGATTTATTCTGGAATATATTTCTACCTTTTTTAATTCATAATAATGGTAAAAAGTTATGTTTTCAAAGTTTTAAAAGTGTAGTTTTAGAGTGTTTACTAAATGTTTATCTTGTTAACGATATAAAGTGTGTTTTGTATTTTGGCTCCCTGTGCGATTGAGTTTGACATCCCTGATTTAAATAATAACTCAAAAATGTAATTTTAAGCTTAATTTTCTTGATGTATGTCCTCCAAGATCAAAACAAATCCCACAAGAACATGTTAAAAACACTAAATACACACATTTCACCAGAATCGGTCTGTACAATTGTTCTATGTGTGCAATAAAAGTGAAAAATGACTTCACTTTTACAATTATACAAAGATTCAGATGCTTTAGCATTTATTTAGAATGATACATGAATACAGAGAAAAACAGGCAGAACATCTCCTTGTTTTTAGAAAATGACAATCAGGATTCCCCTCATCCTGACAGATTGTAAAATCTGTTTCAGTTTCAAAGCCTTAAATAAAGAAAGACCACAAACAAAATGTTGAGCTCAGAGCAGATTCTGGTAAACAGCAGTAGATCTCACAGCAAAGTCGATTTTTTTTTTTTTTTGTATCTAAAAACTGCTAAATAGAATATATGATGATAGAATGGCCCTTACAAACATGCATCAGCATCAAGACAACACCCACGTCACAGGCTTCAATTAGATAGGCATTTAGGTAACAGAATTATCTAGTAGAACATGACAACAAGTTCATTTCTGGTACATATAGTATGCAAGAAAGAGGGTTGCTTTTATGCAGTGATATCGTTTTCCATTACTCTGAGGTTTGGAAGTATAAGTGCTTGCGGAGGAAATTGAAGGAACCCGGCATTTGTTTGTAGAGGCCTTTAGCAGAGTTTTGGGAAACCTCGTGGTTTACCTAGAAGCAAACAAAGTCACAATTTATCTCAGAGGAAATTAAGATTTTTACCCACTCCTAGTATAAGACGGGTCAGCAACCTTTAACAGTAAAAGAGCCGTTTGCGCTTTTTTCCTAATGATCAAAACTTATACCGGGGTAAGTCTTATTTTGATACTGCAGTGCATTCATTTCAATGTATTTTTAAATAATAAATATGAATTATGCTTCTTTTGTAGAATAAATAAAAACAGAACAATAAAAACTATGAAATAAACTATTCTTTATGTTTGACAGAAATTCGTATAATTTTATTTCAAAATAAAACACGTCTTGAGCCAAACTGGATCATAACAGTGCAGCTGTGGACAGCATAACATGTACTTTAAACTAATAAAAGATCAGACTTTTTACCAAATATTTGCTTAGTACTTGAAATCTGTGAATTCTGGAGCAAATAAGACCTCTTCAAGTCAGCAGGAATCTAAATCTTTACGTAGCTTATATTGGAGGAGCACTTCAGTCATAAAGCTATAAACGTAACTAATGTAAATAAAGAGAATACTTTTATTTGTTTTTCTTTAGCCAGAGAGCCACTATGGAGAGCTAAAAGAGATCCTCACCATCATCAACATTGTTGCCAGGTCATGAGTTGCAGCATTTTCCTCCAGAATTTTGTCCAGAAACTCCACATACCAGGAGCCAAAAGCCGGATCTCTCCAGGACACGTAGCCTGCATCCATCCAAAGATAAAATGAAGATAACAGAACCTCGATCTGAAACAAATGACCCGTTAAAAACGAATAATGAAAGGGAGCAAACCGGGAAAAGTAGAGTAAGAGACCAGGATGTCGCTGGGGGTGGGCAGCGTTGCTCTGGCGTCGACTTCATCCGACGTGCTCAGAGAGTCGCTGCTAGACGAGATGGGAATGGCGTCGGTTTGGTCACCGTCTCCACCGATGGACGGTTTAGCCTCTTCGGGGGACACCTCAAAGCCCGTGTCTTTTTCCCCTAAAACAAAAAAAATCCCAAAAGAACTTCAGAATTTTTGTGCAGCGTTTTGAAGTGTTTTTGGTGTCATAATGATGGGTATAAACACGCAAAAGATGGTATGTCCCAATAATGAGGGGATGGCCGAATTCAATTATTTAACTTTTAAGTTAATATGTATGATAGTGACTTTTTTTACAAAAAATAAACAGTGGAAAGGTTTTACATTTTTTTTTAAATTCATTAAAATAGTTTTAATTGGCAATCGATTGATTTGTCTGGGAGATTGTTCTGGGATTGATTAGTGATGACTTCACCCGCCACTAGGGGGAGTCGCGCCGCTCCTCCTCATTGAAATAAACACCTGCGCAGAAATCCCTCTTTCTCCCCCATTTTCAGGGGTGTAACTGTACTTACCTCCCCCACAGGCCTGGATAAAGAAAATCTTTGGTTTGCCCTGCAAGGAGGGGCAATGCTGGCCGTTCAGATAGTTTGTGATTTCCTGAACTGAGACGTAACGTCCATCCACGCCGTAGACCGCACCGGGGAAGCGGTTGTGGCTCACCTTTGTAAGACAGAAAATTCTCAAAGAACTTAGAAATTCTTCAACTTTATCTAATGCTTTTTATATAAAGATAAACTCAGATGAAATTTGATGCTTTTAAAGAAGATTTTCATCATAAAAACATCAAAAACAGTAAAACCAGGAGACTGCTCACCTCTGTCCCATGTGAGAGAATAATCACCACACAGCAGTCGTACATTAAATGATCCTTCTTAGACAGAGCTAACAGCTCAGATTTGATTTTCTGAAAAGAAAGACACAAGTCGGCATCTTCACCTTTCAGAAAGTTTCAGACACAGAAGCGGCAGAAATGATTCTCACTCTTTGTTTCAGATTTGTCTGGACTTCCACGATGAAGTTCAGAGCCTTGAATCTTTTCTCGAGCTTGTCGCAGTCCACGTTGGATCCTCTGCGAGTGCTCAGGTCGCTTTCCGGCTCAAATTCCACGTTGTTTATGATAAGGCAAAGGCCACATGGTTTGGCGTCCATCTTATAGGGCTAAAACACATGGAAAAAACAAGAAAACAGAGGAAGATTTATGCTTTAAAAGTTAAAAATATATATATATTTTTTTGCCAGTTTTAATGGTGGAAACTCACCTGCATGCTGTCCCGTCGTGTTTTGGTCTCTGGACCCTTAAACACGTCGTCAGGTGCTGTAACGCCAAAATATGGTTAAGAAACAAAGAAACTAGAAAAAAAAAAATCCAACATGGTTCCTTACAAACACCCCCCTCTCTTACATGGACCTAGATGCGTCTTGGGCTTCTTTGGGACAATATCTTCAATGTGTTTGTCATCATTTGCTGTAGTGTCAAAATCATAAGTATCATTTCCGACCAATAAATGACCAAAGTGGGCTTTGACAGAGCAGACTTACAATCAAGAGGAGGCTGGATCAGAGGGTAGACCTCCTGCGTGGGTTTTACAGGCTGGAACTGGACCCCTGGAAGTGTTTTCTGGAGCAGTCCCAGCAGGCCTCGCTGACCCGTCTCCTGAAGACTCTCCAGAAATATCGCAAACGCTCCGCTCCCGCGGGTCTCCAAGTCCTTGACCAACTTCCGGGCCTGGTCCCGTTTGGTCTCACAGTTCTGTCGGTCAGGAGCATTGACAGCTTATATGAAGGGGAATAGTTCAGTAAAGTTAGAAAGACAGTCACAGATTGTGACTTCCGGCCTGAATAACTCTCCTGATAAAAGTTCAAATGAGACAGTAAGAATCTCAATTATTTTGTACTAACACAGAGAGTGAGCTACAAATGCATTTTAAAAGAAAGAAGATTGTTTTTTTGCCTTTTAATGAGAAGTGTTGTCTTGGAGCTGCAGATGAGACATGGCAGTGAGACGGCTGCTAAGGGAACGTCTACAAAGCGCAATCTTTGAGAAAAAGAATGAATGTCCACATTTATATGAACTAGTAATGAAGACTCATCACCATATAAATGCTACATTAAATATTTTTTTAAAACTATTTCTTAATTTTATCACATTATTATTATTTAACCAATTTTTAACAAGAGACATAAACAAATAATAAAATGATAATGCTTAACAGCTCTGAAAATATTAAAGCTACAGACACCAGACTTTCTGTATTGCTGGTTAAAGATGACCATACTGTTCTACTACAACAAAGAATACAACAGAAATTCAATGTGTCTCATTTATTTTAATGAATTCTATTTAGTAAAAACTGCTCAACAGCTCCTAAAATGTTGAAGCTACCATCACCAAAATGTCTGTGCTAACTAAACACGATTAATCACTACAGAAAGTTTGTGACTGAAGCTCTAATATTTTCAAAGCTATTGAGAATTTTTGACTGAATATGATTTGTATTCACATTAAAAAATTTTAGAGAAATAAAGTTAATTTCTGCTTTTGTTTTAGCATGACAGTCAGGCCACAATTAAACACTTAAGAGAGTTTGGTGAGTGTAAAATCAGTATTTTTAGAGTTATTGAGCTTTTTTTTGACAAAATATGATCCATATTCCTATTTTTTGCTGTAAGAGTTCTGATTAGTCAGTACAGAAAGTTTGGTGATTGTAGCTTTAATATTTTCAGAGCTGTTTATCATCTTTATTATGTTTTATATCTCGCATTAAAAACTGATTAAATAATAATAAAAATCGAATTAATTAAATAAATAGTTTTCAAAAATATTTATTCTAGCATAAATATGGTGACGAGTCTTCATTACTAGCTTATACAAATATAGACATTTTTTAGTGTCTGATTATTGATTATTACAAAATGAACTTTTCTTAAAGTTTGCACTTTAGCTGAAGAGTTATTGAGGCCGGAAGTCCGAATCTCTGAAAATCTGTCTAAATTTATGAACTAGTAATAGAAATTTGATTATACTGTCTATGGTTTGGAGACGAATTTGTCGGTCAGGAAAGACCAAAAATAAACAAACTCAATTAGTGCACGAAACCCACCTTAATGTCGTTGATCATGCTTTGGGTGAACACTCCTTTTTTCAGAAGAACACCACAGAGGTCCGACAGATCCAGCTCCTTCACCAGATGAACTCGGTTTCGGCGAAGGATTCTTTTGTGTTGTTCTTCCATTGTTCGTCCAGTACGAATGATAAAGATAGAGAGGAAACCAACGTCTCAAAAATGTTGTTATATTTAACCCAAAATGTAGTCATTAAGGATATAAATCAATGCCAAAAAAACGCTCCTTCGTGTCTTGTAGCTTGTTTTCGTTTGGGTTTCCCCCAGAGTTTCGTCAGGTACTTCCTTGTTTACATCACCGCTGCCTGTGATAGGCCACCTTAAGGGTGCATTTGATTTAGGTTCCAGCGTGTCTCCGCGGCTGCAAAGGGAGGGCGGCTACACAAATACCATTGACTCCCGGCGCGATTAAATATTAAGTTGTATCACACAGACGTTTAATGTGTCACAAAACGGCTAATGTGTGCTATAACCTTTACTATATTTAGCTCTGTTGCTTTTTTTTTCTTTAGCGGTTTGGCGTGGAATAATGGTGGCCGAACATACCCCGTGTTTGGGTAGCTCTGGATAGCCAGAATCGAGGAACTCAAGAGGACCAAAACCAGCCCCGTGTGGCGTAGTACCGGCGGACTGCAGCTGCTTTTGGAGAACAGAAGCAGCTGGAGCAAACGCAGTCCTTAAAATGCGTTTTATTCTAGAGGAAAGGTTGCAGAGCCACAGCCTGCTTAGTCGGGGTTTTTGTGGTTAGCATGTTATGGGTGCTTCCTCTCTGGCATCGTTGAGCGGAACAGCTGTGCAGATGTGGAGGCAGTCCAGATCCCGTGTCACGATGTAGAGGCGTTTTCTGGTGCGAACTGATCCGCTGCTGTGAGGGGGGGCCGATGGCGGGGTCGAAGCTGACCCTGGCTGTGGCCGTGGTCCTGGCTGTGCTGCTGACACCACCAGCTCGTGCTGCATCCGAGATGGACCCCTATAAAATATTAGGTGTAACCAGGAGTGCAAACCCAACTGAGATCAAAAAGGTTTACAAGCGACTTGCAAGAGAATGGTAAACACTTTTGATGGGACCATCAACCAGTCTGACACATCCAGTTCTAATGATCTTCTGTTTCTTCAGGCATCCGGACAAAAACAAAGATCCAGGCGCTGAGGATATGTTCATCAAGATCACCAAATCTTATGAGGTTGGTTCTGGTTCATGTGGGTTTGACCATTTCCCAGCCAGTAAAGCCAAATGGGTCCCATATGGTTGAAAATTGGGCAGAAAATGTGGGCCCCAATTAGGTTTGTCCGCATTAACAGTATAAGTAGGAACTGGACTGAGCAACCCTTCCCCTTCTTTGTTCCAACTAGAAAGTACCTGCGGGTTGAAAGATGGGCTAAACTTCCACTGAGAAACACACAGTTATTTGTGAGTCATTTTATTTGTCAGAATAATTATTCTTACTTTGATGCTTTCCTCTTAGGACATTCTTTCTTATCCTAATTTTTTTTTTAAATATTTTTTCAATATTCTTCAAGTTATAAACTGGCCAATCAGATACCTCGGTAAAAGCATGTGGTTCCTGCTGGTCCCGCCTCTTAAGTTTGATTGACACATTTCTCCAAGTCGCTTTCATGGGGAGAGGTGTGGCTTTTGAACAAGCCGGAACGAGCTCACTCCTGATTGGCGACAGTAGTTCCTTTCAAAATGTGATTTAGCCCGACTCTGTCTAATAGCTGTCAAGGGGCGGCAATCGTTTGCAATATGGTGGTAGATGTATTGCGCTTGCTATGTCCATTTTGTACCTATACAGTCAATGGTTTGCCCACGTTGACTTAAGTGGGGTCTCAGTGGGTTAGCTCACTAGCCAGCCGCCGAATGTACAGCGTAGGGGGCCAGCGAGCTCCACTGCAGCGAGCCATCAAGCTCCTCTGTAGCATGCTGTTGAGCTGTTCGGTTGTAAGCTAGCAAGCTCAGCTGAAAAAAAGGCTCCATTTGAGCATGCTCGTGAGCTCCACTGTAGCATGTTAGCGGGCTCCACTGTATCAAACTAGCAAGCTATCCAGCTCCTCTGTATTTAGCTATCGAGCTTTGCTGTAGCATGCTAGTGAGCTCCTCTGTATCAAACTAATGAGCTCCACTTTAGCATGTTAGCAAACTCCATTGTTGCATGCTAGCAAAGGCCTCTACAGCGAGGTAACAAGCTCCACTGTATCGAGCTAGCAAGCTCTGCCATAGCATGCTAGCAAGCTCCTCTATTGCAACCTGTCAAGCTCCGCTGTATCAAGCTAGCAAGCTTCGCTCAATCAGACTAGTGAGCTCCTCTGTAGCATGCTATTGAGGTGTTCTGTCGCAAACTAGCAAGCTCGCTGTAGCATGCTAGCAAGCTCAGCTGAATAAAGCTCCATTCCAGCATGCTAGTGAGCTCCTCGGTATGATGTTAGCAGGCTCCACTGTATCAAACTAGCGAGCTCCGCTGTAGCATGCTAGTGAGCTCCATTGTAGCATGCAATCGAGCTGTTCTGTTGCAAGCTCGCTGTAGCATGCTAGCAAGCTTCACTCAATCAGACTAGTGAGCTCCTCTGTTGCATTGAGCTGTTCTGTCGCAAGCTAGCAAGCTCGCTGTAGCATGCTAGCAAGCTTAGCTGAATAAAGCTCCATTCCAGCATGCTAGCAAGCTCCACAGTATGATGTTAGCGGGCTCCACTGTGTCAAACTAGCGCGCTTCACTGTAGCAAGCTATCCAGCTCCTCTGTATTTAGCTATCGAGCTTTGCTGTAGCATGCTAGTGAGCTCCTCTGTATCAAACTAATGAGCTCCACTTTAGCATGCTAGCGAGCTCCATTGTAGCATGCTAGCAAGCTCCCCTATAGCGAGCTATCAAGGTCCTCCATAGCGAGCTATCAAGGTCCGCTGTATCAAGCTAGCAAGCTTCGCTGAATCAGACTAGTGAGCTCTTCTTTAGCATGCTATCAAGCTCCCCTGTAGCATGCTAGTTTGGTCCTCTTTATCACGCTATTGAGTTCCACTTTGGCATGCTAGCGAGCTCCACTGAAGTATGCTAGCAAGCTCAGCTGTATCGAACTATTGAGCTCTGCTGTTTTGAGCTATTGAGCTCCACTGTAGCGTGCTAGCAAGCTTCTCTACAGTGGGGTAGCAAGCTCCCCTGTATCGAGCTGGTGAACGTTTGGGTTTTCCCCCGGATATCTGTATCACGATAATAAGTTCCACTTTGGCGTGCTAGCAAGCTCCACTGAAGCAAGCTAGCAAGCTCTGCTGTCCACCAGGTGGCTGGATAGCATAGCGTGCTAACCCACTGAGTGCCCACTTAAACCAATGTGGGCAAACACAGGAGGGGCCACCACTGAAAATTTGGGGTCCACTTGACTTTGCTGGCTGGCTTGTTGCAGTCATAACTAAAATGTTTGCATCATGTCCGATCCAGATCCTGTCCAGCGAGGATAAACGGGCCAACTATGACCGTTACGGGCAGACGGATGACACCCAACCGTATTCCAGCGGGCATTATGGCCATCGCCATGACAGCTTCTACTTTGATGAATCCTTCTTTAACTTCCCGTTCAACAACAAGAACCAAAGAGACTTTGGCGACAACAAGTACACCCTGCACTTCAACCAGTACATCAACGACGTGGTTCCTGACAGCTACAAGAGGCCCTACCTGATAAAGATCACGTCTGACTGGTGCTTCACCTGCATCCACATCGAGCCGGTGTGGAAAGAGGTGGTGCAGGAGATGGAGAGTCTAGGTTAGAGACAAAGTCTCCGCACACGCATGATATCGCATGGCTTTAGATCATCTGTGGATTCCTTGTGTTTGCAGGTGTTGGGATCGGTGTGGTGGATGTTGGCTATGAAAGACGGTTAGCCAATCACCTCGGTGCTCACCGCACGCCATCCATACTTGGAGTCATCAATGGCAAAGTGACATTCTTCCATTATGCTGTGGCAAAGGAACATTTGAAGCAGTTTGTGGAAGACCTTCTTCCTCAGAGGCTGGTGGAACAGGTAAATGTGTGGACAGGGACTAACTGGTTTTTAAACCGATTTAGACATTTACACACAAAAAAAGAGTTCTAGTTGATTTGTTGGTTTATTATGTCCCACAGCTAGAGAACATTTTTCCCCTGTCATCTTCTAAAAAAAAAAAAATCACCAAAATTTGGACTATTTCTAGTGCTAGGGGAAAAATTGTATATCACAATATAAATGATTTTATCACAACAGCGATATATATCACGATATACCACAATAAAGTTCATTTTCAGTTATTCTCTGGGACAAAAATGTCATTTCTTACTTTGTTCTGACTGTTTTTTCAAGTAACTTGTAGCTGAATCGTCGCAGATGAGAGAGTTTGTTTTAAAGTGCATAAAAGTTTCAAGGTTTTAGCACGAAAAGACATTTTTGCACAAAACTGTAGCATTAAAAATAAATAATATAAACGATAAAAGAGAAATGGCGCGATGGACACATTTCTATCGATACACAATATGTATCGACATATCGCCCAGGAAAACAAGTACTTGGTGAAAATGATTTTTTGATACGGTGAATGACCCCTACTCCCCCCAAAAAAGATGACATAACAGTGGGAGAATTCGTCCAAAAAATGGATGGGGCCAAATTCTCTTATGGGACTCCCAAAAAAAAAAAAATTCAAACACTGGAAGTTTTGAAATTATTATGGGATTGCCTCAGGAAATTACGATTGGCAGCCATTTTCTGTCAAAGTGTGAAATTTTCACATTTTAGTAGAAATTTTTTTTGTTTTAGTGATCCTCACAAAAGTTTACACACACACCACTAGGTTAAGACTACAGATACAACAAAAATGTGGAACTTTGGCCTTTGAATCTTTAGTTTCCCACCTTTCTGCAGATATAAACTCCTCCTGTAGGGATTTTGATCTATCTTCTCATAACTCCTTGAGCATCTCTGGGAAGCTACTTTTGGGGAAAATGTTGCTTTAAAAGTAGATTTTGGACAATGTTAGCGAGGCTAGCTCACAAAAGTGGAAGTTTTTTTTAACGATAATTCAAAGCATTATGAAATTCTCCACTGAAAATTCATTTGATCATGCAATATGAAAATTCATTAAAATCATAACTCATTTAAAATTGAACTGTCAAAAGAGAATTGCAAATTGTTTAAAATCATGGCTCAAAAAACTTCCTTAGTTATTGTGGACATTTTACACATGGATCTCTGGCTCAAGCTGAACTAAACTATATGATATACAATATGAATATATAGGGAGCAAGAAACCTCCGTTGCCAAGGAAATCCAAAAGTTTACTTTCGCCAATTCTTCTTAAAATTCCATAGACTTGTTCATCACCTGCAGGCGAACAAAAAGTAAAGTGGTTGCTATGGAGATAAAACTAATATAATATAATTCTGAATTCTTTTTTCATGAATTGATCACGTGATCTCTGACCAAGGGGGCAGAGGGGGAGAATGAAGCAGTTGCTTAGTCAGTGAGGGCGAGTGGAAAGGGGGCGGCGGGGATGGGTAGCGCCCACGTCATACAACGTTTTAACTGTTATTATTATCCTTTTCCAGGTTAACGACAAGAATGAACAGCAGTTCTTGAACAGCTGGCATGACCTCAACAAGCCACACGTGCTTCTCTTTGACCAAGTTCCCGTTGTTCCCCTGTTATACAAAGTAAGTTGTTATTTGAAGAAAAGTGAGCCTTCATTTTGGTTAGTGCTGTTGTTATAATCCTCCGTTTGTATCTTTAAAGCTAACAGCGTTCGCTTATAAAGACCATCTGCAGTTTGGGTATGTGGACCAGGGCCTCACAGAGACAGCCGATCTGCAGAAACGCTTCAACATCAACACTTACGCTCCCACCATCCTGGTCTTCAAAGAGAACGTCGACAAGCCCGCTGACATTATACAGGCAAGTCGGAGTAATGAACAGGCTTTAGGAAATTCAATTCACCTCTAACTCCTCATGTTTCAACAGGCTAAAGGACTGAAAAAGCCAATAGTTGACGAGTTCATGTCCAACAATAAGTTCCTGCTTGCGCCTCGACTCGTCAATCAGAAGCTCTTCGATGAACTGTGTCCTGTCAAGCAGTTTCATAGACGCAGGAAGTAAAAGTCTAAACTTCTTACTGTCAAACAGTAAAAAAAAAGAAAGTATGGAAGTAATTCTGATGATGTCTCTTCTCAGATACTGTGTTCTGCTGATCACCGGTGACGAAGACACGTTTGCTTCTTGGAACCAGGAGTTTGTCTCCTTCGCATCGACCAACACTAAAGAGGTTGTGCGGTTTGCTTATGTGTACCAGCGGCTGCAGCAGCCTCTGTGTGACGTTCTCATGCAGAGCAAAGACGGCTCACAGTCAACCCCACAGGTACGCTGCCGGCAGCAGAATGGGATGTAAATGTGAGAACGGAGGAAAACAGAAGACCACTTAAAGCCCCCTTTGACTATTTTTTTTAATTTAAAAACAAGTTCCTATCAGTGTTTAAATTATGATGATGAAAATTCTAACCAAAATCCTGCAACATAAATGTCTTAAAAAGCTTTTTTTCATGTTGATCTGAAGCCTCAGTTTCCAAAATCTCCTCTGAGGGGGCGTGGCTTTTGGAGCGGAGAAGCTCCGCCTCTGATCCCCCCGTCTGATTATGATAACTTCTCCGCTGCTACATAAAAATGTCCATCAATATCTGTAATGTCCAGCTGTATGGTTCTGATCCGGATGTCAGCTCGGAAGAGGAAGTGAAGATCTTCATGGACAGAACTTCCTCCAAAATCCTGATTCTTTCTCCTTCCAGTTCACCAAAGACTCTTTGAGCTCAATGTCTCCAATGTTTCTTGACGTTGCTGTGATCAATCCATTCAATCCATTGGTTTCTCAGAGCAGAAAATAATGAAAGCAAACATCCAAATGCTCTTTCATTCATTTACAATCCTTTCCAACTGCGGTCAAATGAGCTGCCGTTCACATTTCCGTGGTCGCATCAAGAAGCTCCGTGGAGTCTGGTGGAGAATTTCCAGCGTTCTCAGCCCTGCTACCGTAAGTATTGGATGAAACTCACACCAAAAATCCAGTGATGCTGATTTGACCACAGAAATGTGAACGGCGGCTCATTAGACTGCAGTCAGTGTGAAGATACCATCTTCTCTTCTCCAGAACCTGAACTAGACACGCTAGCCGGATCAGATGAGGGTTTAGTGTAGCAGAAGGAAGATCATTCAGGAAAACAGAGTCTGTCCAAGACAGTTTGATTGACAGACATTTAAAAGGAGAAATGCAAAATGATTTCTCTTTATATATTTTCTCTTTCATAAGAAAAATGCCACACATACATGTTAAAAACTCAAAATCAAAATTTTCATCGGAGGGAGACTTTACAAATACTATCATCTGAAAGCAGAGTTGATAATAAGAGGAGCTTTGAGGTACGACAAAGCATTTCTCTCGTGCAAGACTGCAACACAAAGACACTTGAGTAACAAAGTAAATAAGTAATAAAGTAAATCAATACATTAGATAGTGGTATCAAGATAAAAAATTAAAGTTCTGTCTGAATTTAGGGCTGAGGCAGCTCTGGGAAGAGTCTCCTACTCCATCCCCTCTGATCTTTGGTGATGTTCTGAACTGTAGCGAGGCGTCGAGAGCAGCCAATGAGCTCCCACGCTGTCCTTACAACCCTCTGCAGCCTTTTTTCTCTGCTTCAGTGCAGTAGCACACTGTGATGGGAAAGGTCAGCAGACTCTATGCTGGAGCAGTTAAAGGTCACCAGCAGCTGGATGGAGAAGGAAATAGAGGTTCTCAAATGTGGCTTGACAGATTTGCAATGCAGAAGATTCCACGCAGACTAATACTAGTTGCTTATGAAGTATTAAGTTAATTATTAGTTCTTTTATTACTTTTAAACAAAAATCAGTGTTAAGCAAAAAGGACTGGGCAAGAGGTAACATATACAGGTGACATTAAAAAGCACCTGCAAGATTAATCTTTTTTTAAAAATGAAAGTAGAAAATTAATTATAAACCAAGTGGGTTTTGTTAAATATTTTGCTACAATCAGCAAAAAAAAAAAAAAAGATTTTTTAGTATCACAAAACAGTTTGGAATTGATAAGTTTGTTAATTGTCTTTAAAATTATTTTTATCTGATGATCTCAATCAGCGAAAGAACAATATTAGAAAAAGAAAGAAATATAGCTAAAAAAAATTTTTTTATTTGAACTTTTGCTGTGTTTTATTGACTTTAAAGTTAAACTGAGAAATAAAATCAATTATCAATGTTAGATTTGATGATCCCGTTTTTTTTTTTCATTTTTTTCAGGCTGCAGGTCCAGTTTGTCATACATTTAAACAGCTTAAACAAAAAAAAATGCAGTATTTTTACACTTACAATTTATAGATTTAGAGTTTTTTCAGCCTCTTTTAACATTTTAATATTTCATTTTTGTTGCATTCCTTTTGTGGTTTTTTAAATCCACTTATTGCAGTTGTTACTTTGTGAGAAGACATGCAGTTATTGGATGAAAAAAGAGAAATTATTTTTGTAATACTTTGTAATAAGCTCTAATAACACAATAACAAACATTATTAATGTGTTAGTATACATTTATTAACACAATAAGCTGAATAAGGTTTATTAACTTAGTTGGATTCATAAACATCTTTTCTACAAACACTATATTAATAAACTGTTACCAATTTAAAAATGTCTTTTTGTTAACATTATATTGAGTGTTCTTTTTTTCCCCTTCATCTTCATTCCCGGTTGTGTGAAGGTGGTGATCCTGGAGCGCCGGAACACTGCAGGGAAAGCCTTGTTCAAGCCGGTTACTCCCTGGAATGGAAGGGAAGAGGAAAAAGAGCTTCTCCTGGAGGAGCTGAGCCGCCTCCAGAAGGACCCCTCCATCCTCATCCATGATGCTCTTCTGCCTGAACTCAACAACGAATTCGCCTCTGTACGTTTCTACCTGCTAAAATCTCTTTGACGAAATAAAAGTTGTATTTTTAAGTAATAATGAGGCTTTAACTCTGTAGATGTTTGTGATCCGGTGGATCTACGCGTCATACGATTACCTCTCTGAAGTCATCGATGATATTCTACATAACAACTGGTATGTTGAAGCATCTTTACGCCATAAGAAGTTCTCGTTTTCTCAGTCGTCATGTGCTGTCCAACACGTTTCCTGTCGTTTCTGTGACCATTCAGGCGTGAGATGATGCCTCTGCTGTCCCTCATCTTCTCTGCCTTGTTCATCTTGTTTGGAACTGTGGTCATCCAGGCCTTCAGGTTGGTTGATTTACTGAATCCACATTTATTCATGTACCAGGAAACAAACCAAAAAAGAAGTATCTAAATAAATAATCTCCATTTATTTATTGTCTGATTATGAAAGGTGTTTTATTTTGAAAAATTATCAGATTCTTTCCTCCACATCTGTCTCTTACTTACATCTGCAAACGTCCTAAAGTGGTTGCTCCAGCCAGTATCTCAATCCACTCATGTTAAATTGAAGTTAAACAAAGCGATGATAAACAAAAAAGCAAATGTCTTTAGACGGCTGCTTTCCTCTCTGTAAAAAACAAGAGAGACAACTTCAAAATAAAAGAAAGCTGCAAAAAATTCCAGGAATCCTACCTAAATTATGGCTTTTTTGCATAATACGCAGCACCCAGATTTCCAGTACAACAACAGATACTGCACATAAAGCTGGAAACTCAGTGGGTTCACATTGATCCATTTAATAAATTTAAGCTAGCTTTTATGCTAGTTTGTATAATTTTATTTTGTTGGCCAGTTCATTAAGATTTACACCATGATTTTCTTAAGCCTTTCAGAGTAAACTATACCCATATATATGATCATATATTACTTTTGGAACACAAATATAGAAATTATTTAAGAAATATTTGTTTTTTTTTTCCAACCCGGAAGTAAAACGATTGGATTTCTGAGGCTCCACTTACCGTTTCGGTTTGATAATGTTATCCAGGGTCAACTGTGGCAGTTTGTTTTTGTTTCTCCCACGAAAATAAACAGTATGCACATTTTTTCAAAGATGGCTGCACATACCATATATCTGCCTTTAGCCGGCGCGGCTACTAAAACACACAACCGGGGGTGGGGTGGGGGGTATGTGTTAGAGGAGGCCCGCGTTTTAAGTAACGAACATTTGTTTGAGCTGGAATTTCTTGAGCCTTTAGTCATCTTAGCTATTTTGGATAATTTAGGCTTTTTTTTTTTCATTTTTTAATGCAATTTAGGGTCTAGCTAATGTTTCAGTGACATGCTAGCTATTTTAGATAATTTAAGCTTTTTTTTGTTTTTTTTCTGGAGATTAAATAATATTTTATCTGAATGCTAGCTGTTTTGGCTTAAATTAGACATTTTTTAAAGACCTGTTGGCTAATTCCGCATTTAGCTAAAGCTAACGCTGAAGCTGGCTATCAGCTCAAGCGTTTTCATTCATCATTTTTAGCATCTTCAGCGACCATATTCAGCTAACAGCATTCACACTAGCATTATCACAGGTAACGTTATATACCATATTATCCGGAGTATAAGTCGCACTTTTAAGAGAAAAGTCCAACATTTATGAATCTCGACGTCACGTTGCTTTTTACACAAATGCGATCGAATCCGCTACCTCTTACGATGTGTGTAAAATTTAAAGCTCAATGTTTCTCTCAAAATGTGTTAATAAACTAGAATGCTCCCATTGCGTGTGGAGAAGCAATTTTTTAGCCTCATCGCTACATGATGGAGGATTTGACTGTTTATCTTACTAAAAATGGTTATTAATTTTAAAGAGCTCTACAAAAACATCTATAATCATCTCTTCATTCTGGGTTCAGGCCAGCAGTTTTTTTTTCTTTTTCTTAGGGCGATGGTTACTTTCTAGCCTGCAGGAGCTGCATCTGAATGACTGTTTTTAGCTGTTTTTAATCCAGTTTGACGGCTTGCTGTTCCGCATTAGTCCAAGGAGAGAAAAATAAAATTTAAAAACAATAATAATGTCTCAATGCAAATAAAAAAAACATCATAACAACCAGAATGATTAGATTATCAGCCATATTTGTATTGAACGTAACTTCTTCTTCTTCTGCGTTTCTGTCAGCAAACAGCAGCAGATATTGATACACGCCCTCTAGTGGTTGTTAGTGGAAAATACAGCTAAAAAGGCAAAATACGGTATCTATTTGTTTGGTTTTTTTTAAGTTTCTGACTTTATATTGAGAAAAAAAAAACATAATTTGACGTTTGATTAAAATGTGGGAAAAGGCAACAAACAAACATTCAAGTGCCTTCCTCATTTTGTTTATGTTTTTTCATGTTTTCTCTGTCCATGCAGTGATTCAAGTGATGATCAGCAGATGAAGCTAAAGGGAAAGGATGGTTCCAAAGCAGAAAATGGCTCCTCAAGTAGCACCTCAAGGCAAGAACGTCGTTTATGCTCTGATTTATTTTCTGAATTTCCGACGTTTAGATCATTTGTTTTTGTTTTTTCCTTAGTCGTCCCCCTAAAAAGAATTTCGTGGAGGTGACGGAGCTGACGGACATCACCTACATGAGCAACTTGGTGAAACTGAGGCCCGGACACATGAATATAGTTCTGGTACTCACCGACTCCTCCAAAAACATCCTCCTCAGCAAATTTGCTAAAGAGGTGTATTCTTTCACGGGGTGAGCTCGCTGAGTCGACGAAGTGATTTTTTTTTTTGGTTGCTTCTTCACAATCGTGTGATTTCCTCTCTTGCAGGAGCCTGACTCTACATTTCTCCTTCCTGAACATCGACAAGCACAGCGAGTGGATGAACTCTCTGCTGGAGTACGTCCAGGATGCCATGCAGATCGACGCGGACGAGGAGGACGGCGGCGACCGCAAGGTGGACTACACCGGCCACGTGCTGGCCCTCAACGGCCACAAGAAGTACTTCTGTCTGTTCAAGCCCGTGTACACCGGGGAGGACGTGGACGGCAAACTCTCCGAGGATGAAGGGGCGGCGTCAGGGGGGAGGTCCCGCTCCAGATCGCGTGACGACCACCCCGGCCGCAAATCCCGGCGCTCTCGCAGCACGTCCACCCTCCAGATCCACCACAAACTGGACCGCCTCGGATTGTGGATGGAGAGACTCATGGAGGGGACACTACCCTGTTATTACATTCAGGCCTGGCCTGGAATCGACAAGATCACCCCCAGTAAATAGACCGAGGCGTTTCCTATTTATTCCTGACGGAGAAATCAACGTTTGAGAGGTAGAGATTTCTTTTCTGATATTTCAGAGCTTAATGCATGCGATTGTTGGCAGCAGTTATTTAGCGAGGCACTCGCCGCTTCAGCCGTTGAAAGCTAGAATCACTGTGGCCGCCTCTGCTCCCGCCTGTGCTGCCACTTCCAGAGTCACTCAAGACGGAGCCGATGCTTCCCCTGCCAGAAAATCCAAAGCTTACAGGACGAAGAACCGGGAGTAAATAAAAAAATGAAGGAGAGTCATTCCTTTTCCCGTTTCTCCCTCACCTCCACTCAGCTGACGTAAATCCCGGTTGCTGCTCTTTGCACAATATCCTTCAACATTTCCGATTTTCCAAAACCTCCGTGGGTTCAAACTGTGAGTATGGATGCATGAAACCCGACATTTTCTGCCTTTTTCTGCATCTCTGCTAAACTTTTCTCCAAGGTGATTTTTCTTGTGCAATACGCTGTTGTCATGACGACGCCTTTTTACTTTAAACCACAAAACGTGTGCTTTTCCGGATGGAGTGAAGCAAAACAAAAGATTAGTGCGTTCAACCAACGTCAGTAGCGTCATGTAGCAAACTGTACAAACCTCTGCAGCCTGTCGGAACATTTTCTATCTACAACACAAAGTGGAACGTTTCATTGCCCTGAATATCCATTTGTTAGTCATTCTGGGTGTAGTTGTTTAGGATGTTTATTCCTTGGAAGGATGTGAGTTTTAAAAAGAAACGTTTTGTCTTTTTCCCTCATTTATGCTCTTGCTGGTTGTTTATGTTTAATAAAAGAATAACTTGTGAGATGACTTTTACTTGACTGGGCTTTGGTGTCTATTTATTTTTTTTTTTTCCAAGAAGTGCCTGCAGCGTTTCAAATAAAAAATGACTCAGCTGGATGAGAACCAGCAAGCATCCTGTTGGGAAAGAAAAGTTCTGTGGAAAATAAATGTGATCACATTGTGAGTTTCAGGTAAACAAATTTACTATAAAAAGGACAAAAGTAGATTTTTCAACAATTGAAAATCATTTTTGATATTCAAAAACATCAATTAAATTCTACTGTCTTTCTGTTATATGACAGCAATAAATTAGATTTCTGTTAGTTAATTTTTTCTTTCGTGATCTCAGGTTATCGAACAACACGAAGAGGTCAAACAAAACCAGGAAAACTTCATTTAATAAAAAAACATTAATAAAAAATATGTTTGTGATAGAGAAAACGTTTATTTTCAAACAAAAAATATAATTTAAAGATGGCTGTAAATGTTTAATTCAAGTTTGTAAATACCACATCGTAAGTTGTTTTCAATTAAGCTCTATTATTGTCCTTTTCTCTTTAGTAGAGAAAAGGACAAAAATATCATCATCAGGCCCTCAAAATATCATTTATCTACCCTAGTATCGGCCTATTTCAGATCAATAGTTCATTTTATGCTTTATTATATGTTTTTTTTTTTATATTTGTTCTTTTTTGTTTTGATTTCTGCATTTTTTCTGGGTCACTTTAGTCAGAAAACAAAATAAATTGTTCATTTAGACGTTGCAGGGAAACTCTAAATATTTATATTATTACTAAGAATTTGCTATTTGATTGTTTTAGAAAATGTAACTAAAATATTACATATAACTATTTAACATTTACAGTGGATATAGAAATATTCAAGCTCTTTTTTTTCTCTTTGTATTCAAAATCACGAATGCTATTTTTCAATAATTCACACTGAGTGCCGCCATCCTTACAGGCAAAAAAAGGTTGAAAAAGTTCTGAAAATTTACAAAAAAAGAGAAACTGAAAAACCACATGGTCATAAGTATTCAGATCCTTTGCTCAGTATTAAGTCTTTTTGAGCTGGTCGATTCTTCTTGTCAATGATACTCTGAGAACCCTGCCATAGCTTTTTTTGAGGAGCTTCTGCCGTTCTTTCGTGCAGATCCTCTCCAGCTCCATCAGGTTGGATGGTGAACGTTGGTGCACAGGCCTTTGCCGATCTCCCCAGAGATCCTCAGTTTGGTCAGGACTCTGGCTGAGCCAACCATGAACGCTCGCTGAGTTGTTCTTGAGACACTTTTTGCTTATTTTAGCGACATGCTTTATTTGGGTCATTGTGTTGTTGGAATTTATCACAATTTTCAGTTTCCTTTTATGAATTTGCAAAATACTTCTGTCTTTTTTCTGTCAAGATCGGGAACTCTGTGTGAATTATTGAGAAGCAAAATGAATTTTTTGGATTTTGGCAACTTGCTGTAATTATAAAAAGAGTGAAAATTGTAAAGGTTCTAAAATATGTTGTTACAACAAAGGGAAATTAAATTGTAATGTACTACTGTCCTGGAACTGGTTGGATTGTGTTTTATCCACCTGTAGTGCTTTTATCTTCCACAAGGGGGCGCTTTATGCTCATCTTTGAAAGGCACATGCAAATTCTTGGCTTGAAGAGGGATGGAGGGAACTTTTTTTAAGTTGTGAGCCACACAGAGTTCTAAAATTTGACAGAATATGTAAATATGTTTGGATTGCAGAATACATCTGTCTTTTATTTTGCTCTTATTTTTTTAGTCAGGTTATATTTAGTTAAATTTCTGACTTTAGAACATGTGGGGCTGTAATCAAGCTCAGATATTTAACATAGGTTTTCAAATATGTTATCAACCATAACTAATCTTTTTTTTTAAAGCAACAGAGATATAGCTTTATTACTTTGCCAAATGAAAGACAAATGCATGACGATAATTGGATTCAAATCGTTCAGAGTAAGATTAATTGAATAGGCATCCAATAAGTGTGATACACTTCTGCCTATTCACTTTTTTTATTGGTTCTTTGTTTATTCTGTACATTTTATGAAAAATAAACCCATAAACCAATCAAACAATCGACCGATCAATCAGTCAATCACGGATTTCTTTTTGGTGATAACAGCAAAAAGAGACCTGTGCTTTTAATTTAACATCAAATCAATGATTTCTGCATCAACCTAACTCTCTAACATTAAAGGGTTTGATGTCAAAATTGCTGTTTTCTGATTAGTGAAAGAGTCACAAAGGTTAAGAAAAAAACAGTTTTAATCAGGATTTTATGTTTGTTTTGTGGTAGGGCTGCCCCCATTAGTTGACTAATCGCCTATTAAACTAGTCAACGACTAATTTAATGATCTATTAGTCGTTACTTTATATTATATGGAGTCAGCGTGTAGTAAAAAGGAAAGTTATAATGGCATTATGCTAGCTCTTTGGAATATTTTGACACTTATAACAGCTAATATTTTAGCTACAAGCTTAATATTTTGGCTAATTTAAGTCTTTTTTTTTTCTTTTTTAGGTTAATTTGGAGAGACACTTTTTCTGCAACATGCAGTTTTTATTCCAATATGCAAACTAGGGAAAGATGATACGAAACCGCAAAACTATTGACCAGTGTTTATCAACCTTTTTTGAGCCAAGGTACACTTTTTCCTTGAAAATTATCCCATGGTACACCAGCATCAAGAAAAATGTCTATAAATTTATTTAATTCACAAACATAAAATCAAATAGCTTTTTAAACACATGTTGGCATTAACTCAAAAGAGTGCTTTCATTAGATAATTGCAAGTAGTTGAAATAGTATTGTAACTATATAATAGGAAATATCAATAGAAAATAGTCTTCATGAATATGTTTCTTTTTGACAGTTGTCTTACCCCATAAACTTTTCATGTATAAAAGTCCAAATATTCTGCAGGACACCGTAGGGCAGGGGTATTCAACTCCAGGCCTCAAGGGCCGCATTCCTGCAGGTTTTCCAACATACCCGGATCTGGCATGCTCCAATTGGTTGGACACACCTGAACCAGGTAATCAGTCATGAGTAGAGTTTGGATATCTGGAAATTATGCAGACACTGTGGCCCTCGAGGCCTGGAGTTGAATACCCCTGCCGTAGGGAGTCGAACCCCAACCTGCTAAAGCAGGCATACCATTACTAGTGCCTTTAGTTTTTAAAAAACTGTGTTTCTGTCTGCACTTCTGCAATGTTTGCAAAGTTTTATACCGTATGTCCTTCCTGATATTTTATGGGCTGGGAACCGGCACAAGGAGATCCAGACCAGGACGCCTTGTGGCTAGATAGGTAGGCAGTAGTGTCTAGGGTCTTGCTGAAGGACCTATAGTGGATTCAACTCATGTGGCAGTCCTAAGCTTAACCAACTGCAAACCAGACACCGCAACGAGGAGAGTTGAACATGGCACCGAAGAAAAATTTGGAAGCCGATTTGACGAAGCTCAAAATCGCACTGGCTGATATTCAACTTAAGCTAGCGCCGCTAATGCAATTGCATGCTAAACTAGCAGCCCCTATAGGCTAAGCTAACACTGATGTTGGAAGAGTTACGACAGGAAAGGCAGGTAATGAGCAACGGAATAATCGCCAAGATCTCCTTGAGCGAAGAATGCATGACCACGATCAACAAGTACGGATGAACAATGTGATTCTCAGGGGACTTCAACTACAACCCCGAGTGCGACCAGCGCTAGCATGGAAGCTAA
This sequence comes from Oryzias javanicus, assembly GCA_003999625.1. Classification (NCBI taxonomy): domain Eukaryota; kingdom Metazoa; phylum Chordata; class Actinopteri; order Beloniformes; family Adrianichthyidae; genus Oryzias; species Oryzias javanicus. The sequence continues at coordinate 6,781,778 of CM012443.1, forward strand.
CGGAGCTGGGATGATCAAATTGGAATATTTTTTGCATCTAAAGGGATTTTCTGGACCTAAATATTGTTGAAGTCTGTCATCCGCTTCCTCTGAGAAAGACCACGGATAAACCAGCGATCCTGATCAGGTTCGTGAATCGAAAGCACAAGAGAGCTCTGATGAAACAACGCATACATCTGAAGGGAACAAATGTGCTCCCTAATGAGCATCTTTCCAAATATCATGCTGATCTTGCTAAACACGCAAGGCTCCTCCGATCTAGGAAACAGATCCATTTGACTTGGATCCGGAACTCCAGAATCTGTCAAACCACTCGGACCACCAGACCTGACGAAGCCTCTGGAAATAAAATCCATGACCGATTTTGAGAACTGTGGGATTACACACGTTTGAACCTCTAATTCAAGCAAAATGTGAATTGTGGACTCATGAAACCAATGGATGTGAACTCTGACCCGATTCTGATCTGCAGAATTTGAGCACAACTCCCTTGAAATGAGACCTTCACAGTCTCTCAGTCATAACAACGAAGATCCTTTACATGGCCTTAAACTTGATTCTGGTTCTGATTGACACTGTTTCTGCCCCAATTTTTGATAAATACAATCTGCTCAAATTGTCTTTTTTTAGTGAGAATATTTTTGATTTTTTTTCTCCATTAACTAATGATAATAGCACTTTTTTCATTATATTAATCATTCTTTGATGAATACAACCTGCACAAATGGTCTTTTTAAATGAGAATATTTAGATTATTGTTGATGATAATATAAATTTCTTGTCTATTGATATTTTTGAAATTCTATTACATTACTAATATTAATGATCTTTTATAACCTGAACCTATATTAATATTTGATATTAAGTCCTGAACCAGATATTGATAATCCATGTAGAGAAATGGTATGGTTGAGCCGGGGTGGGATTATATAACTTTGCTTCCTTCCACTCCCTTTCAAGCATCATACTTTTGATTCATTATGTAATATTTCATTTCATGTATTATAATCTGGTTGCTTGAAATAAACCATTTATTCATTCATTCATTAACCGCTGACTGCTTAGCTCCTAGGATCCCTCGGGCACGCAAATCCCTCCACCACATTAAGGTGCTGATTTTTTGGAGGGGATGTTTTATATTTCTTTAAACAATTTTTGTTTATTTTTTTTGTTTTAATTCTTATTTATTTAAAGTTTTTAAATCTTAAAAATTAAACAACACTCAAATAAATAAATATAAAAATAAATAAATTTACATTTTTTTCAATATCCTCTTTTTCTTTAGATTGGAGTGTCAGGCACGTAGGGGGGGGTCGCTTACAGCAAGATCTTGCACAAAGATGCAGCTGTGCTATTACTAGAATAAACCCCACCCCCCAACAACTAAGAAAATAAGAAAATCAAACCAAACTAGCTTTACCTAAGAAGAAGGATCGTGGAAATTTACATGAAATAAAGCAGAAAAATACATTAGAGAATACACATTTACAAGATCCAAAAAATGATTAGAAGAGGAAGAAAACCAACATCATTCCTTTGCCATTTTCTCTGCGTCAGAATCCGTTTGCTGGAGGAAGGCTTTTATCATCCAGAGCTTTGGTCAGAAGTCCACCTAGTCTTTTTTCTTGACTTTCTAAAGAAGTTCAAAAACTTCTGACCAGCAGTTTTCTTTTGAGCCTTCCCCTTCAGATCATCCACCTGCTGCTGTACTTGATCCAGTTCCCATCAATGCATCTTCTATATTGCTGATGATGGTCTCTTTCTTCTTGACAACTTCCTTTAGGTCAGCAATTTCCTGACAGAGGCTAGTCTTTTCTTTTACCCTCTGCTGCTTCTGGTCGTCTAGTTCTTTCTGAACTTCGGCCAAAGCAGCTGTTAGTTTGGTGGATTCTTCTACCTCCAGGTCAAAGCTGAGCTTGGCATGATTTGTCTGGATCCTCTCTTGTTTAACATTTTCCTCCATTCGGTGTAATTGCAGTCCCATGTCAAATTTTTTCTTCCGATAGGATTTTTTTTACCTCCTCCAGCTGTTGTTCTTGTTGCTCCAGCTTTTCCTTAAAGATGACTTCAGAACTGTTTATGATGCCGTCTTTTTCTTTGATCATTTCTTTTAAGGTATCCACGCCTTTGTCAATAGTGCAAAGGAAATCCAATAGTCTTTTCAGCTTTATGAGTTGCAGCAACACTTTCCTCATGAACCTTTCTTAATTCAGACATTTCCTGCATAAGGAAGGAGTTTTTTCTCTGCAAATCCTCTCTTTCTTTTGCCAGCTTTGTTTAACATCAGCTGGTGCCGATTTAGAAAATGGCTCTTCTGCATTTCAAATTCCTCCCTCTGTTTTTGGAATTTGCATCCTAAGGTGACAAACGCAGCATGTATATGGGCAGTTTCATGCTTCTGCTGGGCTAAGCATCTCTCTGGGTTATTGGCCCTGATCATCTCTTCTTTGAGAAATGTTTCCAGCTGATACATTTTACTGGTGAAGTGCAAATGTTGCTGCTCTTGCTGTTCCATTTCCTCCTTCTTCTTCTTTTGGAATTCTTGTCCTAAGTGGACCATTGCAGCTTGTGCACAGTCATAATGTAGAACTTTCTCAGCTGCGAGGCTCTCTGTTTGTTGGCCCTGGTTGTCTCTTCTTTGGGAGACGTTTCTGAGAAATTTTACTGGTGAAGTCCAAATTTTCCTGCTGTTGCTGGGTTTTTAGGTCATCCATCTGGTGGTGGAGCTGAGCGAGCTTTTCATTGAAGACATTTTCGTTCATCATGATCTCCTTGTTCTGATTAGCTGTCTTTAGCTGAGTGATTTGTTGGACAAAAGAAGAACTTTTTGTCTCCCACTCTTTTGTTTCCTTTTCCATCTCAGTTACATTCTCAGCTAAGGCTTCTTCTTTTCGTTGGAGAGCGTCTTTTAGCTGAGACACTTCTTGTAAAAAAAGGGCACATTTCTTCCTGCCACTGCTGCTTTTTTAACAAAAAAAATGTTAATATAAAACAAAAAACCAAACTAAAATTAAAAAAAATTGTTAAAAGTAATAAAAAACTAAAAACAAAAACCCTTCAAAGAACCGGCACCTTAATGTGGTGGAGGGGTTTGCGTGCCCGAGGGATCCTAGGAGCTAAGCTGTCAGCGGTAAATGACCCTGGTGGGGTCTTCAATGACAGATAGCAGGTCCTAAATGACGGGCCAGACTAAGAGCGGTTCACAATGTCAGCAACAGAAAGATTCACTTTTGTTTTCTCTTTGTCAGGGATTGTGGTGGTGGAGGACCCAAATGCAGGAGACCAGACTTGGTGGCAGAAACATAACCATTTACTAAAGTAACTTAAAGATGACAAAACCGGGGGAACAAACCAGTGATGCAACAGAACGTAGATGAGCAAGATGACCTGACAATGAGAACTGAAAACCAGACACTTAAATACACTGAGGATGATTGACTAAATGAAGCCAGCTGTGGATGGTTAACCTGAACATGAGGAAACTGACAGGGAAAACAGAAAATGACAAAACCTAAGCACAGAATCATGACACTCTTCCAGGTCCATGTCACTGTGACCCCACTCTGGAGCCAGGCCTAGAGTTGGGTCTGATGGCTGAGTCTCTTCTCCTGGGGGGTCATGGGGGTGGAGAGCAGGAAGTAGAAATGAAAGAAATGTGTGCACAACTTTGTCTTTATGAAAACAACTTATTCTTTATGAGTACATTTCTTTTTGAAAGCTCTCTTACCCCATAAAATTAAACCTGAATAGAACTTAAAGCAAAATAGTCCATGCAGAGGTAGGACAGATCTCCAGCAGTGCTCACTGACTGAGTCCGTTTTTCAGAACCTGGACTTTCTTAGAGGGAATCAGCATCCAGCTCCATCACAATCTTCAAAAGTTCACTTCAGTTCAAAGGGAGGAAGGTGATGTTTAAAGCACGCATGAGTCCAAATAACATGGCAGTAGCAGATCCTGTAGGACCACCTGACCTTCAAGCACAATGCCAAAGTCCCCGTTATAGTTGTACTTACCACATAGACATTTTCAGGGTCCTCGTTCAGGTAGATGACCAGCTCTTTAATGATACATTCTCACCAGCAATAATGTCATCTTTATCACCTGTAAAGGGACAAGCATAAAAAGGCTGTGGTTGCATTCTTGTAGTTTGGAAATACTTTTTGGTTTTCTAAATCTATCTGCATTACTTGTCTCTCAAATAAAATTAAAGAGCAATCCTCTAACCAGCTTTTTCATTGTCCTTTTACTCACTGCTCATTCTGTGACATAATTAAAGTGACAAAGCCAATGGAGATTGATTTTTCCTTTTCGCATCCTTTCGCGCAAAACATGTCTCATAAACCTCATAACTGTGTCTGATCTCTGGGAAAATAAAGGTAAAAAGTGATCAAATTAATCAAAAATTGTGGCCAAAAAAATGAAAATGACTATTTCCACTAAATGTTATAAACTACGTTTGCCCAGAGATTATTTTTTTACTTGCAGCTCTTATTTTGAAATCTCTGATTGTATTTTTTTTCTAGGAGGGGACAAATGTGGAAGTGGGCCGGATCTGGCCCACGGGCCGTAGTTTGAGGCCCTGATATAGACCACAGACAAAAATATTTCCTTGAAAGAGTTTGGAAAATTCATGCCTGTAAGTTTATAAAGATATTAATTTAGTTAGTAATTCACATTTAGGTCAAATGAGCATTAGCATCAGCTGTCCTATGGGAAATCCTATTAAACGTTAGCATTAAGCTAGCAGACTTTTGCTTCATTTGATAAATCAATTTATATATTTTATGAATTGATTATTGATCTATTAAGCTTAAATCAATTCAAATCAGTTAATTGATTTCATTAACTATTCTCTTTTTAATGTTGTGAGTGTGGAGGAGGGCCGGATCTGGCCCGCGGGCCGTAGTTTGGGGACTCTTGCTATAGAGGACAAAAATAATATATTTTAAAATATACAAATGTTGCAATAAATGACAAGATAATTGTGCATTTTTGGCTCAGAAATACGCACATATACTATTTGTTAAACATATATTGGTGCGTTCATGTATTTTATTTTGCTATTTCTGCTTTTTTAAGTTTCATTTTTTTATATTTGAATGAAGTTTTAGTTTATTGTCTTGCTTTGTTGCACATTTTTCCTTCCTTGCATCATGTAAAATCTGCAGTGGCGGCGAGAGTGTACTGCAGAATAGAGGGTCGTCCGCTCCACCACAGCTCCATCCCTTTATCTGGGCGGAGGGAGAGAGAGAGGAGGGGAGAGATAGTGACCACACCGCCTCAGCAGCCTCGGTTCTTCCTCTCACCCACAATCCTCTCTGTGGAGGAGCCGGTCAGTCACTGCTGAGAAACCACAAAGACGAGACGGGGTTTCCTTTCAAATCCATTGGAAAAAGAAACTGGATCGGAACCGGTGAATGTTTAGCACGTTTGGGACTTCCGGTTGGTCCTGTTGCGCCGCGCGCGTCCATTCCCGCAGGACGTCTCCTCCTTTTGTCAACTTGTGCCGCCTGCTCCAGCGAGTAGCGGCCGTTTCGCCGTTATCGGGTGGTACCAAACGGAATGAATGACAAAAACAAAGGAGGTTGATGTCCAGAACTCCCCGACCCACCTCGCCTTCGCCTCGCCAAAGGAACGGAGACTCCATCTCCGGCAGAAGATGGACAGCGGAGGCGGGACGGAGGGCGACCGCCCCGACACCGCCGGGCTCCCGGCTGCGGCGCCCGTCCCGCCCCCGGGCGAGAAGAAAAAGATCCACCGGGCTCCGTCCCCGGCCAGACCGAAGGACGTGCCGGGCTGGTCGTTCACCAAGATCCGCGGGGGCATCGGGACGCCGACCCTCAGCGTGAAGCCCGGAGCCATCCACTTGGGCAGCCGCATTTCCAGGCGCAGTCCTGTGGGGAGTCTCGCTGGAAAAGACGGGAAGGCTGGCGGCAAAACAGCCGGTAAATCCTCCGGCGGGGCGTCCAAGGCGGCCAAAAGCAGCGGGGGGCGGAGGAAGGTGTCGGACGCCAGCACGGGGTCCGACGATTTATCCAAGGACTCTGGGTGTGCGCCCGGGAAGCTCTCCCCGACCGACAGCAGCTCCGAGCTCTCGGACTGCGCCTCGGAGGAGAACAAGCTCTCCGCGGACGCCATGAGCAGCGACGCCGAGTCCCGGAGCAGCCGGGGCGAGAAGCCGGCCCGGGAGGGCTGGCTGACGGATGCAGCCAACCAGCGAGCGAGCGCCAGGTCCAGCACAGACAGGGACAAGGACCGACTCTCACTGGGCACGGAGGCCGCGGAGGGGAGCGCATCCCCCGGCGAGGAGCGCTCGGTCACCTCGGTGGACAGCAGGGTTCCAGCCAGCACCTCCCTGGCCTTCTCAGACCTGACGGAGGAGTTCATGGACAGCATGCAGGAGGAGTTCATCAGGGAAATAGAGGAGCTCAGGTCTGAGAACGATTACCTCAAAGTAAGTGCTTATTTTGATTTGTTTACTATCCAAATGTTGTTCTTTGGAGTTCAATTCTCATTTTGTTTGGTGCTTTCCTTTCATTTTATGGAAAGATCCGTGTTTGTCCATGCATTCCATCACTTTAGTCAACATAAAATCATTTAAACAATAGCTCAGTGGCCTTGTGGTGGAGTGTTCACCCTGAGACTGGAAGGTCACAAGTTCAAATCCGCGGTAAAATCAAAGCAAAGACTGGGGTGCAAAACCCTTCACTCTGCTGTCCAACTATGTAGCCATTAGGGGATCTAAGTATGTGCATGTCCCCAGCCCGGATAAAATACAGGGTTGTGTCAGGAAGTAGGGCTGGTAACAATAACTATTTCCAGAATTGATTCGATTCTATTTTTTTTTTAATTGCTTCAACCCTCTCAATTCAATTCAGTTTTACACATTTAGACACATTTATTTAGAAATACATAAATGATCTACATTATGTTTTGAATATATTTATGTTAATCTGATAAAGTTCAGATACTTTAAGAAGTGTATTAGTAAAATAATGAGATTGTTAATAGCATACAGTTCTACATGGTTTCGCCAAAAGAGAAGTTCTAACAAAAATGTGCAGATCATTAACATTGTAAACATTGTGCGGCTTTTCATGGACGGTATTTCTGTATGGCCTAGTGGCGATCTCGCAATAGCGTTTCACTTTATTCCAGAAGAAGAAGAAGAAATAATGTTTAGACTAATGGTTTCTTAAAAAAATATTTCCTTAAAAAAGTTTGGAAAATTAAAACCTGTGAGTTTATAAAGATGTTCATTTAGTCAAAATGTATGTTTGGGTCGACCAAGCATTAGCATTAGCTGTCCTGTGGAAAATTCCATTAAACATCAGTATCAAGCTAGCTGACTTTAGCTGTATGTACTAAATGAATTGATTATTGATCTGTTAAGCTTAAATAAATGAATACATTTTTTTCGACCCTGTGCTAGTAAGGGTCATTTATTAGCTCTGAATTATTTCTACATGGCTAAGTTTACGAATTTTTACCAAAAAATATATAATAAACTGAATATAGTCTTTTTTAATTACTGCTGACTAGAGGTGTGCCAAAACATCAATATTGAAATGTATCGCGATATTTTGTCCTGCGATTGATTCTCGATGGGTTCTTACGAAGTATCGATCTTTTAAAACTTTATAGTCGTCATCCTTTGGTCTGAAGTCCGTTCAGGGGTAGATAGGAGGCGTGCGTTAAGAGACTGGCCGTCATTGGCACCAATGTGACAGGCAGCTACTTGAATTATTTCATTTTTTCCCCGTTGTTTACAACAATTTTGCACTTAGTAGTAGAAGTGCCGTTAATGTTTACTGCTGTTAAAACTGAATTTTACAGGTAATTCAAATTTAATTGGTGTCAATGCTTGTTATTGTGAGTCATTAGAGATTAGGGCTGCCACAATTAGTCGACTAATCGACGACTGAATAAGTATTAAATAGTAGATGAATAATTTATTAGTCGATTTGTCGTTACTTTATATTATATGGAGTCAAAGTGTTGTAAAGTTGAAAGTTATAAGGACATTCTGATAGATTTTTGTACTATTTTGGCATTTATAAAGGGTTTTTAGGCTATTTTAGCTAATATTTTAGCTACATGCTAGTTATTTTGGATAATTTCTGATTTTTTCTAGGCTAATTTGGTGTTTTCCTAATATTTCAGCTACATGCTAGCTGTTTTGGCTAATTTAGGCTTTTATCTGTTCTTTAGGGTAATTTGGCATTTAACCAATATTTTAGCTGGCTATCAGCTTCAACGATTTCAGCTATCAACTTCAGTATTTTTAGCTATCAACTTCAGCGTTTTTAGCTATCAGCACTACCATCTTCAGCGGCCAAATTCAGCTTACAGCATTCACACTAGCATTATTGCAAGTGATGCTGTATCGTTTTTAGTTAGTTTAAAGCTAATTATGGTGTGCTTTACATCCACATTGCACATGACCCAATTAGTCAACTCATTGGAAAAAATTTTTTTTGATGAGTCAACTATTAAAATAATCGTTTGTGGCAGCAATTATTAGAAATGATTTTTACCAATTATCGCAGTATTGCTATGTCATCGATATCGTGCGGTACCCAATTAGATTTTCCAGCCCTACCTTTGACATTAAACTACCTAACACAACATTTGGTGCATTGACATGATCCTATGTCTTTTATTTAAGGGAGACATGTCAAAAGTTATAACCAATATTTATTTAAAAAAAAGGCTATTATTCTTGTATTTTTTATGTTTTATTCATACGCAAAAAACAATAACTTTTTTTTATAATATTAGTGAAAATAACAGTTGCAAAGGAGTGTCTTATGTTTTTGCAAGCCTTTGTGTCTCCCGCTGAGTTCTGCTTGATGAGAATTCGATCCGATTGGCTCTTTAAATGGTGAGGGTTGCAGACTCCTGTCCTAAAGGGGATATGTTGAAAGGTAAACAAAATTTGAGGGTTAAACCACCAAAAGGTTCCAAAGTCTGGCACGGAAAAGTCAAATGTGGAGGACAAATGTGTGACACCTAATGGGACATTAACTTCCTATTTAGAGGATTTTCCTAACTAGTTTTGTCGCAACAGGAGGACCAGCACTCCCAACTTTGCAGGCGTCAACTTCCAATAGGTTTAGCTACTGTTCAAGTCTGCAGAAAGCTTTATTGATGCAGGGAGGGATCAATTTAGGAGCATGTTCTGAAGCTCTCACTGGCACTGACCAGACAAGCCATTAATTGTAGGAGATTGATTGGGTCTGGAGCTGTGCCATCATCAGCAGCACACACCCATTTCTTTTCAGGGGAAGTGCTCGGCGTGATGCATACAAAGCGAAAACGTGTTAAAATGCTCCATCAGAAAATGGGATCATGTGTTACAGAAGCTTTACCTCAGCTTTTTCTTTTCCAATGAGATCCTTAATCCCATCCCAAACTGACAATCAGATTGTAATCTAAAGGTTTATTTTGTGTGTCTTTTTTCAACTTTTAATGATATAATACCAATCAATCTTTTAGGTGTTTTACAGGTGTTAGAATTGTTTATGATGTAATCAAACTCCACTGAATGCACTCTTTAAATTTATTGGAGAATCATTTGCTTTCTAGAGGCAACCCCCTGGACCACCAGGAAGCCTGGTGGGAGGCTTTGGAGTAAAGTTTCTGTCTGTTGTTTCAGCAGTTTAGCATAGAAACCACTTAAACCATATACATTTATGGCATCTGTTTTCCTGGTTTATTCCAAGAATGTCGCCCTATGTCAGTCCTTTAACTTCAAAGACACCTGTCTGCACGTTTGTTTGTGCTTTACTTCTAAATTTACGTTTGGGTTCAGAGTGGAAGCCGGTTGAAACCACACACACTGACCTTTGTCACAACTCCATCACACACAGTATGCGGTTTGGTCTTCAACGCAGCTCGAAACATGCGGGCAAACGTGCTTTTCTACTGCTGCAAACACACAAAAGACTCCGTGAGGGGGCAGTCTACAAGAGTCACAAGTTCAGTTGGATAATAAATTCAATCTTGACTTTGACCCGCATGGTTTAATTCACACAGATTCAACGTTTAGTATTTAAGTTTGTTTGTCTCGTGGATACAATTTCAAAACAAAGACAAGCTTTTGTGACGCTTTTAGAAAGCTCCACTTTGAATCTTTAAAGTCCCCCTCCAATGAATCCTGTTTTTGAGTTTTTAACATGTATTTGTGGCATTTTTCCTATGAAAGAGAACAAATGTAATAAGAAATCAGTTTGTTTTTGCATTTCTGAGTATGTTTCCAGCTGTCAATCAAACTGTCACATACAGACTCTGTTTTTCATGAATGATCTTCTTTCTGCTGCACTAAACCCTCATCTGGTCCGGCGAGCGTGTCTAGTTCAGGTTCTGGAGAAGAGAAGATGGTATCTTCACATTGACTGCAGTCAAATGAGCCGCCGTTCACATTTCTGTGGTCAAATCAGCATCACTGGATTTTTGGTGTGAGTTTCATCCAATACTTACGGTAGCAGGGCTGAGAACTCTGGAAAATCTCCACCAGACGCCACGGAGCTTCTTGATGCGACCACAGAAATGTGAACGGCGGCTCATTTGACCGCAGTTGGAAAGAATTGTAAATCAATAAAAGAGCATTTGGATGTTAGCTTTCATTATTTTCTGCTCTGAGAAACCAATGGATTGAATGTATTGATCACAGCAACGTCAATAAACATTGGAGAAAGAGCTAAAAGAGTCTTTGGTGAACTGGAAGGAGAAAGAATCAGGATTTTGGAGGAAGTTCGGTCCATGAAGATCTGAGCTGACATCCGGATCAGAACCATACGGCTGGACATTTTTATGTAGCAGCGGTGAAGAGTTATGCTAGCAAGTCACAGAGCTATGATAATCAGACAGAGGGAGATCAGGGGCAAAGCTCCAAAAGCCACGCCCCCTCAGAGGAGATTTTGGAAACAGAGGCTTCAGATCAACATGAAAAACAGCTTTTTAAGACATTTAGGTTATGGGATTTTGGTTAAAAACTTCATAATTATAATTAAAACACTACTGGGAATGCTTTTTTAAATATAAATAAAACCCATAGAGGGAATTTAACCCACAAAAAAACCCATTAAGAAAGCAGAAGGATGTGTCAGAGGTCTTTGATGTTTCTCCAACATCTGAGCTCACACACTAACAGGTCTTGGACTCATTTGTAGAAAGCTGAATTTGAGATACATGAAAGGAGGAGTGTAATCACAGCAGAAGCTTGGATTCATTTTCATGTTTAGCGTGTCCCTTCTGACTGTGCGGTGTGAAAGCTGGTTGGTTGGTTTCTTCTCCTGACTGGCTGGTTGCTCACATGACAACCAATTTTCCACCGTTCCATCTTAGCTCAGTAAATCAGGTCAGAGGATCAGCTCCGGGTCTGGTCACATTCACTTCTGATTATTCAGTTTCTAGGCTTTTTTAAAATTGTATTTATTATAAAGAGTGTTACGTCCATGATGATATTTTATTTAATATATTTTATCTTCATTTTGCCCTTTTAAATCATTCTCTTGTCTTTGTTTGATCTTTCTTCCCTTTTTGGTTTCGTCCTTTTCCTCTGCAGATGTGCAGTCGTGGTCGGTGATGCTTCTTAATGCGGATGTTTTAGCTCATCAGCAAACTTCCTTCCTACACAACGCTCCGTAATCAAGCGCACCCACACGGCTGCTTATCCCTCATAGATTAATTGTCAAAATGTAAATGCTTATCATCCTGTCTGCAGGAGGGCACGCTGTGCTTTCGTATTCCACGCACGCGTCCCAGGAGTGGGTTGTAGCTTGCTGCGGAACTCTGGAGAAGCTGACCCACATTTCCCGCTGTAGTAGATGATGACAGCACTACTATTACTACGACAGCTCCTTCTACTACGTCTCATTAACACGCATGCATAGATGCAAAGGTTTTTGTTGGAACGTCGTCTTGGATATGGCGTATGTCTTTAATGGTTAAAGATTGCTGAAACTTTTATATTCCTAGCACTGCATCTTACATATGAATCAAAGGGATCAAAAGCATGTGTTGCTGATGGGCTGAAATGAATAATTGATCTGTATTTGTCTCAAAAACAGGGGGTGCAGCAACACTAGTGTAAATTAATTGTACTGGATAGTTTTTTTTTCTAAGTTTCAAGGATTTTTTTTTTTTAATGAATTACAAATATCCGCTTTGGCTTTATTTAATTAATACATTTTCAGTGTTAAATCTTTAAAAAGCTTATTTTTTATCAAATTTAATGGCATTACCATTGGGTTAATCAAATCCATTAATTGATTTAAGCTTAATAGATCAATACATGATTTAAAAATATATAGATAGATTTAGCACATAAGGCTAAAGTCCGCTAGCTCGATGCTAACATTTAATGGGATTTCCCATAGGACGGCTAATGCTAACACTCTGTTAACGTAAACATACATTGCTGACTATACAGTTTGAACATCTTTATAAACTCACAGGCATGAATTTCTTCTTCTACTGGAATTAGGTGTAATGCTATAGTGCGATCGCCACCTAGTGGCCGAATTGAAACGCCCTCCAGGAGAAGCAGAACAATGTTTACAATGTTAATGATCTGAAGGTTTTTGTGAAAGCTTCTTCTTTTGAGAAACCATGTAACACTGTATGATATTAACAATCTCAGTATTTCACAAACACATTTTGCAGTGTAGAATAGAAAAAAAAAAAAAAAAATCAAAATTGATTTGAACCAGGCTTTTGTTAATCAAAATTAAATCGAAGTGGAAATTATTATCTATTCCCAGCCCAATTTAATATGAGCTCTTTACTATTTTCTATATAAACTATCAATTGTTTAACTGTGTAAGTTTGCTTTTATGTTATGTCAATAATATTTCCATGTCATTTCCAGGACGAGATGGAGGGACTGAGGTCTGAGATGCTGGAGATGAGGGACATGTACATGGAGGAAGATGTTTACCAGCTTCAGGAGCTGCGGCAGCAGCTGGAGCAGGTATGAGGCTTATTTCTAAATCTTTCTTTATTATCTTGGATTAGAAATTTAATCTAAATTAAATTATAATATGTAAAATTTAACTGAGCAAGCAGAACATCCTGGAATCACTTAGTTTATTTATTTAAGATTGATTTACTTATATATATATTTTTACTTTTAAACAGATTAAGAAAACAAAGATGTCATTCTGTTTGTGTTTTCTTGTAATGTCTCTTTGTTTCCTAATAAACATGGTTGTTAGACAAGCGAATCATAACTTTGTCCGTCTCCTATCAGGCAAACAAGACCTGCCGCATCCTGCAGTACCGCCTGCGTAAAGTAGAGCGGCGCTCTCTCCGAGTGGCCCAAACAGGCCAGGTGGACGGAGAACTGATAAGGACTCTGGAACAAGACGTCAAAGTAAGAACCCTGAACCATGGGTCGTCAGTTGGCATCAGATGAAACAAAAGTGCAAAATAGTAAAAGTATTGATGAAATAAGAAGATGTTGGCTGAGAGCGCTCTATAGAAGATCGATTCAGTTCCAAACTTTCTCCGTTCATTTTAATGATGTATGTAGAAAAACGACGGACAATTCAAAATTCGTCAAGTTTTGACTTCTCTTGGAGAATCTTTTTCCTCTCAATTTTTCCAAAAATGTGGATGTGATGTATTTATCATTACTTTGTTTTTTCATCTTGGATGAGATGATATATTGACTTAGAAATGGTAATCGGCGCGTTGGGACTGCTTTGGATGAACTTATATTAAATTATAAACATATTCGTCTTTAGTTCAACCATAAAAAAACATGATAGCACAAAACTGAACTTCTTCAGATGCTGCTCACACTGCAGTCTTTGAGGAATCCTAAATAAAAGAAGGTTTTCACATAAACACACTCCGCTCCGGGTAAACTTTAGAACTCAACCGGGACCGTAGTTGTTCTCCGTGAAATTCACCGCATTCCTGCAATGCTTTCCATGTTGATGAAGACACAAAGAGGCCTTTATGCACGTTCGGAGCGAGACAGGCCTCTCAGCCTGCTGTGCTGCTGTCTGTCTCTCAGCTGCTGTCTCACTATCTGGATGCTTTTGGGTGGAAGGAAGACAGAAGGAAGAGTTTACATGTCAGAGCGACCCTCCCGCCCTCAGCTGAGGGGGTTTGGTCTTTGTTTGAAAATTCAAACGAGCCAATCAGATTTAGAGGATAAAGTGAGGAGTTTCTTCAGTTTTTTTTTTTATTATCAGTTATTTGTTCATTTTGGCAGAATGGCTTCTGTTCTGGATTGCACATGTGGCAAGTCTTTGTCTGTTGAGAAAGATGACCCCAAACTGGAAGGAAACCCTCAGCTGAGAGGCGAACCTGAGGCGACTGTGTGCGTCTCTCACAAACACGTGGCCGATTGTGTCTTCCTCACAGCCTCAGACTGCAGCTCAGGTTACACATTGTGGTTGTTTGTGTGTGTGTACATGTGCGTGCCTGCTTGTGTTAGTGCATTAAGCTCTTTATAAGCTCCCATTTAGTGATTCTCATATTCACCCCCCCGTTCATTCTCTTCATTAGCCTCTCTCACTCCCACTGCGGTGACTCAGCTGGGCAGGAATATCTCTTTAATGCTACCTAAATGAATGACAATGAATATCAGCTACACAACTGTAGAATACAGCTATAACGACTCAGGGAGCATGCATCAGATTTTGGAGTTTCTACAAAAAAGTTATTAGAATTCTTGTTAAATAGGGAAAAAAAATCACAATTTAATGTACTGTTGCCAAAGAAATGTCTCACAATTTGCTTGTTTTTTTTTTCTTTTTTGCATTTTTGCTGGTGATTTAAGTGTAACATGTCCTAACAATGTCATCATCCAAGACTAGATTCATCAGACGTCTATCCTGATAGAACTTCTGGTATTATACGCTTATACTCTCAGTTATATAACTGATGTTGTCACAAACGGGCAGACAGCTGCAGCAGGTTTAGTAGTTCAGACAGCTAAAAGTCTACAAAGCTAAATCAGAGTCAGACAGGCAGAGATCATCCAAGAAGGGAGTAGAGTTGTCAGGCGAGGGTCAGGGCAGGCAGCAGGCAATCAGAGTATAAATAAGCAGGGTCAGAAACAGAAGATCAGGTCCAGATAGAAACGCTCAGTAATGCAGGCAGGGTGGCACAAACAATACTTCGCACAGAGTGTGGTTCTGCTTAAGAAGCAGCTGCAGGGTGATTGTCTGATTGGAGACAGCTGAGCAGCATCCAGGAACTGTGCGCTGGGGCTGCTGGGAGATGTAGTGCAGTCAGTACTCTGGAGTTTGCTCCGTCCTGACAGATGTGTTAGCTAAAAATCCCTCACATTTATATCTTAGTCACAACTGCCCTTTTGGGTGGACAAAGGGCAAAAAAAATGGGCGAACATGTTCATGGGATGCAGGTATCCTGCACAAACTTTTAAGATTGTAGATCAGAAGTGTCAAACTCAATCTGTCATGGGGGTCATAAACCAAAACACACCTTATGTCGTGGGTCGAAAACAATAAACATTTATTAAACCCGTTGAAGCTACAATTTTTTAAAACTTTAATAATGTAATTTTTTAACATTACTTTGAATAAGAAAAAGGCAGAAATATTATTCCAGAATAAATCAACTTAAACTTGAAAGAACTTTTAATATTTTACTCCCCATGAAAATTATTTTGTCAAAATTATACAAGTGAGAAATGAGCTTAAGATAACATCGGGCTTTTAATAACATTAAAAAACATGATCTGGAGGGACGGATAGAATTACCCGGCGGGCCGGATCCGGCCCCTGGGCTGTGACTCATGTCATAGACCAGGGGTAACCAATTAAAATTTCAATGGGTCCAGTTATAAAAATAGGCTTTATACAAAGGTCCACTCAGTATATTTTGGGTTCATTTCAGTAATATTTACTTTTGCGTTCACATTAAGACACTTTTACAACAGCAAACAAGGACAACTTCAGGCATTATAGCAAACTGAAATATTTTTTAATAATAATAATAAACAAAATGTTTTTCGCCCTAAAATAATGCAAAGTTTCAAGCTTTTACTTTCACGATGTCACGGTTTTAGGGTCACTGTTCAGATCATTTTTTTGGATCAGTAAAAAGTAAAAAAAAACGACAAAAAAACAGCAAAAACAACAAGTTAAAAGCTAAATACATTTTTGGAAACGCCTCAAATCATATAATCAATAAGCATATAAAGTACTTCACATGCTCAATAGTTATATATGCAACATCAAAAAATTTGCTCATTGAGGCCTATTTATTAAAACAAAACATCTTTAAACTTTGAACACAAACAAAATGTTAACAGATGTAGTTTCTGATTACATTTACATGTCTTGAAACCAATTAACCAATATCATTATTTTATTATTTTTTCTTGCGAGCGCAATTTTTTTCCCCTCAGCCAGGGATACCAGCTCACCGGTCCGGAGAGAAAAGTCTATCGGTGCGGATCCGGACCGCGGTCCGCCATTTGGTGATACTTGTCATAGACCATTCGGTCAGCCTGTAGAGTGAAAACATTCATTTTTGTCTTTTGTTGTTCTGCGAGCAGCAGGTACAAGGAGCCCCCTTTAGTGCTAAAATGAGTGTACTCTTCTTGCGTGCCTGTTACCCCGTCCTGTAGATTCTTTGCTGTGACTGTTAGAACTGTAACAATCAGAATGTCGTTTGTGTGATATTAACGTATCACCTGCACACCTGGTGCGTGCAGCTTTTCCACGTGGTCAGTAAGGGGCCAGTACTCACACTTTATGGGTTTAGGCACTGGACAAGAGCATCACCTGTGCGTGCAGCTTATATAACCCTCACAAATACTTGACAATACATTCATCACATGCACAACGAGTGCTGGGCGATATACAGATGGGCGACAGAAAAGTGTCTGCTATTTCTCTTCTATCTTTTATAATGTTTATAGCCTAATTTGATCAATTACTATGTCAAATATATCATTAAATAGTCCAAACTTCGTCAGTGTGTACACAAAAAAATTATATATGTGAAAATAATGTCATATTAAGAGATTCTTCACAAAGAAATTCTGTTTTGTGGTTTTGCAACATAAAGCTGCTTTTCGTCCTTTGATTCGCACTCAAGCGAGTTTTACGACGGCTTTATGTTACGAGTGCAGAACGATGGACGCGGAAGAGCTTGAAGTTGTTTTCCTGGAGTGGAAACAGACAGATGCACCGATGCAGGCACTCCAAGAAGAACCAATTTCAGCAAAAGTGATTTAGATGCATTTAGTTTAGAAGAGGGGGCTTGGTATATTTATTAAATCATACATAGAACTCAAAACACTTCAGTGTGGCTCATGTTGGATTAATTTGTATTTATTAAATATTAAAGCTGTTCTGATGTAATAAATTTGTCACCTAGAAAATTCTATTAAATTTGTTTCCAATACATTTTATTGGTTACACAGGATTTTTAATAATTTAAGGAGTTTTAAATACAAGAGATAAAACATATCATTTTAGCAAAATGTTCCACAATCTAAACAGTTAGAATTAAATCAGTTAGTCATTTTCTTCCACACAAAGCGGCACTGTCTGTGTTGGCCAAAGCCAGTTTTAGCACCTCGTGGTCTGAACTGACCTTAACTCGTTTAGCGGCTCTGTCCTGAGCTGCTTTGGTAAAGTGGCTTAACTACTGTCAGGTCTTCAGCTTTCAGATTTGATGAGTCACTCACACGCAAATGCAACCAAATCAGCAGAGATCCACGCTCAAAGCCGTCCGTCCGTACGCCCGTCCGTCTGCCTCACGCCCTTACTTTGTCTTTCCCCACTCTTCCTGTGTGTCACGTTGTTCTCTCATGGTTGATGAAAGACGTTTTACAGACAAGAACTGGTGAAACGAGGAGCATTTATTGTGAACTTCTTTGTCATGTGCTTTTTCTTGGACCAGTTTACACATCTCTGCTTGTTAACATCTGACTTTTCTACAATAAGTGTGTCTGTGTACTTGCATGGGGCATCCACAGCTGCCTCAGTGTCCATGAGAAATTCCCTCATCACTTCCTGTTCTGCTCACACACTTCTGTCATTCCCACAGGCTGCAGACATCTGGACACACTCACACACACACACACGAATGAAGGAAATACTTGTTTGATTTCTCATGAAGTAATAGTTAGTTTCCGCAGATGATGAATTCTGTAGTTGTCTAAAAATTATTTCAGGAGAACTTTTAAGCTTCACTTTTTACCAGAAACTTGAGTTAAAATCCATGTCAGAGCGCCACTGTGTTCAGCTCTCCTTCCTCTTTGAGCCCAAATAAGGAAAAAACACAGATCCTTTTTTAAGTGTGTGTGTCCAAACAGGACAGTTTCATGAAAGTATTTATGTTTATGTTCAATGTGACATTGAACTTTTATGAACGCTTTTAAAGAACTAAAACACAGATGATGTCAGTCGTGTATTTAAGCCCCACTATATTTTTTTTAATTAAAAAAAAAACATTCCTAGTAGTCTTCTAATTATGACCCTGAAATTTTTAACCAAAATCCCACAAGCTAAATGTTTAAAACGGCATTTTTCATGTTGATCTGAATCTACTGTTTCCAAAATCTCCCCTGAGGGGGCGTGGCTTTTGGAGCTGAGCTTAGTAGCCCTGTCTCTGACCCCCCCTTTGATTATGGTATCTGTATGACTCATTAGCAGTTATTGAAGGACTCAAAACTTCCTCACTGACTCTCTTATCCCTGAAGAAACTTTCCAAAAATGTTTTATTGTTGAGTTTTTGTATTTATCCATCCAGTTAGCCATGCTAGTTAGTTGTTTTAGGTAGTGCTGCCGCAAACGATTATTTTAATAGTCGACTAATCACTGATTATTTTTTCCAATTACTTATGCAAAAAGTTGATGTAAAACAGACTTTTTAACCATCATGACCTTTAAGCAAACTAAAAACTAGATATATAGCATCACCTGCGATAATGCTAGTGTGAATGCTGTGAGCTGAATTTGGCCACTGAAGATGTTAGTGTTGACAGTTGAAGATGCTGAAATTGATAGCTAAAAACGCTGCAGTTGATATCTGAAATCACTGAAGCTAATAGCCAGCTAAAATATTAGTTAATTGCCAAAACAGCCTAAAAAACTGAAAAAAACCTAAGTTAGCCAAAACAGTTAACGTGTAGCTGAAATATTAGCTTACCTCAAAATTAGCCTAAAAACTGAAAAAATCCTAAATTAGACAGAAAGCTAACATGTAGCTGAAGTATTAGCTAAACTCAAAAATATCCTAAAAAGCCTAAATTAGTCAACATAGCTAGCATGTTGCTGAAATATTAGCTAAACTCCGAATTAGCCTAAATCTTTTTAGAAATCCTAATTTAGACAAAGCAGCTAGTATGTAGCGGAAATATTAGCCAAAATAGCATCAAAAACTCCAATAAATGTCAAAATAATCCATAAAGGTAACAAAATGCCAATATGACTTTCAACTTTACTACAATCTGACTCCAAATAATATAAAGTTACGACTAGTCAACTATTAAATTAGTTGTTGACTATTTTAATGGTCGATTAGTCGACTAATCGAGGCAACCCTAGCTTTCGGTCACATGACCCAGACGGATGTTGTGGATAGAAGTCTTTCAAAATTAAACTTCCTTCAGGTTTAGAAAATGAACGAAACGGAAATAATCATAGTTAGCGTATTTATTTATTTCCCCGCGGCACTGGGGGGTTGTGGACCACTAAAAACCAATGAAAGCAAATATACTAGTGTTAATGATAATTATAAAAAAAGACAATTAAAAAATCAAAGTAAGCCTGTATCAGGGGCAGGACATTCCACATTATGGGAGCTGCAGCAGCGACTGATCAGCTGACCTGACTGACTGAGAGGGTAAGTAAGGCTGCAGCAACTAAGAGAAGTAAGGAGGGGCAAAACCATTAGGCGCTTTAAAAGCATATAAAATAATCTCAGGATAAATCCTAAAATGCACGAGCAACTAGATGAGGGAGATTAAGTCGTTGAAATCTGAATATATTTTTGTGTCTGAGACAGACGGTTATTGAGGAAATACTGTCTGTAAATCGTCTGGATAGAAATGGATACATTTTAGCAATCTGGACATGGCTGGATTCAACCACTCCATCTGGTTTAACAAACACATTTAGCGTCAACATTTCTAATTTTGATCTTGTCTTTGTTGCTCAACTGTCTCCATAAAAATCCGACGTCTTAACCTTCAGAGGCACGATTCTAAAAAACAATTCCTTTTGACATTCCACACATCCATTTTGTAGATATGAGTAGAATGTTCTCATGTTCTTGGACTCACACCGGGGCGCTCTAAGTCTGAAGGAGCAGAGCTGAGGGTCATCAGGGAGCCTCTCCTCTGCGTTTTTGACTGGAGCTCATTCTAACACACTGCACATCTACACACATGCATGTACAAACTGATGCCCCACCTCATGGTATAGTTACTGGAAGCTGTTTCTCCATGATAACTACAGCAATTGTGCTTTAGCATTGTCTTTATATATGCAAAAAGCACAAACCAATGAAAATAGTAAAATTACATTCAATTATTATTATTAAAATCGCATTAAAACAAGAGAAATACAGCATACTGATATCTGTGTAAATGCTGTGTCAGCATTTACAAGAAACTGACCCTGTTTCTAGTTTTGTAGTTTGTTTCATTCCGTAACTCGAGCACGCTTTAAGCAATTTCTGTAATCCTGGTATCAAAATGTTCAGCTCGTTAAGAACATGGGTACATGTACTTTTGGTACTCATATATTTTACGGTTTTTAAGCAATTTATACAATTTTTCAGCCCATGTTAAGTCAATGATTTTTCAAGTTTTTCACATTCTTTTGTGCCCTTTGCAATTTATGTAATTTTGCTCTCAAAAACCTTCATCACATTCAGGACATTTATGCTTGTACTTTTGCCATTCACATCTTTTACACAACTTAAGGGTTTGTGCAGTTTATTTCCAAGAAATACTTTAAATTCTTTGTGCAAAACTGATGCAATATTGGTATCAAAACATTAAGTAGGTTCAGGACATTAATGCTACTGATGTTTTTAAGGCTAATTTTGAGCTTAGCAACGTTCTAAGTTTTTTATTTTTGCTAATTTGGCATCTACTGTGTTTTTTTTGGCTATCCTTAAGTGTGGCTAATATTTTTAGCAAAATGCCAACGTTTTTGACTAATTTGGCATTTAAAGAGGTTTTTTTTTTTTTTTGAGTTAAGCTTGCAATATGCTAACGTGTATGACTTGTTTGGTCTTTACCAAGTTCTTTTGGCCTATCACTTATGGCTAATTTGACATCTGCTGAGGTTTTTTTTTTTTTTTTAGCTATTCTTGAGTGTAGCTAATATTTTAACAACATGCTAACGTTTTTGATCAATTTAGCATCTACTGAAGTTTTTTTTAGATATTCTTGAGTGTAGCTAATATTTTAACAACATGCTAATGTTTTTGAGTAATTTAGCATTTGCTGAGGTTTTTTTTTTTCTTTTTAGCTATGCTTGAGTTTAGCTAATATTTTAGCAACATGCTAACGTTTTTGACTAATTTGGCATCTTCTGAGGTTTTTTTTGGCTGTTCCTGAGTGTAAATAATATTTTAACGGCATGCTAATGTTTTTGGCTAATTTGACATCTACCGAGGCTTTTTTAGAGTTTAGCTAATTTTTGGAAACATGCTAACATTTTAAATTAATTTAGTATTTACTGAGGTGTTTTTTTTAGCAACATGCTAGCTTTTTGGGATAATTTGACTTCTGATAAGGTTTTATTTATTGAAATACTTAAGCAACTTTAGTACAATGCAAATAGCATTAGAATTTTTATCAAATCTCTTCAACAATTAAAGCTAATTTCTTCAGCAACTAGCTTTAGCATCTTCAGCAATCACTTTCAACTAAAAGCATTCACACTAGCATCATCGTAGGTAATACAGCTTTTCTAGTTTCATTTGATTTTATTTCAGCAAAGTTTTAAAGGTTTAACTCTCCTTTACTTCCTTCCGTCTCCATCCTTCTGTCCAAATTTAGTTGATCACAGCCTGAACTCGAACAGCTGTCACGCCGCAGCTCTCTCTGTCTCTTTCTCTCACGGCACTTTTATTTATAGGCACAAAAAAAAACATCTATGATATCACGTCCTCTAAGAAAGAACAGTACATAGAACCCATAATGTAGTTTGATATAATAAAAAAAAATAAATGGCTGGCCTGCCAACACTAAACATCTGTATGATTAGGGGCTGCTGCAGAATGTGGCTGTAGAGAATGAAAGCTCCAGTTTAAATTACATTCATGAAATGCTCCAATGAGAATCTCCAGCAAGAAACAGAAAAGTACAGAGAAATGGACTGGAAAAAATAATAAATGTTCTGTGTTTGGCCAAGAATTCAGTTAAGGACAAAGCTTTAAACATTTAGATTAACTTAATGTTTACATATTTTGTTAAAGTTGGATTTTTTTCTTCAGCCAAAAGTAAATCTAATAAGATCTCAGCATCAAAACTTCTTTTGTAAGATGCAATTTGACTTGTAAGCGTAAAAAAGTTGGTCCTTTTAATGCTTAAAATGAAGCTAGCATGCAGCAGTTTTTTCTTCTTTAAAATTTAAAGTTGTTTTTGCACAATCATGAAAATTATTTCAAAATGATTCACATTTTGAAAAAAGAATACCATGATGGTTGTCATTTGTTTTTTTGTGAGGTTACATAAAATTACACTTTGATAAGCTGGAGTGAAAAACAACGGCTTTAAAATTTTTATCGATAATGTTAGCTGAAAATAATATCAAATCCTGTTGCAACTTAAACAAAAAATAGCTGCAACTAAAAGCTTTTGGTGCTGAATTATTTCAAAAGTTGCATGCGAAATCCTGGAGGAGCTGGTGCATCAGTAATATCAACTACAGAGCTTTCTTTTTTTTTTTTTTTTTTTTTACTTTTTGGTTGCTTGTGTGCCTTGAGATTCTTGTCAAGGAAAAACTTGTACCTTGGCTCAAAAATGGTTGAAAAATAGTCTTAAAACTCTAGTATTCTAAACACACTTAAAAAAAATCCATCTTTTTATTTTTGAGCTAAACTGTATAGAATTGATGCATTAAATACACTTTTATTTGAATTTTATAAGTATATATTCTGCACATAATGTTTTCCACTGTTACCAGCATAAGTCATTTTATCAATTTATGTATTTAATGCTACTGCAAAATATTGATTCTAGTCTAGATTGAAGACGTAAAAGGATTTAGCTGCACTGATGAGTCAAAACCGTCTTTGTTCTTCGATTCTGCAGCGTTATCCTCACTGATGGTTTCAGCTTTGATTATTCTGCTAAAAAAATCCACTCTGTCAGCATTTTTCCTGCTCATTAAAAAAAAAAAAAAAAACACAAAACAAAACAATGCCCTCCCTTCTTCCATGATCTCAGATAATTTTCCGTTTTTGCCAAGTCATCATTTCCAGTGTTACTTTGAACTCAGTGAACTGCAGCGCTGAGGTAAATAATCGTATTGATAATAGAATGAAGAAGGAACAAGAGTTAAAGCAGGAAAAATAAGAAATAACTCAGAATCCTGTCCACCACGATAAAAAAAAAAGTATTTTCTTATTTCCCAGAGTAAACTAAGTTTGTGTTATTTTAAACCCCTCTGGAGCTGACGAGGTTTTCTTGTTCCTCTCCTCACAACACATGCATTTTTCAGCAGATGTTGCAGGTTCTTCTGTCACAGCTGTCAGGTAAAAGTGGAGGTGTCCCCTGGCAATGTGCAGAAGCAGCCCGCATCTTCAAAGCCCGCTGAACCAATTACGGAAGCAGAATGCTTTTTCTCATTAATACATAAAGGTGAACCCCCAAAAATACGACCATCTGCCTTATCGGCAGCGCCCCGGACCCTTCAAGCCAACGATGCGTGAACTTTAGTGTGTGTGTGACCTGCATGCATGATGCTGTAGTGCTGTTTATCCAAGTTTTATGCATTAATAGACCTTCAAATTGATATTTTTCTGTTTATCAGCTGGGAAGTCCGTAAACCGGCTTATCAAGGTTGATTAATTTGACTAAAAACGAGATGTTTCGGTAAAGTAGGAGGAAACCACGAGCCTGAACTGCAGAGGTAGTGCTAATAGCTGAGCTTTAGTGCTGTTCCTGCTGTCACATTTAGACATTTCCTCTAATTATTTATAATGCGCTCCAGTTTATTACTTTTCCCACACGCCTTCCTGAATTAAAAGAAAAAAAAAGCAGTTCGACTCATGTGTTTGTTGTTGTTGTTGCCATGGAGATGTGGCCTTCCACCCTTCCTGTTTCTATCCTTTGCAGACTTTTTTTTTCTCACATAACAATTCCCACTCTTTACTCCACTTCATTCTCAGCTACAGAGAGGCGATAATAGGTCAGCTTTTGTGTTAAAACAAAACCAATAATTTTCGTTTAGGTCCAAATAATTGCTTTAATCATTTTGGGTGAATTTGTTTGTCATATAATATCCCAATATATATCATCCTGTGTTACAATCACAATTGTCTGAGAGGTTTGATCAAAATGTCATATTAGTGAAGCAAAATCAATATATAAAATGAAAAAAGCTTTGGTGGAGGCACACCTTATTCAGTCATTCATTTATTTATAATGAATTGGTAAAATTAACTATTTTAAAAATGTTTCAAAGTGCACAACAGTTTCTGAAAAACACATTTTTGCGCTCCTCACAAACCCAAGCTAACATTAGCATAGCAAAGAAAATGGTGAGCAATATCAGAGCTATCCAACTGACTTTAGTAGTTGCCTTGCCATAAACCTGAGCTTTTTCAAACTGCAGGTTTTCATTTTTTCCTTATTCATGATGATGTGAGCAAAGAAATACTCAGAGGTTCAGTTTTAAGTCCTTAATTATTTTATATAGTTCCTCAAAGAGAAAATAGTAAAAGAGAATGTTAAAAAACACCAAAAACTTGATTTGCGTTAGAGTTTACACTGAATTGACTAAAATAATTCTATGTGCTTAAGAGTTTCAAGTTCCTGAGAAGAAAACTATTTTTTTGCATTAAAAATCAGCAAAAAAACCAAAAACAAACTAATTTTCAATTTTCTGAAAGCTTTAAGCTTGTAGTGCAAAGTTTCCAAACCAATATAAAGTATCTAAAGTAAACATCAGGGTTTAAAAGAATTTCTAACACTCGAGATGTCACTGGATTTAACAGAATAACTTTAAACTAGCTTAGCTTTTCCATAGTTTACGCCATCAACGTAATTCCAATGGATTTGCTTGTAGAGAAAACCCAAACTCTTCTAACTCCTCCTTCAGCACTTCTGACTTAAATAACAAGGGCTGGCTTGATAAAATCGATTTGAATCTATTTAAGTTTTATACATCAATACATGATTCATAAAAATATATATCAATGTAGCACATAAAGCTAAAGTTCGCTAGCTTGATACTAACATTTAATGGAATTCCCATAGGACGGCTAATGCTAACGCTCAGTCGACCTATACATACATCGCTGACTAAATGAGCAGCTTTATATACTCATATGGAGGTGGATTTTCCAAACTCTGCTAAGGAAATATTTTTAAAGTTTACTGCTAGAGCGCGATCGCCACCTAGTGGTCAAACTGAAACGCCCTTCAGGAGAAGCAGAACAATGTTTACAGTGTTAATGATCTGAACATTTTTGTTAGAGCTTCACCTTTAGAGAAACCATGAAACCCTGTATGACATTAACAATCTCATTATTTCACTAATACATTTTACATGATCAGAATAATATAAATACCTTCAAAACATATTCATGTTTTTTTCACATATTCAGGCTCTTGTAAATCGAATCGTTTCTGGAAATTATTATCGATACTAAAACCTAAATAATGTAAATCATATTGCGAAATCACGGCACTCAAAATCAAAGAATGCAAAGTAGTGCTATGTCACAAAACCACAAGTTTCTTTGAGAAAAATCTCTCTATGTTCACTTATTTAAAGTCAGAGTATATATAGTGACAGAACAACACCAGTCTTATCATTGGAGGCTATTTGAAGAGATATTTGCTGTAATTTAGAAGAGAAATGGCGCGACACTTGTCATCATAGCAATATTTATTGTAATTATATTTTACATAAATATGATTTTTTTTAAAACCTAATATTAAACAAGCACAGGCCGACCTTAACACAAACAGCTGCTTTGTTTCCGTACTGGTCTCTGTAACGACTTTTCTCCCGGCAGACTTTATCTGAGGGCTTCTACATGCAGCCTCTCACACTGTGTGTGTATGAAGTGTGTGTGGCACAAGTGTAGACAAGGGGATGACTTTAGGAACAAGACTCTTGTTGTTGACTGCAATCAAACAGAGAAGCACACGACTGACTGCAGGAAAAAAAGCCCCTTGTGATAAGAAACTGCCCCAACTGTCACTTAGCGATTTGAGTGGTCTGGAGGGGGGGAAGGTAGGGGGTGGGTCTGAAACAGTCAACGTAAGGTTTTAGTTATATTTTTTTTTTTTTTTTTTTTTTATCAGATTCTCACTTAAATATCATATAAACAGTATACAATTTTAAGCTAATTCATTTCCAAGTCCATCTGTGAACACTCCTGGGAATATATTCAGAAATGTTTAGAAAGAAATGTTTTTTTTCTTGATATTTTTTATTTTATTTTGAAATTCTGCTTATTCAATATCATCAACCCTATAAACGTCAAGTAAAAAAAAAGCCTAAATTAATTGCTTCCTACAATAACTTCTATAATGGTTTGAAATTCTTTTACAGCTTCCTATCAGATTAAAGAATAATCCTGCATTCAGTAGAAGTCAAATAAATAAAAGGAAGTGAAGAAGGAAAGATAGAAGTGGTGGAAGTCGGAGTCATAAGGAAGTTAAGATGTAGTTAATGTAGATTTTAATAAAGCCTTAAAAACCAATATAACTTACATTTTTAAAACTATAAAATGTGTTATAAACAGTTTTAAAAACTACATAGAATTGTATAATTTTCATATTTTGCAGATTATTTAAATGTCAGATGAAAACCACATTTCTAAAGTGGTCTTGGATCACCCTGAATCCTTTGGATCTATTTTTGCATGGATTAAAAGATGCATAAGGTTCACAGAGCAACCGGCAACACAGAAGTCTCTAAATGAAGCAACTGTGCAGTCGGGTCGGCTGTAACACAAGTTTAGGATAAAATAAAATAAAAAAAATAAAAAAATGTGGGCAAACACAGCAGGGGGCCACCACAGAAACTGTGGACAAACCCATTTGGACCCACATTTTCTTCCCACTTTTAAACCACATGGGGCTACTTGGCCTCGCTGGCTGGGCAAAACCATTTTTTTTTTAAATCAATTTGCTGCAAAAAAAAAAGAAACTCCTTACAAATTCTTAGATTTTTTAAACTTTTTAAAATTTTTTTTTTAGGGTTTGAAGAAAGTCTGTTGATGCATAGAAGAAGAGAAAATTTAATAACTTATCTAAATTTTTCACAATAATAACTCACAAATCCAGATATTTGCCACAGTTTGTTTTTTCATCAATCATCCCTTCATTTTAGTGTTTTTACTTCTCTGAACTTTATTTTGTATTTGTTTTATCTGTATTGTCTGAGAACGAGAAAGGATCTTGTGTCTTAACCAAGCTAAAGCGACCCCGTCTGACCCGTCAGAGTTCTACAAACACGCAGCATCAGAAACATGAATTGGAGCGTGGTGGAGCTGTTGGGAAGAGAAAGGGTTTGAACTACACAGAAGGGCATTGTGGGACTCAGCTGCAGATCGGCAACGGTTCAATCACACAAACAGACTGATGCTCAGAGCCAAACACACAAATACATCTTTACAACTAAAGATATGTAGATAAGCACAAAAAATACTGCCTTTAGACTAAACTAGAATGAATGAGAATTTCTGTTCACGCATGTCTTTACTTTACACACTAAATATGCCACGACAGATTTTTATTTTGACACTAATTTACTATTAAGTGACAATAAATCAGGGCTGCCTTGATTAGTCGACTAATCGATGACTAATGAACAATAAAAATAGTCGACAACTAAATTAATAGTTAATTATTCATTACTTTATATTTTATGGAGTCATAGTGTAGTTAAGTTGAAAGTTGTAATGGCATTATTCTAGCTTTATGGACTATTTTTGCGTTTATTAAGGGTTTTTAGACTATTTTGGAGATTAGCTAATATTTTAGCTTCATTCTAGCTGTTTTAGCTAATTTAGGCTTCTTTAGTTTTCTAGGCTATTTTGGAGTTTAGCTATTATTTCAGCTACATGCTAGCTGATTTGGCTAACTTAGACTTCTTTCATTTTTTAGGCTAATTTGGCATTTACATAATATTTTAGCTTCAGCCATTTCAGCTATTAGCTTTAGCATTTTTAGCTATCCATTTCAACATCTACAGTTATTGTCACTAGCAGCTTCAGCGGCCAAATTCAGCTTACAGCATTCAAGCTAGCATTATCGCAGGTAATGCTATATCGAGTTTTTAGTTAGTTTAAATCCAATAATGGTTAAGATGTTTGCTTTACATCCACTTTGACCTGATTAGTTGAATAATCTAAAAAAATAATTGGTTATTAGTCGACTATTTAAATAATTGTTAGTGGCAGGAGTAAATAATAATCCTCAAGACTCATGCTGAACGTTGAGAACAAATTAGTCATAAACATTCTTGTTAGTGACATTTTTAAGTGACTGATTATTTTCCAATTTATTCTAATTTGGAAAATTGATTAAGTTGCATTTATTTAAGTAAAAGAACTTGGAAAATCACAACTTTATCTTTGTTTTAACCAAAACACTTAATGTATAATGCACATTTTTCACAGGAGCCTAAATCTTACTAAATTCAAGAAGTAATTTATCTACCAGATTAGATGAAGATGTGGTCAAATGAATTACCGTGATTACCGCTGTTATCACATCCGAAATGATGAAAATGCAAAAAGATGTTCATTGTGTGTGCTTCACCATTTTTTTAGCTTTAGTTTTTATGTAGAAAATAATTTTTGTCATACGTAGCACTTGAATGACAAGCACTTTCTAAATAAAGTTTGATTGAAATTTATTTTATTTTTTATACGCTGCTTGACTTCTCTTCAAAACCTCTTAATCAGACCTTATTAAGACAACAGTAAGGACATGGGAGTGAATTTAGTTTTCAACATTAAAATCTTGAAATGAGCAGCTGTCCTTGGAGTGAATTAAATCTGACTTTCACGAGACTACATTATGCATACACTTCTGCTTTGAATTAACTTGTGGTTGGAATTACCTTTTGAGGATTTAATAAGCTGTTTGTCCTTCACACACATGGAGAGCAGAAATGAACTTCTGATGGACACGTCTAATCAGAACACCGTCAATAATCCAATGTTTGATCGATGCAGTTTGTGATGGAACACTATTGGTAGATCTGCTCTAAATGCACTCACCTTGGTTGTTTTTTAGTTGATAGTTGGGAACTTCAAACTTCATTTCTTAGGTAAAAATTCATCACTAAAAACCTTTTGTGTAGAAAAAATATGACATGTGCATAAATTCTTCAATAGAAAGATAGAAAAATAGAATTTTTCTAATTGAAAGCTTTCTTCCTTCCTTAAGCTAGTAACGTCTGTTTTATGACTTTGAAAGAAATAATTTAAGACATTATTTTGAGAGAATCATCTTCATTCTAAAATAGTTTTACTTTTGGGAGATTTGCACCTGACTCATTCTGCATTTTGGATTTGGAATTTGTTTATTTATACCAAAACAAAAGTAAAATTAAAGAAGACAAACAACAGAAAAATTTATGTGTACAGGGATATATCAAATGTCTTATAATTAGTCATGTATTATTTGGAAATGAAAAAAAAATATGCATTCTGTACATCCACATACACATGTAAATAATTCAATTTTAATTAATCCTAATCTTAAAGAGACATATGAACACTTATATATAGAGTACATGACATGTTTAAACCATTAAATGTTACATTTGCCCAAAATTGGTTTCTTGAAAAGGAGAGACTGGAAGCGAACTTATATATTTTAACCTCTACTATGTTTTACTCAGCTGCTTACTTCTCATTCTCCACATCCAGATCTTAACTTCTCACCAAATATGAAAATCCTGTTTTTTTGAGTTTTTAACATGTTCGTGTGGCATTTTCCTTCTGAAAGAAGAGGCTTCAGATCAACATAATAAATGGCTTTTTAAGACATTTTGGTTGTGGAGTTTTGGTTTAAAACGTAATCATCATAATTAAAACACTACTGAGAACGTTTCCATAAAATAAAGAAAAAATTGTCATGGGGGATTTCAAAAAAGGATATATTAAAAAAAATCAATTACCTAACCAAACAAACCAACAGTTTTTTTAATTACAATTTTAAATCTCGTAATTTTATTAGAAAAAAGTCAAAACTGTTAAATTACAAGAATATATTTGTACATTTATCACTTTAAAAGTTATTTTCCCATAAATATACTAGATTTTAATAGGGGTAAATTAATTTACTAGAAAAAAAAATTAAAATTACTTTTTTTAGGTGGAATTGATACCCCGTTCTATTAATAATTGATTTATTATTATTTATTGTAAAATAATGTGTAATATCTTCGACACTGACTGACGCTCTGCTTGTGTCACCTCACCTGTCCTCCTTCAGGTGCCAAATGTACGTGTCCACCCTTGCTTTTGGTTCGTTATTCCGTCTCCACACCCAGCTGGACAGTGTGGAAAAGAAGAGGAGTCGACTGGATCAGGAGAACGAGGAGCTGAGAGTCCGGCTGCAGGAGCTGGAGGTGGCCAAACAGGTTCTGCAGCAGGAGGTGGACAAGGTAGGGCTGGAGTTCAGCTGTCGGAAGTCTCACTTTGGGCTGACAACAAGGTCAAATGTTTGCAGCAAAAGCTTCTCCTGTTTTTTTTAATCGATTGCATGGAAACACATTCAGCCTTTTGTCTGCCGGATGTTTGTTGGGCCATTTTTTGTCTTCATTCAGAGCCTCTGGAGAGTCTGCTTCAGATCTCATCTCGTGTTGACTCTATTTCTGACACGCAGCTGCCACTCCAGGGACTTTTCTGTTTAACCAAGAGTGGCTGAGAAAACAAGCCAAGAGTGGAAATTGACGTCAAGACAAATTGGCCTGAAAATAAATCATCTACCTGAGTCAGAAATAAAGTAAAAAGTAGATCCATTGATGTTTTTACTGATTGGATTTTCACTTTTCTTTCTGAGCAGTGGAGTGTAACATAATGAAAAAGGAGAGAAAGAAGCCTCCTTTGTTTATGGGATTTTTTTCTCCTTGTCGTCTGATCATTGTCCGCTTCCCCTGGTGTCAGATGGTCCGGTCATGACCTTAGATTGGAACCAGGCCTCTAATGTAGGTTAGGGTTGGATGGACACTTGGATTGCTGGCAGAAGATGTAGGACTGTGGGCTTCATTCTGGCTGAACTGTGTGTTCTCTCGGTCTAATTGCCAGTTTGCGGATAAATGAGAAAGAACCGGAATAGATGGTCAGTCTTTCCATCACTCTGTTTTGTCTCCCTTCATTTGCATCATTAGGTCAATCCAAAACATTTTTCTTGACAGAATTAGGTCTGTTCTGGTGTTCTCTTTGCTTAGATTCTGCTGTTTTCGAACAGTTTTTTTGTGCTATCAAATATTTTCAGGAAAGCCTTTTTTCCAAACTAAACAGAGATTATCCTCAATGCTTACCAAACAGTTGTCATGGCAAATATTGGGACTTTTTACACTACTGA
The DNA here is from genome assembly GCA_003999625.1 of Oryzias javanicus. Classification (NCBI taxonomy): domain Eukaryota; kingdom Metazoa; phylum Chordata; class Actinopteri; order Beloniformes; family Adrianichthyidae; genus Oryzias; species Oryzias javanicus. Next base: position 6,813,522 of record CM012443.1, read on the forward strand.
ATGTTAGCACAGAATCCTTAAAGTGTGGAGTATGTTTGTTCTCCCCGTGGATATGAGGGTTTTCCTCCTCTCACAGTCCTAAAACATGCTTCATAGGTTAATACATGAATCTTTAAATTGCTACTAGATGTGCAAATGAGTGTGTGTGTGATTGTGTGACCCTGCAACAGACTAGTGACTTACACAGGGTGTGTCCCGCCTTCGCCCAACTGTACACGGGTTGGTTCCAGCTGCTCCGTGATCCCGAGAGGGATTCAGCGAGGTCTGGAAATGGATGGATGGATTTGGGATTTCCATCCATCTATCCAACAATGCATCCATCCATCCATGGTGACCCCAAAAGGTATTTGGTGAGTTATGGGGATGGATGGATGGATGGATTGTTGAATGGATTAATTAATGGAGAACTCAAAAGATATTCAGTGGGTTTTGATGATGGATGGATGGATGCATGGATGGATGGATGGATGGATGGATGAATTGTTGGATTGGGATGGATGGATGGATGGATGGATGGATGGATGGATGGATGGATGGATGGATTGTTGAATGGATTAATTAATGGAGAACTCAAAAGATATTCAGTGGGTTTTGATGATGGATGGATGGATGCATGGATGGATGGATGGATGGATGAATTGTTGGATGGATGGATTGGATGGATGGATGGATGGATGATGGATGGATGGATGAATTGTTGAATGGATTAATTAATGGAGAACTCAAAAGATATTCAGTGGGTTTTGATGATGGATGGATGGATGCATGGATGGATGGATGGATGGATGAATTGTTGGATGGATTAATGGATGGATGGATGGATGGATGGATGGATGGATGGATGGATGGATGAATTGTTGGATGGATTAATGGATGGATGGATATATTGTTGGTTGGATGGATAAAAGGATGAATTGTTGGATGGATGGATGGACGGATGGATGGATGGATGGACGGATGGATGAATTGTTGGATGGATGAATGGATGGATGGATGAATTGTTGGTTGGATGGATAAAAGGATGAATTTTTGGATGAATGGATGGATGGATGAATTGTTGGATGGATGCATGCTTAGATGGATGAATTGTTGGATGGATGGACGGATGCATGGATGGATGGATGGATGAATGGATGGATGGATGAATTGTTGGATAGATGCCTGAATGAATTGTTGGATGGATTAATGGATGGATGGATGAATTGTTGGTTGGATGGATAAAAGGATGAATTTTTGGATGGATGGATGAATTGTTGGATGGATGAATGGATGGATGGATGAATTGTTGGTTGGATGGATAAAAGGATGAATTTTTGGATGGATGGATGAATTGTTGGATGGATGAATGGATGGATGGATGAATTGTTGGTTGGATGGATGGATGAATTTTTGGATGGATGCATGCTTAGATGGATGAATGGATGGATGGATGGATGAATTGTTGGATGGATGGATGAATTGTTGGATGGATGCATGCTTAGATGGATGAATTGTTGGATGGATGGATGAATTTTTGGATGGATGCATGCTTAGATGGATGAATGGATGGATGGACGGATGCATGGATGGATGAATTGTTGGATGGATGGATGGTTGGATGAATTGTTGGATGGATGGATACATGGATGAATGGATGAATTGTTGGATGGATGAATGGATAGATGGATGAATGGATGGATGGATGGATGGATGAATTGATGGATGGATGGTAAAACTTCCCTCCTAAATAAAAGATATGGTTTCTGAGATGGATGGATTGATGGTCTGAGTTCTCCGTCAGATTCATCTTCACATTTTGCACCACAGTTCTCTTGTGCATCTCTTATTGCCTGATTACCGACAGCTGCTGCTGCTGCCAGATAATAATAAAAAAGAAAAGCTTCTAAATGCAAAGAGACATTTCCCCTTTTTATCTTTTTTCCTCTTTTTTACAACCTCTAAATTGTTGACTCAGAAGATGACCAACGAGCCGAGAGGTCTTTTTTTGCCTTTTTTTTTCTCACTAATATCAACGTGCTGTGGATAAATGTGGCCCTCACATGAATCCCATCTTTATTTATACAGTGTCACCACAAAGACACAGCTTAGTTACAGAAAAGAGGAAACGTGAAGTTTGCCTTCCTGCTTGTCAGACAGACCTCGTGGTTTCTGCAGACCTTCAAACAGAACCGATGAGCTGGATCTGCTGCAATGAAACAGACAGTAAAAAGCAGCGGGGTATGTATTTACACCACACGTGTTCATCTAAGGACAACGTGGGCTGAGAAGCATGCAAAACATAAACACAGGTCCACACAGTGAAATCCCAGAGGCCTTACAAAGCACACTTGTAGCAACTGCTGCTCGTAAAATAGTGAAACATTGATTATGTAGCCGCAGAAGCCTGCAGTCTGCACAAATATCGATGTTCTTTCAGATCCAGCCTGTAGACTCAGGCAGTCTGCTGGCTAGACCTTTACTGTGCTGCAAGGCATCAATATTCCAGCGAGAACAGCACAGAGATTGTTTTTTGTCAAATTATTGCCTCTCGCCATTTTGGTACAGAAGCAGTTCCAGCTAAAAGGGAGTGCATTGTTTTTTTGATTTATGCTTTGAGGGTTTTTTCCATTGATGCTCCAACTCTGAGTCCCAGGAAACTCTGCTATTTAGCCTTCCTATGATCTAATTACAGTGTTAAAGAAAGTGTAAAATAAAGGATATTTTTAACATGAAAAAGGAGACTCTAAGTACATTTTAGAGTTTTTGTTTTCTCACTACCTCCTTGATTTAAGTTTTAAAACAAATCCTTCCCATAGTTAGTGCATGCTAGCTACTTTTAACAACATTTCGATTACAATATAGAAGGGCTTTTTCCTTTCTTTTGAAGACTTTTTTGGACCTTTGGAGTTTTTATTTGACTAGCTGTTCATATTCACATAACACAAAACTGTTAAAAAAATGAAATGTTAAAAAAACACAATTTCATGACTAGATGTATAGCATTACCTGCGAAAATGCTAGTGGGAATGCTGTAAGCTGAATGTGGCCACTAAGATGCTAGTGCTGATGGCTGAAGATGCTAACCCTTGTGCTCTCTTATGGGGTCTAGATGACCCCACCCTTACATTGAGGCGTTAGCCCTTCCATGACAAAGGTGGACAAGACTTCATGTCTGTCATTGGACACCAGTAAAGATCGACAATCATTGAAGAAAAAAGTTCAGCGCATTGTCTTGTGGGGTCCAGATGACCCCACTTTAATGTAAACAAACCTAGGAGAGCGGAAGGGTTGCATTGATGGCTAAAAATGCTGAGGCTGATAACTGAATAGGCTAAAGCTAATAGCTGAAAGCACTTGAAAAAATATTGTCTGAATGCGAAATTAGCCTACATGACTGGGAAAATTTGTAATTTAGCCAAAAAATCTATCATAAAGCTGAAATATTAGCTAAACTCCAAATTAGCCTAAAAATGGGAAAAAAGCCTTAATTAGCCAACATTGCTAACATGTAGCTAAAATATTAGCTATATTCCAAAATATCCTAAAAATCTGACAAAATCTAAATTAGCCAAAATAGCTAGCTTGTAGCTAAAATATTAGCGATAGTCCAAAATAGCCTAAAAACTGAAAAAAGTCTTAATTAGCCAACATAGCTAGCATTTAGCTAAAATATTGGCTAAACTCCAAAATAGCTTAAAAAACCCAAACTCCAGTAAATGCCAAAACAGCTGAAACTGCTTTGATATTGCCTGCTAAAATATTAGATGAATCCCAAATAATTTTAAATTAAACCTTATATTTTCAGCATGGGAAAAAAACCTAAAACACTTGTGGGCTGCTTTTGGAAGACTGGAGAATTTCTTTTTTGGTTTATGGTGTAACATACGGGTTTAAACTGAAAAATACGCCATCCCTACTAATACATCTCTAAAATGACTTAAAATATTTTCAGGCTGTTAAGCAAAATTAAATATTTACGATTTCAGTTTATTTAAAAAAATAAAGGAAGTCACTCCCCTTGGTGATCATGTTTCATAATCCATCTCGGTTTCTACTGTATCTACCCCTAATGTTTAGTGTTTGGGCTGTTCTGGTCATTAAATATTCAGTCTTGGATCTCAGGATGCAGAGCAGCTGTCCGCTGAGGGATTAGTCAGGGGTTCGATTCCCAGCCTTTGCAATTTGTGTCCATGGCTAAAACGCCAAACACGTTACAAGTCTGCTTGTTTTTACAGCTACATTTTAATGAGGGAAGTAATGCTAGCTTTTCAAAACCGAGGTAGATGTTTGCGGTTGAACTCTTATTGTGGCGGGTAAGTTCAGTGGATCTCTGTTAGAATTCTCTTCACAAACTTGCTGAGTTTGCAGTCTTGGCTGTGCCTACCCTCATTATTTAGGGCCACTCTTTGCCTCCATTATCATCTGTTTTTTTATATAACTATCATGTAAACTGGCCCCCATGTAAAATATGCTTTAATGTAAATGGGATTCTTTGCTCTTTTATGATTTTTTATTAGTTAAGGTGGAAATATGTGTACTGATGTCCTGCTGGATGTGAACTGCAGTCTGATGCATTTTAGAGTCTTAACTGTTAAGATTAGTATTCTTCTAAAATACTTTGGGTGACAAATATCAGGCTGGACACAAAACGCAATTATTCCTTCATGATCAACTTTCAAATGGTTGAACTAAAGGGGACGCTGTCCATACGTCACTACTTAAGCTGAGTCTCTGATTGGTCAAAGTCTGACCTGGTTTACATAGTAACATGCGTTCAATTGTCATGTTTTGTGCATATAGCCTGAGAACAGTCCTAGAAACATACATAGCAAGATGTTAACACCCAAAACTACAGTTAACGCTCGTGTACATAAACTTTTTATTAGAAGTGACCACTAGAACTCACATTGTCGAGGGCGGTGTGAACACAACCTCAACAATTATTACAATTCCTGCCAACAATCAGTAAAGTTTAATAGTTTTTCCTTCACCAATTTTCCACTGTCCTTCCCTCTGAGTCATCATATCTGCTCCCTTTATTTTTTTTTATTATTGTCTATAATTTGTCCATGTCTCTTCATTTGTTTTATTTCAAAGGGTGCTGATGCAGGTTTTTATTCTTACCGGGTCTCTCCTTTATCCTTTTCTTAAGTTCCTCATACATCACCTTCTCCAGCCTGGCCCTACCCTCCTCCTCTTCCTCCTCCCCCACTCCTCCTCTATCCTGCTCTCCTCTCATCTTTCTCCCTGTCTGCTGCCGTCACTCTTCACATTCCAAAACCATCGATCCATTCCAGCTGTTTGACCTTTAGAAGGAGCAAGGGTGGATTAGATAAAAAAGGAGGATTGGTGGAGGAGTGTTTGTGATGGTTCATGGGAAACAGGATGGATGCAATTCTGAAGTTTTGGTTTCAAAGTCAAACTAGGAAAGTCGCATTACCTAAGATAATACAAGTGTGAATGTGGTTGCTGAAGATGCTGGAGTAATTTACTTTAATTGTTATAGGGGTTTACTAAAAATTATAATGTTATTTACATAATGCTAAGCATTTCAATAAATAAAACCTTATTAGAAATCAAATTATCAGCAAAAGCTAACATGTTGCTAAAATGTTGACTAAACTCAAAATTATCCTTAGAAAAACCTTCAGTAAAGTCCAAATTAGTTAAAAACGTGTTTCAGTATATGTCATATTAGACAAAGATGTTAGCATATTGCAAAAATATTAGCTTAACTCAAAAATAGCCAAAAAAAAACCTCAGCAAATGGCAAATTAATGAAAAACATTAGCAGGTTACTAAAATTTTAGCTAATCTCAAGAATATCCCAAACAACTCAGTAGCTAACTTAGCCAAAACCATTAGCATGTTGTTAAATTTTAGCTACACTCAAGAATAAACCAAAAAAAAAAAAACTCAACGCCAAATTAGCCAAAAATGCTAGCATATTGCAAGAACATTAGCTTTACTCAAAAATAGCAAAAAAAAAAAAAAAAAACCTCAGTAAATTCCAAATTAGTGAAAAGTGTTAGCATGTTGCTCAAATATTATCTCATCTAAAGAATATCCCAAAACACTACAGTAGATACCAAATTAGCTTAAAACATTAGCATGTTGCTAAAATATTGACCAATCTCAATAATATCCTAAAAAACATCAGTAGACGCCAAATTAGCCAAAAATGTTAGCATGTTGCTAAAATAGTGCCTAAACTCAAAATTAGCCTTAAAAACCTCAGTAGCATTAATGTCCTGAATCTGTTTAATGTTTTGATTCCAATATTGCAAAGATTTCAATGTACACAAAGAATTTAAAGAATTTCATGAAAATAATTGTGTTAAACCTTAAATTGTGTAAAAGATGTGAATGTCAAAATTGGAAGTATAAATGTCCTGACTGTGATAAAGGTTTTTGAGACCAAAGTTGCATAAATTACCAAGTGCACAAAGAATTTGAAAAATTTCTTAATTACTTAACATGGGACGAAAAATTATATAAATTGCGTAAAATCTGAAGAAAACAAAAGTAAAATATACGAATCTCAAAAGTACAATCACCCAATTCCTTAATGAGCTGAACGTTTTGATACAAAGATTGCAGAAATTAAAACGTGCTTGAGTGTTCGTGCCAAAAAATACGTCAGGAATCTGACATAAACTGTAAGAAAGAGACAAAGGATCACTATGTCAGCATTCACATCACCCCTTTCATCTAAAAGCTTTATTTTCCTCTGAATTATTTTTTTCTTGCATTTTTTTTGTTTTGGGTCAAATCCCGCCTCAGTTTGACTGAAAACAAAAGGATTAAGAGCTGAAGAAAAATGAAGCAGAGCAGCACTAGAACCCATTCGACAAAGGAGATCGATGATGGAAGGATCCACAAACACAAAATATGAGTTGAGAGAGGAAAAAAAGTTAACCGGAAGAGACGCACGAGGAGATAACAACTGGGAAAAAAAGAAAAACCTTAGCAACCTTGAGGTGAAGAGACCAAAAAATGCTGCAGCTTTCTTTCTTCTTCTTCTTCTTCTTCTTCTTTCCTGCTCATGCTGGCGCTCTGTTCAGCCTCTGTTTTTTGTTCTTCCTGAAGTGGAGTGGTCTCCACCTCTCGGCGTGTTCCTCCTGAAGGTCACTCAGGAGGTTCCTTCTGCTGTTCCCGTGTTTGTGTGAACAAGTAGAAGTATTCACTTGCTGATGAGAAGGTCATCCTGTCGGCTTTTGTTAGGGTTTGTTTTTTTCACTGCAGAGTGCATCTACCTGCTTCAACCAAATGTTCCACACTTACGCAGCAGGTAAAGACTGGGGGCAAAGCAATCCTCAAAGCTCAAAAACTTAAAAAAATGTTTTTTTTATGATTATTTTTTTGATTTGCAGTCAATCTTGATTCCTAATGCGGTTCTTGGAACTCAATTGAACTATTAAGGTGGAAAACTTAATCATTGTGGGCATCAACTTGCATTAATTCCCTTAATTGCTTTTAAAAGGCCTTTCTCCTTCTTGAATTCTCTACTAGGAAACTGTTCCCTGTTATTTTTAATTTTCAGGAAGTGCTGCCCATTGTTTGGAGTGCGGATGTGAGGTAAAAGGGTAGCTGGAGGCTTTTGAGTGCAGTTTGAAGACCACTTATGTGTGTGTTTTAGCTCAGCGGTGGAAAGTTGGAGTGACCGTTCCAAGGTGTAAACAGGGGCGTGTTTTTTATAATAACAAACCTAAATTAACCTTTTACTAAATCATGTAAGGTGCCTAAAAGTCTGAATTTTGACCTATATCTTTAAACCGTGATGGTTATTTTCTTAATCTAATAGTCCAAAAGTTTGTTCATCAAATTGATGTTTGACAAACAGTTGAAAAGGAATCTGTGAATATATTTATGATATAATTGCTAAATAAATAGGGTAATAGATTATTAACAGCAGAAAAAAACTAGAATTAGGTCAAAAACTCTTAAAATGTGAAAAATGTTCTTTAAAAAAGCAAATGTGTAAGTAAAATGGTCTTATTAAGAATTCTTATTTAAAAAAAACGAATTCTAGTCATGACATCTTCATTATTTTGCCACTAAAAATTGATTATTTTTCTTTTAAGATAATTTTTCTTGATACAAGGGTCTTTCCTTTCCTAAGATTCTGTTTTTGCTATCTGAAGGCTCATCATGTTTTTGCTGACGTTAAAGGAAAAAACCATTAGAACAACAGTGAGGTGTTTCAGTGCAGCATGAACTCCTGGTCGTCCTTCTCCCCTTTCTCCTCCATGCTTGCAGCAAGCATGTCATGGTACCACAGGCGCAGGCCTCTGGGACACAATGAACGCTCCGTGTTGTGTTCAGGGAGATCCAGAAGAGATGTGAAATGGGTCAGGGCATCAGAGCGGGTTTAAACTTGGTTTTTATCTGGGGCAGAGTGATTTATTAGAATAAAAATGAGCTTTAAGGAACCGGGAGAGACATCAGCTACACTGTACACCTGAGGCAGAATGATGAGCTCGTTCGAGAAAATAATGTGTGGAAGCACAATTTGGGCTTTGATTGGAAGAAAGAAATAAGGGAAACTGATGATATTTGAATCACTTTTGCCAAAAAAAAGTGGGGTTGTAGCAAAAATAATTAGAAAAGTTGCATTTCCTGTGTGAATGCTAGAGTGAATGCTTTTTGCGGAAAGTAGTTGCCGAATATACATAAGCTTTTTGCTGAAAATGGTGACGCCATTTACTTTAATTGCTGAAGGGATTTGCTGAAAATGCAAAAGCTATTTCTAAAATGTTGTTTGCTAAAAGACTGGAAATATAGTTAAAGAACTATGAAGTTGGCCTAAACTTCTGAAAACTTTGTAGGAAAATTGCTTAAAAATCTCTAGTACATGCTAATTTTACCAAAATATTTAGTGTGTGGCTGAAACATGAGCTAAACTCCAAATTAGCCCAAAAAACATAACTAGTTGCCAAAATAGCCATAATAGCTAGCTTGTTGGTTAAATCCTAGCTAAATTCCAAAATAGCCTAAAATTCCTTATTAAACTAAATTAGTCAAAAACGTTAGCCTGTTGCTAAACTCTAAATTAGCCTATGAAAACCTCAGTGGATAGCAAATTAGTCAAAAACGTTAGCATGTTGCTAAAATATTAGCTAAATTTCAAATTAGCCTATAAAAACCTTAGTAAAAAAACAAGGACCCAAAAATGTTAGCATGCTGCTAAAACAGAGGCTAAACTCAAAATTAGCCTATAAAAACTACAGTAGATAACATATCAGCCAAAAACGTTTCATGTTGCTAAAACATTAGCTAAACTCCAAAATAGCCTGAAATTCTTCAGTAAACTAAATTAGTCAAACCGTTAGCATGTTGCTGAAATAGAAGGTAAACTCTAAATAAGCCTGTAAAAACCTCAGTAACAAATTAGCCAAAAACGTTGCCATGTTGCTAAAATATAAGCTAAACTCCAATTTTTAAAAAAATACCATAAAAGATGACAACATAGACAATGTATATTTACAGGCTTGTAGCCAATCTACTTAAAATTGTGTCATTTCCAATGGGGCATATTTTGCTCAATGTTTCAAAAACGATAAATTTGTATCAATGCAACTAAGCATTCACACAATAATTGGAAGAAAAATAAAAGTTTGGCAAAACTGAAAAACTTTCCAAGCAATGTATGTTTACTTATTCTCCACATAAAACATGTTTGAAGTGAACATGAATCACAATAAAAGTAAAAGTTTAGGACATTTTTAATTAAAATAGGCAAAACAACTTTTATTAACAAAATAAGAAAATTATTTGCCTAATATAATTCCTTTTACTTCAATGTGTTTCCAAAAAAATCCTTTTTAAGTGAAAATGTTTGCATTAATGTGTTTTGTAAAACAATTGATGTTTGACAAGGTAATTTAGATGAAAAAAAAAATTCTTATAGTTTTTTTTGTGGATAGACGTTAAACAATAAATAATCACCAGAGTTTATAAGAACTTATATGAATAACTACAGAAAAAACAAAAAGACCAAAATATAAAGAAGGCATAGCACCATAAGGAGGGTGGTGAGGGGATCGAGAAGAGATGAGAGACGGCTCCAGAGGAAACAAAATGGATGGATGGAGGGAGAGATGGAGCAGGAGGGGGAAAGACGAGGGGAAATCTTGCCGGAAGGGTTTCTGGGTCGAATTGAGCTTTGCCAGGTACCACAGGGACACAGAATTCAAACACTTACACACTGGTGTTCACACACACACAGTGGTGTACCCTTGTGCAACACACATATTGTAGAGTGCAAGACCAAGAGTATTTTGGGAAATTCAAAGGTGTTTTAGTCAAACATCCATCTGAGCTCACAGAGATTAAGAGACAGAGCAGTACAAGGACAATCTGAAGAAAGAAATGCAGCGTTTTTACTCATTTATAGTCAAGTGAACGCATACATGACATAACAAGCTGCCTGACCAAAGAATGAACTAGTTAGTATGTTTTTCTTTTTTTTTAATTGTAGGTGTAATTAAGTAAGTCAAAGCGGACACTTCTTTTATTGTTAGTTTTTCTTACTCAGATGAAGAGATGGAGAGATTCTGATTACGGTAAAAACTCGTAATTTGAAAATAAAAATATTTTCTTCCAAAAACTTTTTTTTGCTTTCAAAACATATTTTTGTATTTGCAAACATTTTTTTTTGCTTATGCAAACTTTTTTTGCTTTCAAAATATATTTTTGCATTTGAAAACTTTTTTTTCTTTGAAAAATATTCTTGCATTTTTAATTTTTTTTTCTTTCAAAAACATTTTTGCGTTTGCAAACTTCTTTCTTTCTTCCAAAAAATATTTTTGCCTTTACGAAAATGTATTTTTAGCACTTTCCATATTGTTTTCAATTTAGAAAATTTTGATCTTAGAACTGTCACTTTTACTTCCAGTACGGCGGCACAAACATCACTCCATAATACAGACCCATTTTACATTTAATTTAGGTCTCCAAATAGGAATACAGAGTTTAAATAAGTTCTGCATGGATTTACGCCAATGAAAGCGTGAATGAAAGTAAGTTTGACTTTATCTTAGGAGGTTGGTGATGATGCAGCTCACTCCTCTGCAGACCTTCATTTGAGGTTTTAAGGTTCAGAATGAATTAGACTCCAGGCTACATAATTATTTTTGCTAGTTGAAGTGCAAGAACTTCAATTTATTTTAAGATTAGTCAAGGACCTGGTTATGTTATGTTTATTTTACTATATACTTATCACAAAAAAGTTCAAGCTCAGTTCAGTTTATAAAGTTTTGAAGTTTCTGACTCATGTCAGAAACTTTACGCTTGAGTTTTGTGCACGTAAAAAATCAGTTACACTTTCAGCAATTTCGGGATTTCTTGGTGTCAGCTCGTTCAGGACATGGCTGAACCTTTGTTATTCATAAACTTTATAGCTTTTAAAATATTGGGCAAAATATGTTTAATAGGAAATGAATAAGAACACCTTCACATTCAGTATTTTATGTTGATTAGCAGCAAGCATTTGATTTTTTTAATAGTAATTTTCCAAAAAAAGGTTCCTTTTCCTAATATTTAGCGGCTTGCTAACTTTTTTGGCTAAATTGTCATCTACTGGGGGTTTTGGGCTAATTTAGAGTTTAGCTTCTGTTTTAGCAACATTTTAATCTTATACATTCAGCAGGGAGTTTTCATCTCCCTTATGTGCTTTTATCAGCCTGCCTTATGCACAAACATCTGTGAAGGTGCAGTTCAGTCACTGAAGTGGATTAAATTTAAGAAATATTAGAAAAAGAGCTAGTAGATTTATCCCTTTAAAAAGTTTAACTTTTGGATTGTTTTCAGTTATTGTAGTTAAAATACTTACCAAAGGTTTTATCCTCCATAATATGGATTTTATCATTTGATTTACTATTAAAGATAGATAATTTTGCATAAACAAAATGGGTGACATGTTTCATGTTTTTCCTTGTTTAATTTTTAGAAAAAAAGAAGTAAGGCGAATATCTTTTTTCCAGCTATTGCTTCAGTTTTTGGATATTATTGCATCTGTTAGAGCCCTGCGGGGGGCATGGGGGAAGAAATTTCATGCCTCAGTAAGTGTAACGTGAGCCAGCCTGTGATAGCTGGTGCACTGAGGGGCAGAACCCTGGTGGAAGCCGTGATGGAGACGCTGCATTCTGACCACGGAACAATAACACTGTAAACACACGGAAGCCTGAAGGGGACAAAGAAGAAGGAGGAGAGAAGGAAGGAAGGATGGATGCACAGATGAAAGTGGGTGGAACTGATATGCACACACCCTCCACTGAAAAAAACCCCACAGGGAGGCACATGTGATGGAAGAATACCTTCCTGCTTTTGTCCAATCTCTTTATTGGATAGTTATGTTGCCTGGAGGGATTTTTGTGCCACCAGCTTAGAAGAAAAGTCACTGTTCGGAGATTAAAATGATAGAAATTGCAAACAAAATTTTAAAAACTTTTTTTGCTTTAAAAAATAATTCTGTTTGTAATCTATATTTTTGCTTAAAAAAATATTTTTGCTTAAAAAAATATTTTTACTTGAAAAAAATGTTTGTGTTTGCCATCTTTGTTCTTTGCGTTAAAAAAATATTATTTTTGTGTTCACAAATATTTTTTTGCTTTCAAAAAATGTTTTTGTAATTTTTTTGCTTTCAAAATATTTTTGCATTGACATTATTTTTTTTTAAATATATTTTTGCCATTATGAAATTTTATTCTTATCACTTTCCATTTTGTTTGCTATTTAGAAAACATTGATGTCAAAACTTTGACTTTTGCTTTTAAATATAGTGGCACAAAAATCGCTCCATGATGCTGGTGTTTTTTTCTACATTCAAATATATTTAGAATTAAACAATAAAGATTAAGTAAATCAACTTCCTTTCCATTCACAAAAATCCAGATTTAGGTTCAGATCTAAGAGAAGATGCAGATATTGCACAGTGAAACACAAAAGTGATTAAATAAATTAAAAAAAAAAGCATCTAGAAGTTGTGATTGACTGCTGGGTTAGAAGCCCGGCTCTGTCTGCTGCCCTCTCTGATGCATTAGCAGAAAATGACGCTCCGCAGTCGCTGTGGTCGCCTTGAAGCGGATACCCTCAGCTGGACTTCAGCTGAAGCACTTTAACCCCACTCAGAGGGTGGGAAAATCTTTTCTTTTAAGGAGAAGAAAAGTTCCACCCGTGAAAGCGCGTTGATGTTCCTGAGTTGGCCCCGCGAGGCAGCGAACAGACAAACGCACCCGCTGCAGGGAAAATGCAGCAACAATTATGTCTGATATTTTCTAGTGTCAGGAATAATTGTTCTCACTTTTTCCCTGCCGCGGGTGGGTTATTAAATAACACGTGAAGAGATGCGAGTCCAACACAATAGAGAAATAGTAGAGTAAAAGCTTCTGTCAATGCAGAACATTTAAAGTCCCCCTGTGACTATTTTTTTTTTATCTTATAAAAACATTCCCAGTAGTGTTTTAATTATGATTATTACGTTTTAAACAAAATCCCCCAACCTGAATGTCATAAAAAGCCGTTTTTCATGTTGATCTGAAGCCTCTCTTTCCTAAATCTCCTCTGAGGGGGCGTGGCTTTTGGAGCTGAGCTGAGAGGCTCCGCCTGTCTGATTATGATAGCTCTGTGACTTGCTAATGTAAATCTTCACCGCTGCTACATAAAAATATCAAGCAATATCGGTAATGTCCAGCTGTATGGTTCTGATCCGGATGTCAGCTCAGATCTTCATGGACCGAACTTCCTCCAAAATCCTGATTCTTTCTCCTTCCAGTTCACCAAAGACTCTTTTAGATCATTCTCTAATGTTTCTTGACGTTGCTGTGATCAATACATTCAATCCATTGGTTTCTCACAGCAGAAAATAATGAAAGCTAACATCCAAATGCTCTTTCATTGATTTCCAACTTCGGTCAAATGAGCCGCCGTTCACATTTCCGTGGTCACATCAAGAAGCTCCGTGGAGTCTGGTGGAGATTTTCCAGCGTTCTCAGCCCTGCTACCGTAAATATTGTATGAAACTCATTCAAAAAATCCATTGACGGCTGGTTTGACCACAGAAATGTGAACGGTGGCTCATTTGACTGCAGTTAATGTGAAGATAGCATCTTCTCTTCTCCAGAACCTGAACTAGACACGCTAGCCGGACCAGATGAGGGTTTAGTGCAGCAGAAAGAAGATCATTCATGAAGAACAGAGTCTGTATGTGACAGTTTGATTGACAGAGATTTAAAAGGAGAAATACTTAGAAATGCTAAAACTGAATGATCTTTCATAAGAAAAATGCCACACACAGGTTAAAAACTCAAGTCTTCATCGGAGGGGAACTTTAAGAGGTTTAGGTATGAGTCATTCTTGCTTTTTATTTAAAAAAACAAATCTCATATTAATCATCAAACCGAGCTAAAATCAGGGGAGTGCTTGAAGAAAAGTCATCACTATAGAAACCCAAAAAGAAAAATGTATAAAGGTTTCCTTCTGGATCCGCTGCATCGGGGTGGTGTAAATGTCAAAGTGGCCATAAAGAGCGACTTGATGGACGTTAAATGGAAGGCAGTCCGGCTCGGGAGCGGAGCCTCCATATATCTTTGCAGGTGAAGTGAAACTGAATGTTGGGGAGATTGCCTTGATCCCATTTGTGTCGGCGTTTTGGATGGACCGGGTCAGGGACAGCTGGGTTTGGGGGGGGTATTAGTGTTAGGTGGGGGGCATCTGCTCCTCGTCCATTAAAAGATTTACTCCCATTAAAAGCTGACTGGAGAGCAGATTATCTCACCTGTGGCTGACAAAGAAGGATTTGCCGATAAAGCTTTGCTTCAAATGAACAGAGCTTCCCTCATCTCCATGGAAACCCACCGTTCATTCACACAGCAGACGAACATGATAGATGCAGCTGAGGGAGCGTGTTTGTGGAAACCTTCTGTGTGCATTGAATCATGCTATGAGAGCGAGCAGCTAACGACTCATAAATAAGGCGGGGTTTAAATACCCGACGTGTGTTGTAATCAGCTCAGTGATGTGTTATAGTGCCTCTGTAATCAGACTCTTCTGAGAACAGTGAGTTTCTGGAAGTCTGACTCACAGCTCTTTGTTTACCTGGAGGGGCTGAGCTTTACTAACTTTCACAGAACATTAGCTTTAGCGCTACACTTTCATTTCCCTTCAAACTTAAAAACATCTTATCATCTTTTGATCTTTTGTAAAGGCACAAGCTAGATATATAGCATTACCTGCGATTATGCTAGTGTGAATGTTGTAATCTGAATTTGGTCTCTGAAAATGCTGAAAATGATAGTTAAAATCGCTGAAGCTGAAAGCCAGTTAAGATATTAGTTAAATTAGCCTAAAAACTGATAAAAGCCTAAGTTAGCCAAAACAGCTAGCTTGCAGCTGAAACATTAGCTAAACTTCAAATATCCTAAAAAATAAAAATCTTAAATTAGCCAAAAATAGCTAGCATGCAGCTGAAATATTAGCTAAACCCCAAAATAACCTAAAAACCGTAATAAATGCTAAAATATTCCAAAAAGTTATAATAATGCCGTTCTAACTTTCAACTTTCCTACACTCCGACTCCATATAATATAAAGTAACAACTAATCAACTATTAAATTAGTCGACAACTATTTTAACAGTCGATTAGTCAACTAATAGGAGCTGCCCTATTGATTACACAGTCTCCCACTAGCTTACAGCCCCTCACAACCCCAACCTGACATTAGTTCTGGGATATCTATATTTCAGCAGACGGAGCGCAGCGGGAGCTTGTAGCCTTCCAATTCTAGCTTCTTCACGACTCTTTTGATTGATTGGTTGATTGATGATCTGGTTTATTTCAAGCATAGATTCTGCACAATGAAAGACCAAAAAAAAAACTTTTAAACTCATTGCAGAAATAAAGAAATACAAAAACACCAAAAACTATTTTCATTAGAGTGGGTCTATAAATGTAAATCCATAACCAGAACTTTGTGTTCTTCGTTCTATCCCAAACATTAATTCAGTTTTAGTTTATACATTACATTTATATAATTTTTTTCCTCTTTTTTTTAATTTTATTTACATTTAAACGTCTGAGGGTTTCACCACTAGAACCAGGATAACTCCTCAACAAGGGTGGAGCAAACTAAGTCATTACTGCCTGTCTTGTTTTGTGTTGATGCATCCCATATTTCATTTTATTTCGCTTGGATAATTGTTAATCTTCTCCACACAGAGTTGGAGCCTCAGGTTCTGCCTCATTACTGGACTTTCACTGTGGAGGAGATAAATGAACCTCAGCAGGTTGAAGGGGCTCTGAGCTAAATCGATAAAGTCATTTCAATTTTTGAAAAGAAGAGAATCCCCCGGATTTAGTGGCTGCACACTTTTCCCACCAGCACTTCTGGTGTTGATGGTTTTGCTTTTTAGTAGCTTCTGACTGGTTTGTATGACAAAGCATTGGGGTCACCATAAAAGATAAAAAAAATGAACAAATATAAAAGAATAAAGTCATAAGGTAAGAAAAAAGGCACAATTTTGATTAAAGCCGTACATTTGCAAAATTCAAATTGTAACCATTATTTACATTATTTTTTTAAATTAAAAAAATTACAAAAATAATCTGGTAAAGTTATGTTTTAAAAAAATCGTAAATTTTTACATGGAAATAGCTTTTCTATTTTTAAAAAATGCTACATTTGGCTTTTAAAATGTTTCAATGACAATCGAGCATTTCCTCTTTCAATGATGTGATGGACATCACTGCTCGAGAATACTGCTTAAATAGGATTTAGCTTAAGCTTACTTTCTTATGGAACTTTATTTTAATGAAATCACAATTTTATCCTAAAAAAAACCAACTTCTTTTAAAATTATGACCTTTCAATATTTATAATATAATTCTCGTAAAACGTCGACCTTTTTCTACTGTCTGACCAAAGTCTCGTACATTTTTTTAAAACTTTTTTGTCATTATTTCACAACTCTATTCTCATTTATTTGTTTATTTTCCCCTAACTCTGTTGTAGATAAGAGCTCTGGACTTATTTTTATTTGGGTGTTTTCTAATGTTCTTATAGCAAGCTGTACTAGTGTGATGATGTTTGTGTCTTCTGACGCACGGCATCACGATACCTCAGAGCTGCTCTGCTGTTGACTTTGTATATTAAAATAAAGTCTAAATATGGACGTAGTCGTTCATTGATATTCACTCACGGTGCATCGTTGCTGCTTTACAGCTGGACAGTTTTAATCTGGATGTGAGGGCAGAGTGTGCACAGAATCTCAACGTGTTCTGATTCTCGGATGCATTGAAAACGCTGAATAGCAGGTTGGAGGAAGCCATTGGTTTTATTTTAAAGAAAAATGTAAATGATGCTGGGCTTAAATTTAATGAGAAAAAATAATTAATTAAAATCTAAAAATGTTTTATTATTCTTTGATTTTATTTAGGTGTGTTAAAAAAATCATCGTTGATCTCTAAATATGTCAGTTTTAAACCAATCAAGATGAGAGTTTTTTTTTTTTTTTACTTTTCTTAAAAAGAAATAGAAATTGTGCATAAAAAATATCTTGGGGTGAGAAATGATAACAGTCATTGTTATTTTGTTGTTTTTACTTAGCTCTACTAGTTAAACAACATATAAATCTAAACTTTGTGGGCTTTCATCTTTAGATATATACATAAGACAGTGAATTTACTTTTAATTTTATTGGGTTATTTGATGTTGGAAATAATTTTCACCTAACTTGACATAACACGACATATTATTGTCTTTACAAGCACTACAAATGTTAATATTAGCTTGTAATAACAAGAAACATCAGCCGGTCTTTTATGTGAAAGGTCAAGGTTTTGGGGTTTTTTTTTTTACACTTGATTTTTAAATAAAATTACTATATAGTGATTCTCCTGCTCCATAAAAACTCAATCAGACTTACAGCGATTTCAGCAATCTTGGTATAAAAACCTTCAGCCCATTCAGGACATTCCTACTTGTGCTTTTGGTATTTATAAACTTTATAAGTTTTGAAATTTTGAGCAAGAAACAGCCCAGTTTAAAAGAATGAGAACTTTTTTAAATTCTCCAAAAACTTTGTGCACTTTGAAACTATTGTCTTGAGTAATTTTTAAATAATTTAGCAATACGCTGTTGTATTAGCATTATGCTAGCTAATTTTGGTAATTTGGCATTTACTGAGATTTTTATTCTAATTTTATCTAATATCTTAGCTGACTTTTTGGCTAATTTTTTATCTACTAAGGTTTGTTTGGCTACTTTTGAGTTTAGCTAGAAACATGCTAACGTTTTTTTTGTGGCTAATTTTTTATCTACTAAGGTTTGTTTGGCTACTTTTGAGTTTAGTTTATATTTTAGCAACAGGCTAACAATTTTTGTCCGTTTTTACTGAGGATTTTAGGCTATTTGGAGTTAATATTTTAGTATTTTAGCAATACTTTTTTTGGCTAATTTGGCATCGACTAAGGTTATTTGGGGCTAATTTAGAGCTCAGCTCATATTTAAGCAACATACTTCATGTTTTTTTTTTTTTTTTTGCAAAATTGACATGTATTACCAACTTACTAACATCGTTTCAGAAATATAGGCCAATTTCAGCTGCCTTTCGTAGTTCTTTAACAAAATTTTAGCACATTTTGCATTTTGCAAACAGCTTTTATATTTTCAGCAAATCCATTCGGCAATTAGAGTACATTTCTTCAGCATTTTCAGCAAAAAGCGTTCACACTAGCATTATCTCTGGTAATGCAACTATTCAAGTATTCCTTTGAACATATATATCAGCTTCATCTATCAAAGGAGAAATGTGATTGACTGTATTTATGAGACTAAACAGAGTTACAAACCCACAAAAAAACCCGGTTACACCCACACCGTCTGATTGATGGCTGTGAAACGCCCAACAGAGGCTCATTAATCAGAGCAGACATCTATATTGTGTTCATAAGTGATAACATCAGTGCCAGATTTTTTCCCTGACCGCAGAAGAGTCGCCCTGCGTTTATTGCAAGTGGCCGAGAGGTTTATAATGCATTGCTGGATGATGGATGTGGAGGTTTAGTGTACACGCATGATAAAATATCATCTGCTGCTTGCTGAAGTCATGCTGTGGCTCCGCCCCCTGCATGAAGCCTCAAAGAGCTAACTAACTGTGGCTACCGGCCATTTTTAAAGCCCACATGCAGGCTGAGCTGCAACAATGTGCTTTCTTCTTTCTGAAAGAGCCGGCCTCCTCTCTGCTCCCTTCCTTTGTTTTCATCTCCCTTTTTTCGCTCCTCCTTGCCTTTCTCTCCTCCCTCTTCCTTCCTCCCATCGTCTCCCTTCCTGGTTGCAAAGTGAGCCGGGCTGACATCATCAACGTGCTGCCGCCTCTTGTTGTGATGTGGAAGTGGAGACGTGGAAAGTGAGTAGCTGGCACCTCCCGCTGATGCTCGTCTGGCTGCGCTGCGGTTGCTATGGCTACACCGCCGGTTGTCATGTGCGTTGCTATGGCTGCTCAGAAGGAGCTCTGAGGGGAGACAGCTCTGGGCTGTAATTTGTGATGGAAACTTTTATGCTGAATTATGAGATTATTTTTTTGTCTGGCATAATAAAATGCTCCACTTACACAAGTTATAACTTTTAAATCGACTTTCTTGTATAAGCTTAGTTTCTTTAGTCTCTATTCTGGAGTATATGCTTGTGTTGCATAAAGCAGAGCCCCTCATTAGTTAGTATAAGTGTAGCTTTGACTGCTTCTGGATGTTCTTCCTCTTTCTTCTTCACTTCTTTCTCTTATGTTTTCCTGTTTTTCTTCTTGCTATCAACTCTTCTAGTCTTTGTTAATTGAAAAAAAAAACAATTGAAAGTCTTCAAAATGCCTTGGATGTGTGTTCTAGATATTTATACGGTGGCCCTGAATTTCAAAAATCACATCAACAAATCAATTTGAAGCGTTTTATAGATCACAGTGACAATTAAAAAGTAAAAACAAATATATAAATTAAAAAAAAAAACATTTTAGAAAACAAAACAAAATTCCAGAAAAGTGTAAAAAGCAACGATTGCAGATTTTGTCCAGATTCTTATTGAGTTTTATTTTTCTAATATTTCATTTAGTTTTCTATAAATTACTTTTGGTTTCTGAAAAGTTTTTTTTTTTTTTATGTTTTTTACTTTTTTATGTTTTGGTTTTTGGATTTTTTTCCCTAAAATGTAATACTGTTTTTGTCAATATTTGTTTTGCTTTTTGAATTGTCATTGTGACATTTAAAATGTTTGGTTTCGAGTGATTTGCACTTCAGGGCCACCGTACCTTTGGAATTGTTTGGAATCATAAATCACCAGTAAGTCAGCTTTATTCTTGAATCAAACAGAGGTGAACGGGCTGGTAGTGATTTTGCAGAGATTTTTTGGAATTACTTTGTAATTATTTTTAATAAAAGACAACCGAAATTTGAGAAAATGTTAAAATTTCTTGGAATGACCACTTGTAGTCTTCATCTTTTTCCAGCTATGACAAAGTGTATATTGGTTTGGTTAATGCTTTTAATTCGAGGCTAAATTAAGGTTATTTTGGAGCAGAAGTGCCTTAATGCATAAATAGGCATCAAGGCGTTAATAATAGTATATAAATTATCTCTATTGATCGTATCTTAGTCTTTTCTAATGACTGTAGTTTTGCAGAGCTTTATCTTTTTGGATAATTTTCTTAGATAGATGCATATTTTAAAAATAGATTTTTTACCAACATAATCACGCTGAGCGGTCCAGTCATCCAGAACTGAAACAATCTGGTTAATGGAGCATAATGTGGGTTTCTGGAGTTTCAGTGAGGAGGGAAAAGCTGTAATGAAATCACCAGCGAGATAACATTTCAGGGATTATTATGGGCTGCTTTGGATACTGGTGATTGTGTAAGTGCTCGTTGTGGTTTCAAGAGCCCCTGAGTCAGCCATGAGAGAAGAAAAAAGAGACGCAAGACTTTATGCAGAACGGCATCAACAAATGAGAAGAAAAGAAACAAACTCAAACTCAGAACCGAAACAAATATCAATGCTTTGCTGCAGAAAAGACATTTAGAAAGTCGTTCTTGTAGAGTTTGACGATTATGGACACAATCTAAGCTTTGTGAGAGTTTTTTTTATTATTTCTATTTTGTCTAAGGAAACTGTCAGCATTTTATCGTTGTTCTACCTTTTTAGTTTATTAGATTATATGATCTGATGGATTAATTTAGCTGAAAAGGGACCAATCCTAAAATATTTGATTGATTTATTTGGTTTATTTCAAACATATATTGTGAAAAATACAGGACAAAACGCACAAATATTTCAAACTCATTACAGAAATAATGAAATACATTGATTAGAAAATAGAAAACAAACAAACAAAAATAAAGACATATTTATGTCACATTTGATTAATTAAATACCGCAATTATTAACTAAAGTCAAGTTGGATTGATTGCTTTGAAAGGATTGGGGAGAAGCAAATTTATATAATCCCACCCCTATTTACTTACTTCATTTAAAGGTTTTGCATTATAATGTAATCTAGCTCTGATCAGATCAAGAGCAAGTTTTTTTTTTTTTTTTCTTAAGGAGCAAAGTGAAGTGCTTGTTGATTAATGATTTAATCTTATGAAACATTATTTCATGCAGACGTCAAAATATGCAGTTAAACTCAAGAGAGAAAGAGAGAACTTTTTAAAGAAATCTTTGGGCCTTACTTTGTGTATTTTTAGGAACCAAATTGAAAAAAAGTTAAATGAAGAACCTAAAAAATAGAAAAAAATTAAGATGCAAAGAGAGACTAAATTCATGCTTTAATCAAAGTTTTTTTTTTTTTTTTGTCTTTTCAAAATAGAATCCACAAATGTACTGATAAAAGAAAGCTATCAGTCAACCATATAATCAATGGGATTAAAATGAGAAGCAACAACACTAAATGTCCTGCTATGATAACTTACTGTCTTTTTTTTATATCAAACTTTATCAGTTAAACCTGATTGAACAAACAGCCATTTTACTATCATTCATTCGTATCCAATAATTTTGTATCTAATATTTTTTCAGAAAAAAAAACATGTTTTGGTTAATACGACTCTCCATTTCAAGAAACATTACAACAACAACAAAAAAAAAAAAAAATCAAAAATATAGAAAGAGCGGAAAAACAACTCTGTCGACAGATTCATCTTTGGATATAGAAAATGAAACATGGAAGTATAAATGTGACTTAACGCTTTAATAGCTGACGCTAGCTTCACACTGGACCCAGATTGCGCGCGGCCTTAGTGCTCTCCTGCGACAGTTGACAGGCACTTCTGCTAGAGATTTTTTGCCTTCATGGGTAAGTTTATAATCTAAAAATATTACCCCATGTTTCTGCAATTAGTTAGTGGGCCTACACTTCTTTAAAGTATCTGTTGTTGAGACACAGAGAGAAGTGTATGTGTTATGATTGTGTTTTTTTTTTTTATCCCTACAGTCTGTTTAGACGCAAAAATGTGATCGCATTTGTCAATTTCTGTTTTCCTGTGAAAAATTTGTTATATTTTGAAAATAAACCAGATTTTCTGATCTAGCTTGATGTCACTTCCTACCAGAATTGACATGGATCGCTCACAACTCGCACACAAAATAGACCAGACGGCAAAAGGATCCACTGCACGGCACGAGTCTTTTGTAGCCGCGGCGCTCCGTGGGGATTTCGGGGGACTTTCGCAGGACTTCCGCGGGACTTGCGCGGGGCTTCCAATGGCCTCCGCTGGGCTTTCACGGGGCATCCGTGAGGCTTTTGCAAGGCTTTCGCGGGGCTTTCGCGGGGCTTTAGCGAGGCTTTCGTGAGGCTTTCGCGGGGTTTTTGCGATGCTTCGCGATGCTTTCGCAATGCTTTCGCAATGCTTTCGCAATGCTTTCGCGATGCTTTCGCGGGGCTTTCGCGATGCTTTTGCGGGGCCTCCGCGGGGCTTTTGTGGGGCTTTTGCTGGGCGTTCGCGGGACTTCCATGGGGTTTGTGCGGGACTTCCATAGGGTTTGTGCGGGACCTCCGTGGGGCCTCCGCGGGGCTTTTGCGGGGCTTCCGATGGCCTTCCGCGGGACTTTTGCGGGCTTTCATGGGACTTTGGCAGGGCCTCCACGGGGCCTTCGCAGGACCTTTTTGTGGGGCTTCCTCTGGGCCTCCACAAGAATTTCGCAAGGCTTATGGTCGCCCTAGTGTGGACCAGGCGTTACTGTAACTTTTCAACCGTAAACCCAATCAATGTAATTCCAGTAGATTTGACGCGAGCCACTTTTCTCCTTTAGAATCTACTGGAATTACATTGATCGTGTTAATAACTAAAAAATTACATTAAATCAAAGAACATAAACACTGGAGCTACGGTGTTAAAGGGTTAAAAGTATAGTAAAGGGGTTGTAGAAATTCTTTAACATAGAGGACTTTAATCCCAAAGGAGCAAAGATTTACCTTTGTCCTTCTGTGCCACGTTTAAAGGACATCTGCGGACTATAATAGATAGGGGGAACCGGGGGAGCATGACACCAGGAGGTTAAAAACATTATGTGCTGACTGTAATTTAGAACACTGGAAAGAGGGAAAGTTGGCAAGATTTTTCTTTAAGGACACTGTATGTGAAAAATAAATGCCCCCCATTTAAGGTACACGGTTCTCCTTCAGGCTGAAGCAAAAATCTGTTTCCTGAAGGTCTTTATGACATTTGATGACGAGTAACTTTAAGGATTGCTTTCAAAAGAAACTACTACTTTTGTCAGAAAATCGTCTTGTCAAGGGGACATTTCATGTATCTAAGACGACACTTTCAATGTTATATGTAATAACTTTCCCTCTTGATTCTGATCAAACCTCAATTTTTTGGTCAAAGTTTTGTTTCAGTTCGATATATGATTGTTTTCCCCCAAAAAAACCAGAAAAATCTTTTTTCTTTTTGATTTACTAATGAACAAGTAAGAGAGAAAAACCCTTCAGTTGTCTTATACTAAGGCAGGTTAATGCATATATCTATTCTCAATAAAACAATAGTAAATATATTAAATTTAGCACAATTTTTGACACTTTCCACCTAAACATTTGCATTCGGGATGCAGTTCACTTTCTCCAGGATTTGGTTCATACGCTTCCGATTGTGGCATTCCTGGTAGAAAATGTTGCTAAAAGTCTAATGAGAGCAGCTCTGCCAAATGAAAAAGACTCTCCATATATAAATATAGCCTGAAATGCTTAAAATGACTTGCAAGAGTTGAATACTGACTGAAGCGGGAGCCAGAGCTTTGCCGTTTTCCTCTTTTAAGTCAAGAAAAAAAAGCCTTTAAAGCCACCAAAGGGAGCAAACACGCCAACTTGTATCTCGCCCGGGCTGGACTTCAAACGCTCTTTAAACTTCCTGAACCTACACGCCAGTAAGTGAAAGTGCCTTCTGTTGTGATGTGAACTGGCTCCTTTGAAAGTGTCCTACCTTATTTACCTAAGGTTTGTTCTCCCTGCCTGCAGCATCGCCCCCCCCAGGACTGCTGCGTTCAGCTGCTGTTTTGCTCCAGCAGCAGGCTGCCACATTCCGGCGGGAAATGTGACAGTCTTTACAGAATAAAGCCACATCATCGAACATCCAAAAATGAAAGAATATGACTTGGTAAAAAGCTGATGAGTCACTCGCGTTTTAATTAAATCAGGTCTGTTTTTAAAGTCCTGGTGGCCTACTTCTATTAAAAAAAGCTCTTGATGGAACTTTAAATAGGTTTTCCTTTATTAGAGCAAACGCTGCGTAGAGCAGCCAAGCACACCTGGAAAGTGACACTATAAAAGTGATCCGGAAAAATGAATATGGGTTAGGCAATACTTTTTTACTTTAGTTAATTGTTTTTAAATTTACATTTGAGGAGTGGTTTACATAAATCCATCAATCAGTTGACACATATAAAGATGGTATTTTACTTGAAGCTAAGGAAAAACAATTTCTGTTTATAAAACTTGAAATAAAGATTGAATCTTAGATCTTGGAGCAGAGTGCACATCAGCTCTCCTGCAATTCATACCAGACACGCACTTTTCCACAACAGTAAACTGGCACTTTTGCTTGAGTCCTTTTTTTGTTTTGTTTTTGCTGTCATGGCTAAATTCATAACTTATAAATTAGTAGTTTGTAGACTTACACTGTTATAATTGTATGTTTATTTTCATCTCTACAGTCTGTTTAGACACTAAAACGAGATCAAATTCGTCATTTGCGGTGTTTTATGGTGAAAAATTAGTTATATTTTGAAAATAAACCTGATTTTCTTACGCATCTGATGCAAGAATTGACACGGATCGCTCGCGCAAAAAATAGATCAGACGCCGAAACGATAAGTCTGAACCAGGTCAGGGGTTAGGGGGAGCAAGTGCAGCCGTCCAGATGTTCTTTAATATGATATATAATATAAATATATATATATTAATTAATAGATATATAATATATAATTCTTTAACATC
Organism: Oryzias javanicus; assembly: GCA_003999625.1. Lineage (NCBI taxonomy): Eukaryota > Metazoa > Chordata > Actinopteri > Beloniformes > Adrianichthyidae > Oryzias > Oryzias javanicus. The sequence goes on from CM012443.1 coordinate 6,838,973, forward strand.
ATTTTCTAAATAGAGGATTATGTGCCTAAAATCAAGAATTTGTTTAGATATGTCACTCGCACTGAGACAGAGACATTTTTGAAAACAGATTTACAAACATATGAACCCTACTGAACAGCTCATTCACAATTTGATTGACAAGACTTTTAAAACTGAAGAAAGAAAAGGAAGACTTCTATAAACAGGTTTTTCATTTGTTTCTTCAGTAGAAGCTGTGCTCAGACTTCATTTATAGGTAAAAGTAAATCAATAAGAACGATTTTGGTGAAAAATGCTAAAATAAAATTTTAAACACTTTAACTGTTTTCATGTACCATAAGTCAGATCATTATTGTGATATTGTTGACTTATATCGCAGATTGCGAGTTTTCCCTTTGTGGAGCCCTGAAAATTTCTTTTTCTCTTTATTTATTAGATTCCTCCCATATTTATCGTCTCTTGCCGTTTCATCGATCAAAGCCGGAATAGTTGATGGCGGGTCGATTTAAACATGCTGTCCAGTGTCGGCCGGTCAGCTCAGAGGAAGCATTAACGGTCATTCGGATGTCATTCCCCCTCAGAAGTTATTACACTTCGGTGGCTTCCTCTGCAGTTTGTGAAGTCTCAGTGAAGTGGAGTCATTCTTCTGCTGTGCTGAGGTCAGAAATAATCAGGTATTCCCAGTCTCAGCATAGATTTGGTGGAAGCAGTGGAGCAACACCAGGTGTCTCAGCGGGAGTGTGCATGTAGATGTTTCTCTGGGTCTTTAGAAAGACATTCTGCTGAAAGACATTCTGCCTTTTATATTTCTCATTTAAAATTGATTTAGTTTTAAATTTAGTTTTCATGTATACCTTTTCATTTTATTTCTTTATCTTCTCATTCTTTTCTTACTTTTTTCTTGCCATTTTTTTTAATCTTTGTGTCATAATAAAAAGATCACAGTAATCTTACAGTCGAAGCATCCTATAACGCTTCTCTTACCTCCTTTTTTTAGTGTCGCCTCTCCTCAATGTGAGACACTACAGTGTGAAACCTTCACCCACCCACACCACAGATATGTTAAAAGCACAAAAACCTCATCAAGCTCATGTCTGAGCGTCTTTGTACCTTTCTTTGTGTTTCTGTGCTACACTTAGCAACCGCTCCTTCTGTGTCTGAGTGGAAGGTGTTGCTAGTGTCTGTTTGTTGATGTTTTCGTTCTAGAACAGGGGTCGGCAACCTTTAACAGTAAAAGAGCCATCTGACCTTGTTTTCTACTGATCAAAACCTAGAAAGAGCCGCATTGACTTATGTTAGCCTTTAAGAAATTTGGATTTGCATTCATAACCTTCTTTTTTGTTTTGTTTTTTTAAATAAATTTGAATAATGTCTATTTTTGGCACAAACAAAAGCAATAAATTATATATAAAGAAAATAGCGTCTCTCAAAAAAGGAATTGTTTTGTTTTTAACTTTAGCTTGTTACTTAATTACTAGCTGAACTTCAAATGAGCAAAATATTTCACTGTAAATTAAATCAGCCAAAAATTTAGGCATGTTGCTGAAATAAAAGATAAACTCAAAATTAGCCTAAAAGCCCCAGTAGATTAGCTAAAAATGTTAGCATATTGCTAAAATATTAGCTTAACTCCAAATTAGCATATAAAACTAATTAGAGGCCAAAAAAAGCTAGCTTGTTGCTTAATTACTAGCTGAACTCCAAAATAGCCTAAAATTCCTCAGTAAACTAACTTAGTCAAAAACGAAAGAAGCTAATATCTAAATAATCCAAAAAAAAATTTAGTAGATAACAAATTAGCTGAAAACATCCGCATTTTACTAAAATATTAGCTAAACTCCAAATTAGCATAAAATTCCTCAGTAAACTAACTTAGTCAAAAACGTTAGCATGTTGCCAAAATAGAAGCTAAAACTTGAAATATTCCTTAAAACCCCACTAGAAAACAAATTAGCCCAAAAACGTTAGTATCCAATTTTTTGAAAATTACTATTATTTTATTTTTCATCAGCCAGAGAGCCACCATGGAGAGATAAAAGAGCCACATGTGTCTCTGGAGCCGCAGGTTGCAGACCCCTGATCTAGAATATTGAAGTTTCACACTGAGGTTGTCATAGTCTGCCTGGTGAGAGTGACTCCTTTTTAGGAAAGCTTTTTAATAATGTTTAGCTAACAATAAACACCCGATGACCGCTCAGATGGGAAGTGAAGACACGTCTAGACCTGTTTCCAAATTGGGGTCACTCAGAGAGTTGCTGGAGCCTATATGCAGCACCTGAAGGGTGAAAGCAGAGTACTTCCTGGACACATTTAAGGGAGTGAATGTTAATTTGGTTCATGTAACCCGAGTGCTATCCTAGGAATATTTACATTAAACGTGGGGTTATCTGGACCCCACAAGACAGCATGAAGGTTAAGAACGACCAGTTAACTTAGATTAGCTGTAGTCGCATCCGCCCTCACAGGTGATCACGTGTGTTTTTGGAGAGGAACAATCGTGTCTTATTCAGCAATGATTCAAAATAGTGATGTCCCATTTTTTGACTTAAAGTGGAGTCAATTATCTCGATGAAAATGTATCATCTCTTTATTGAATTATTATCTCTTTTCTGTCTTATCATCAGGGGATGGAGTGGAAAACCATAAGACGATTAAAAGATACAGTTTAAATGAAACTGTCGTTAAAAGCAAGCCAGCGGCATCGAGTGTTAAGATAAAACGTCCAACAGTTCTGCTCGTAGATTCAAGGAGGGAAACCATGCGTGGGTGAAAACACAACAAAACAAATGCAAACAAGTTTCCAGTTTTAAGATTTAAAAAAAGAAGCATCCAGTCAGCTGCTATAAATAGGGAGCGTCATGTGCAGTTCACACGTCGCCGTGCAGAAGCCCCTCTGTCACAGCGAGCCGTTTAGCCTGTTTGACAGGAAGCAGATCCAACCCCAGGCCTCCTGACTGCTACGTTTAGAAACGGCTGCGCTGCATCAGCGAGAAAAACGGGGAAAACACTTTCCATAAACCAATTAAATGAACACACTTTATGACAGAGAGCACTGCTGTTAGGAGCGTTCAAGATAGCAACAATGCCGTGAGTGGTAAAAGTATATCTGAATATTTTATTTTAGGGATGGAGGAGCTCAAACACACAGAAAACAGTAATGATTGATGTCTTTGAATCAGAACACATGCTCACACAAACACATCCAGATGACCTCCATATGGCAAGCGGCCTTCTGATGAGTGGGATTCACAAGTTGGTTAAACATCTCACAGACTGTGTGAGTGTGTGACCGACAGTGATGGGAGCGAGTGTGACAGCCTGACTGGGACGTGTGAGTTCTGTTATATTTAGTCCACATCAGCCGCTGGTTCTGGGTGAGCAGAATAATCATTCCACGAGGAGGATTCCTCCATTCATGAGAGCGCGCTGAGTGAAGCCTGCTGGGATTTGAATCATTTGGGCCGGTTTGATGTTAGAACAAAGCCCGGCTCTGATGGACATGACAGGGTTCTGGTGACCTTTAGCTGTGTTTGACAGTTCAAACAAAAGCCCCTTTACCACACACAGGTGTAACAATGATCATGCGATGCCCCTCTCTACCTGAAGCTCATGGATTTTCACAGCCTTTGTTTCCTTTATCACCTTCTTCTTCTTTCAGTTGCTATGAAAGAGAAATCACATTAGAGACGACCGGCTGGTTGGCATCAATCTCTTGGAATGAGGAGAAGACATGATGCCGTCAGCTATAAATCCACACGAGACACACACAGAGCATCTACAAGGCGTTTCCTTATGCTTTTCACACAGTACTGAAGTCATGGTGCCAGTAAACATCCCAACACTCTTTATCAGAAAAAAAAAACTATGTCTTTGCTTTTTAAAATTAATATTTTAGACTCAATTAATTCTTGTAGTGTTGAAAGTCTCCTTATGACATTTTTTTTATAAAAAACAATGATGATTATGAAGTTTTAACCAAAATCCCACAACCTGAATGTCTTAAAAAGCCATTTTTCATGTTGATCTGAAGCCTCTGTTTCCAAAATCTCCTCTGAGGGGGCGTGGCTTTTGGAGCTTTGCCCCTTTTCCCCCCTGTTGATTATAAAAACTCTCTGTCTCTTTAGCGTAAATCTTCACCACAAATACTTGTCAAAATCTCAAAAAACAGGATTTTCATCGGAGGGGGAATTTAAAGACCCAACCCAATGAATATCATGTTTTGGGTGTTTTTATTAGATATTGTTGTGGAATTTTTATTTGAAAACGGAGGACATATATTAAGAAAATTTAGCGTAAAAATACTTTTTTTTTTATTCAAATGGATGCGCACTAGGAGCAGATGTAAAAACCTGTGTGTAAACGTGCAAACAATTCTTTCCACAACTCAGAGGAGAATTTCTTAAACTACGTCCTAGACAACCATACAGGTTTTAAATGTTGGACATGTTAGTCATAGATGTGTGTATTAGTTCTGTAAATTTGACCCCTCCCCTGGAGAAAAACAGTTTTTTTGTGATTTCAGTAAAATCCCGGATAAAAGACCCCTGTAAACTCTTTTAAAACAGCTCAAAAAATGATCAGAGTGTGAACTTTATAGCAGTGTCTTCTTTTTCTGTTGGCTTTTATTGTTGCAATTCATCGTTCTATCAAATCATCATTTATATGAAACGGTTGTTTTTTTTTTTTTTTTTACCAAACAAATATGCTTCAGAATGGAAAAGAAAAATTCACAGAGAAATCAATATTTGATTAAATCAAATAAAACGGTGAACCTTTGGCGTCCAATCAAATGAACCCGAGTCATTCTCAGCCCCGATGAGTCTGTTTGCAAAACTCACAGAGATATTAAACAGTAAATCATGTTAATGATTTCCCTCATTGCCGCTCACTCGGGAGCACTTCCCCGTTATTCTCTTCAAATGCAAACACATTATGTTTTTATTTCAGTCAGAATCTGAACCTTTGAATCCCGTTTTCTGTTGTTGGATGTGGCGCTCCGAGCATTTTAGCCTTCTGTTTACCCAGACGGCAACAGTTTCCAGACCTGTGCTCATTACTGGAACTCAACAGTCTGTTGATGTTTGTTGACGTGCTTTGAGTCCACCTGATTGCGCTCTAATGCTTTCACCCTCCGGTCTGGGCGCCATGGAGGTGGCTAAACAAAAACAAACAAAGAGCGGCCCCTCTCTTCCTGTTTTCTTTGTGTTTGGTTCAAGCCTTCCTCTCCTCCTCACTTTCTGTCTTTCTTTCTCATCCGTTCTTTTTTCCATCTCGGCGTATCTCCGCCCCTCCATCCCCTTTGTCTCCTCTCCTCCTTTTCCTGCTTCTGTCTGTAACGGGGCGCGCTGGCGACGGGACGCAAAAAGCTGTTGTCATGACAACATAGTGGCCTGCAGTTGCTGAAGCATTTGGGGGGGGGGGTGTTAAAATGGATTCCCTGCTTACTGAAGCAGAGAGACCTTCATTAATGTATGTATGAGGCTCGATCCCTACATGGTTTTTCTAGAAGTCGGTCTTTGTGGCGCTCATCACTTTGTTTTTTGATGATGCGGCAGTTTCCAACCCAAACGTCCTCATCCACAACAGACTCCCAGATATTTCAGGATGCTAAAGAAAAGGCTCAATTTAAAGTCCCCCTCCGATGAAAACACTTTTTAACATGAAAGAGAGGAAATGTAATAAGAAATCATTTCGTTTTTTGCTTTTCTGGGTATTTTTCCTTTTAAATCACCGTCAATCAAACCATCACAGGCAGGCTGTGTCTTCTTTATGTCACAACAACTTTGCTGCAGATGCACTAAACCCCTCTTCTAGTGTGTCTAGTTCAGGTTCTGGAGAAGAGAAGATGGTATCTTCACATTGAGTGCTGTCAAATGAGCTGCCGTTCACATTTCTGTGGTCAAATCAGCATCACTGGATTTTTGGTGTGACTTTCATCCAGTACTTACGGTAACAGGGCTGAGAACTCTGGAAAATTCCCACCAGACCGAGCTGACATCAAAACCATACGGCTGGACATAACTGATACTGATTGACATTTTTAGGAAGATTTACGCTAGCGAGACACAGAGATATCATAATCAGACAGTGGGGTCTAAAAGCCACGCCCCCTCAGAGGAGATTTTTGAAATAGAGGCTTCAGGTCAAAATGAAAAATGGCTTTTTAAGACATTCAGGTTGTGGAATTTTAGTTAAAAACTTCATAATCATAATGAAAACACTACTTTAACAGAATGACAGAAATATTTTCAAATGTTTTCTACTTTTTTTTTGTTATATTTACAATAGCACAACAAGGTGACATCCTCATTATCATATCCACAGAAGCTCACGAGAATGCTCGGATGCCTTGAAGGGATCTGGTTTATTAAATGGAATTTGAGCTTTTGAATAAAAAATCAGGAGCTGAAGGAGGCAGAGGACAAAGGGAGCGGCTGAAGGAGGGAGGTGAGGTACTTCAGATTCGATGACTGCTACCAACGCACAAAAGCACGCACGTCCATCATCCTCCAAATTTGTTCATGTATTTTTTGCAGACGTGGCTCTCCTCGGCTCTACTAGACTCCTCAAATAAAACAACAAACACACCCACACACTGCAGCATAACATCCTACAAATACAATGTGTGAAAAATTCTAATCAATATAAGAGACTGCTCATTTGCTCAAGGTCACCCACTAACACACTGCCTTATTAATCGCAGTCTGGAAACACACTTATGTGCAGCTTACACACAAGCTCTCATTCACAGAAACCAAGTGAGCTCCAGCTCTGCCAACAAAGAAACCCCCCCTCCACACTGCCTCCCCTCCGTTTTTCCTTTTTTTTCTTTCCATTTTCTGCTTTTCCTCTTTGCATGTTGTAGTGATTTTCTTTGCAGAGCAATAACAAACAGGTGAGAGTACCTGTGGTCATCTGCTGTCGGTCATCGTCTCCATTCCCTGTTTGGTTTTTGTGGCTCTTTGTTACTGGGGTAATGCTATGCTAATGGGATGCTAATGGAGCATTCACTGTTGGCTTTACACACACACACACTAGAAGGATGTGAACTGAATCACTGGTTACATCATCTGTTTGCCTGGCAGATAACACGAGAATGCTTGAAGGGAAAACTGTAAATTGAAAAAAATCCTGCATAAAATAAGCAGAATAGTGTCAAGTGCTGCTGGAGAGGAAACTGTTGCTGCAGTGTGCGCCATGCGGGATGTGTGTCTGCGATGATTTGATTTGTCGAAAACAGGTTGCCTGATACACAGCTGGGTTCTCTTTTCATCAGAGCGGCAGCAGATTGATCAGCAGCAGGACTTGGCTGGAAGATTAGTCTCATGAGAAGCAGAAGGAAAAGTATGTGTAGCCATGAAACTATACTGCAGATTGTGCTGTATCTATGCCTGGAACATAAGTAATACTTAGACAGACATATCGTTCTCTTAAAGATCCACTCCCATCATCTTTTGATCTATTTCCAAAGTGATCTCAGTGGTCTTTTTTTTAAACAAGGATTATAATGTCTTTAGCAAAAAACTTTCTGTTTTCTTGAACAAAGTTGCATTAGAAATTCAGATTATGGAGGATTTGTTCCCCCACTTCCTCTCCCAGTTGCAGAGAGCTCTCTGTTTTTCAAAATGTTCAGATCATTAACACGGTAAACATTGTTCTGCTTCTCCTGGAGGGCGTTTCAGTTTGGCCACTAGGAGGCGATCATGCTTTAGCATTCCACCTTATTCTTAAAAAAGATAGTATGAGCCCAAAAAATTAGGTTTTAGACCACAAATGGTTACTTTAAAAATATTTCCTCAAAAGAGTTTGGAAAATTCATACCTATAGGTTTATAAAAATGCTTGTTTAGTCAACAATGTATGTTTAGGTCGACCGAGCGTTAGCATGATCTGCCCTATGGAAAATACCATTAAAAGTTAGCATCAAGCTAACATCATTCTACATCACTGTAATAACCGACCCCGGTCTCACCTACTTGTTAAATAATGCATGTAGTTAGGCCCGGCCCTGGGCTGCGTGACGCTCTAGGCGAATTTGGCGCCCCCTGTAGGATCTGAAATTCAATAGACTTAGATGGCATTCAAACCGGGAGACTCTTTGTTTAAAAGTAAGTGTGCGAACTGACTGTGCTACCAGTCATGTGTTGAGAGAAAAACACTAGACAGCTACTTACATTCCTCTTTTTCGACCAAAATCAAAGGGGGGAGTAAATTTCCAAGCAACAGCAGCAGCAACAGGAATGGAGGGATGCCGCGTTATTGATTACATCAAATTACTGAAATATTTTACTGACATTTATTAATTATTACATATTTTTTTACATTAAGAATGGTGCGTCAAACTGTTTAATATAAAAGAGAAAGACAAGGAAAAAAAACATAAACATAATCATTGGTATTTGGCGCCCCCTCCAGCAGGTGGTGCCCTAGGCGGCCGCCTAGGTTGCCTATGCCCAGGGCAGGTAAAAATGTTAATTTAAGCCGATATAAGAAAAAGGTATTAATACAGGTTTTGTGCTTACCCATTGTATGAAGATGTGTCACTAAGAAGAAGAAATGTTGTGAGTATAATTCAAAATCACGGCAGAATGAGGGTTTGTTTATTAGTTCTTCCTGTAGAAATGGCGGGTTATCACATGAACCTACGTGAGTTCGGAGTCTGGCGAGGCCGGTAAGCAGAGCCTGTGGCTGCAGCAGGACCTCTGCTGTAGTTAAACCGCTCTGGCGTCCACAACAGACGCAGTGTGAGCCCGAGGTAAGACGTATGAGGATCGGAGCAGGGAGTTTGTGGGTCGACCATTTTAATTTTTACATTACAAATACGTTACATTTCAAAGAGCATTTTACATCTTCTTCTGATTCACAATCATTTGGGTAAAGAAATAAAAAAAAATTCAATTTTGAGCTTCATTTTCTTTATATATGCCTCCATCGTCAGAAAAAAGCCAAAAGAACATATTATTAAAGACACAATTTTCATTGTAGGTCTTTAAGACATCTAGAGTATAAACTAAAAATGTCTGCAGTCCTCATTATTATGAATAATAGATCTTTTTATAATGATTTTTCTTGCGATATGAGATGCATTACTGAATCAATGAAAGCTCCAGTACTGCAGTGTGAATCCGTTTGTGTTGTGTGTCTGGTCGGGCGAGCACCTGCTTTCTCTTCTCCTTCAGGGTGCATTCTGGGTGCAGCCTTATCTCACAGACAGCCGAGGCAGCAGACAAACAGATTATTTTCGGTCAGCATATCTGGTCCTCCTCCACATTTGTGGTGTCAGTGCTGCAGGAGTTTTCCTGTATCATTCCTGTAATACATAAGGAGGAGGCGGTAATATTTGAAAAAAGGTCGTTTTTTTTAAGTTCAAGACCAAAAAAAAGTTATTAAATTAGAAAAAGGAAAATTAGATTATTGATTTTTAGTCTGCAGAAATATTTAAAGCGGTAAAAGAAAACCATCTGCTGTCGTCTTTTTTGACAAAAATATGAATTTTAAAAATTAGCCATTTATGGTCTTAAACACAGTTATTTTTCTAATTCTTTCTTCTTCTTCTGAAATAAGGTGTAATGCTAGAGGGCAGTCGCCACCTAGTGGTCAAACTGAAATGCTCTGGTGAATCGAATAGAATCGTTTCTGGAAATTATAATAAATATCCAGCCCTCTTTGATCGTGTTCCAGTAGCAGCCATTTTCATTAAGACCAAGATTCTGAAATGATCTTGACGAGTGGAAAACCATCATAGAGTTTGAAAGAACTGGGTTCAAATAGATCCAATAGGAGGACTTGTGATCACGAGTTGTTTTTTTTCCCAGTAAAGGCGACAGAACTGCAGAGGAAACTCTGAGTCAAAATGGTTAATTGGACTGAACCTGTTGGGACCAAAGTTCTGCATTTCAATTTAGCCTATAGAGCTTCAGTTGAACCCCGTTGACCTCAGGAGGAGGTTTTCTTCTTCTTCTTTTCGTGCCCTCAGTTTCACCCACTTTCATATAGACTCAACTGAAAAGCAGAATACCATCCTTTGGTTATTGTAGCTTTGCTTTTTACACCTATGACCAGTAATTACTGTTTATTTACGTTATGTCTCTCAATGGTTTCAAGCTGAACTTCTGTTTTCTTCTTCCTCCTTGTTATTGCATTGTTTCCTTTGCCCCATCCCTCACATTAATAGTGTTATAAAAGCAGATGCTAAATATCCAAAAGAGCAGCTATGTTCCAATAAAAAAAAATATGAACCCGCAGCCTAATGTATTTTAAAAGTTGCTAGAGGGAGCACGCTCGGATTTATTTCATTTGTTGGAGCTTGGGGACGACACAAAGTGGCCTGAAGCTCGGAGGGGTGACAGCAAATTGGCTGCTTATTTCCTGCTTCGGTATCAGCAGCGTGTAATAACGTTTTCCCCAAATATGTGAGGGGTTCTGCAGAGCGTAGAGATAGTGTGAATGAGCGGTAATGAGCAGAGCAGACGGGGGATTTGGGGGAAACATTGGTGTTACTGTCCTCTCATCGTCTGTGCTGAGCTGCTTATGCAGAGGAGAGCAGCTTAACATCACAAGGAAATACAAGCGATGATGAGCAACAACACAAAATCACTCGTGTTTGAGTGAAAGAGAGCAGAAAGAATAACAATAGAATGGCCTCTGCAATCTTTAACTTTATTTTACATTTTTGTCTTCTTGTTTTTCCTCCATTTCTATTTGGTTCAATCAATACATTAGAGACTCACTCCGATCATCTATTGTAAAAATATTCTTTTAATTAGGATTTTGCTTCTTTAGCCAAAATAATAAAAACTTGTGTCGTTTTCTATGACAGTTTCTGCAGCGTTGCAATAGTTCTTTAGAAATTTGCCTCTAAATTGTGGGTGATGGGGCGGAGCAACCCCACCCCCCTTCCTGTCACCCATAACTGAGAGCTCTCTGTTTGCACCATTGACTATATATGTTAATCTTATTTTTTAAATATTTGCATATATATTATATATATAAATTATATTATATATACAATATATGTATAAAAATTTGTATATGTATGTATTTAAATATTGTATATATATATATATATTATTATATATGTATATGTATGTATGTATGTATAAAAATACAATTTTAATATAAAAAATCTAAAATGTAAAAAATCAACCTTATTTTATAAACAGAAACCACAACAACCAAAAGAAAGCTAAAGGGTTATATCGTCATGATATATCCTATTGGGTGTCAAAGTCAAGAGTAATTATATCCGGCCCTCCAGATCATTTTATTTTAATATTCTTAATTGCCTGATGTTATCTTATATATTTCTGAGAGGATAGATTTTATGAAGAGTAAAAAATCTTTTGGGATATTTACAAATTTAACGTTTTACATTAAATGACGCACAAGTAAAGAACATTTACTTTATTTCTAACCTGTATAATTTTAACAGAATATATCATCATGGAGAGCAAAATATTGATTTATTTTGGAATAATATTCCTGTCTTTTTTATGCTTAAAAAAGTTACATATAAAGTTTAAAGGTTATAACAATGTAGTGTTTTTATTTGTTCAATAAATGTTTATGCTGTTTGTTTGTTTTGGATTTTGAGTTTAACACCCCTGATATAGTGGAAAAGAGTGATAATGCATGAACAGAAGAACAACCCTTTTCTTCATGTTTGTCTTATGTTGCCTCTAGCAGCATCATTGTTTCCATGGAAGTTTTTCATGAACAAAGAGAACAAATCTGATTTATGTTGGTGTTTTCTGCAGGTAGTTCATCATTTTGAAGGGTGTAACCGGACTTGTTTTTGTCCATGTTTTTAAGCCATAGACATCTCAATTATGCATCTTTGGGTCATTTGTCTGCGTTATGAGCTGCTGTTCTCACTTTACCAGAAGTGGAGGTTGTATTTAGTTACTCTTGTTACATCATTGATTTCATGCTTTGTTGTCCCCAATCAGCTGCTTCACATCTTTATAGTTTCTAAAGGTTTACACCTTGTTCTTTTTTTTTTTAGGTTTTTCTGTAATCTCATCAACATTCATCTCCGTTCTCTCCTTTTTCTCTGGGATTTTCTTCTCATGCGTTTGACCGGCGCCCCGCTCTGGTCTCTCTTGTGTCGCGGTTGGTTGAGCTGCAGATCCGACCGGAGACTTTACACAACGCTGTGACTCCTCATCCGCGACTGAGAAATGACAACATATCTCTTTCTCTACTTCTTTTTATCGCTCCGTCTTCTTTATTTGTCGTGAGCGGCTCTTCCTCCTCTCCTTTCTGTCTTCATCCATCAGCTGTCTTTTTCTTTTGTCATCGAAAACCAAATTTTCTTTACATTAATAACCTGCTCTCCCGCTGTGGCAAATTTTCCGAGCTGTTATTGTCAGATAAATGAGAAGCAAAGCCAGCTGGATCATGAAGGAAAAGGGCAGACAGAAGCTGTTTAATGTGTTATCAGATGGCATGAGAGGCTTATCTTACCTGCAGAGTAATAGTAGACCTGCAGGCTCTGAAACATGAGAGCAATTCCCTGGTCACAGAGGGTGGGCTTAACTTATGAATAATGAACATTTTTAGAGCGCTTTTCGAACTTGTGGAGAGCGATTCTTTACCGTCTGTCAAACAAACCATTTACAAGGAAAAACCTGTGGTAAAGAACCGCTCTCCTGGCGTCCTGAATTGCTTCATCAGCAACATTTTTCTCTCTGTTTCAAACGGATCTAATAGTTCCGACGTGCGCGGAGCCGCAATCGATGGCTCCATTATCGGCCTGTCTTATTGATCAGTGAGTTTGGGCGTCACTGATGGGCCGCTTTGCACCCCGATAGACCGGAATGAGAGCGCTCCCGTGGAGGCAGAGAGGTTGAGAGCGGGACAGGACAGGACAGGACAGGACAGGCAGTGTGAGAAGAAAAATGACGAGGTCACAAAGTGTCCCAATTAGAGCGATGAGGGGATGAGCTGGAGCGGAGGCAGGACGAGAGGAGATAGAGGGATGGATGGTTACAGACGAGATAACAGAAAGATTGAAAGAAAACGTGATGATGATTGTTGATATCACAGAATCTTGTCTTTGTAGTGCAGGTGTATTTAAAATAAAACATCATGAAAACTCCTTTTGTTTCTGATAAACTTGCAGCATCATGACCTAATATTTTCTTATCTATCTTACCGGTCTTTCCCAGAGAGGAGCCTGTTTCCATGGAAACAGACTCAGCCAGATCAGCTTACTTCCGCTGCAGTGTGTGTATCTGTGTGTGTTTGATGGCTGGTTTAGGCTATAAAGATGTGGAATGATGATTTATGAGAGTCAGATTCACTGAGCAGATACGTGGATGAGCTGGAAAGGAAGTTTCTCTCTGTGTGTGTGTGTGTGTGTGTGTGGGTTTGTCGTCTTTTACTTTGCTGTCATCAGTGATGCTGTCATGATTTCAAACCACCATCAAAATCATTCCCGTCACCATAGCGATGACATGCATGATCTGCTCAAGGGGAAGTCAATGTGTTCCTCATAGAAAAGAACCTCCTGCTGGTTTGTTTAACAGAGAATTCTAACAGTTTTCCTCTCAAAGAGAATTATACAAATAAGGATTTTTAGGTATGACAAGTTATGTGAACATTTAAGACAATAGATACAAAAAAGGATCATCTGTTTGAATTCTGCAAACTCTGTACAGTTTGATGCTGCGATCACCAGAATAACCTGAATAATAATCTGAATTTGTTAAAATAAAACTCCTTAAAACTAACCACTTGTTATCTCCTAAAACCACAGCCTCACATTTTTACTTACATTTTGTTATATATGTGTGTGTATATGTATATATGTATGTTACAGTTTTTAGCAAAAATATAGACAACAATACACAAATAAACTTAAAGTCCCACTATTTGTCACATACCTTGTTGTGTGAAATTTGTTCTCCGCATTTGACCCATCACCTGGGGGAGCAGTGAGCTGCAGAGACAGCTGCGCTCAGGAACCACTTGGTGGTTTAACCCCCCAGTCCAACTCCTTAGTGCTGAGTGTCAAGCAGGGAGGGACTGGGTCCCATTTTTAGAGTCTTTGGTATGACTCGGCCAGGAATTGAACCCTGAACCTTCCAAACTCAGGGCAGACACTCTACCACAAGGCCACTGAGCTGGTGTATAAATATAATGTTGCCTGCTTTCTAGACACGTTATCAAGTACATTTTGGATAGATTTCTAGATAGGTTTGTCAATAACAGTTTAATTTATTTCTTGAAAACGCGTACATTCCCACCCGTGTTATACTTTTACGCAAATATTTTACTCGTTTGATAACATACCATATAATGATTGTCTATCATTCTTACTTCAAGTTATACTTTTTGATTTTTATGTTTAAGGACTAAAGCTCCTTAAAAAAACATAATGGCTAATTTAACATTTACTCAAGGAAAGCATGAAAAGGACCTCCATTAATTCACTTGTTGTTCAGTCATCTCACACTTTGCTGTAAGCGCTTGTTGGCACTGATAAGTCTTCTTGTAATGATGTTTATAAAGCTGTTTCCAGGCAGGACTGGGCTTCTTCAAGATGAGAAAAAGATAGAAACATTTAGATTTTGTTTGTCGGTCATAAATCAATTCTAAATGTGTTCAAGAAAGCAAATTTGGAAGTTTCATTTGAGGCTAGGGCTGTCACGGTTAGTCGACTAATCAACTATTAAAATAGTCAACGACTAATTTAATAATAACATTATGTGACATTATGCTAACGTTTTGGACTATTTTGTCTTTCATTAAGGTTTTTTAAGCTATTTTAGAGTTTAGCTAATATTTCTACTATATGCTAGCTATTTTGGCTAATTTAGGCTTTTTTCAGTTTTTTTTTTGGCTAATTTGGCATTTAACTAATATTTTAGCTGGTTATCAGCTTCAGTGTTTTCAGCTGTTAGCCTCAGTGATTTCAGCTTTCATTTTCAGTGTTTTTAGCTATCAGCGCTAGCGTCTTCAGTGGCCAAATTCAGCGAGCAGCATTCACACTAGCATTCTCGAAGGTAATGCTACATATCTAGTTTTTAGTTAGTTAAAGCTAACAATGGTTAAGATGTGTGCTTTACATCCAGTTTGCACACGATTATTTGAGATCTGTTTTCTGAATATCTTGTTTGCTTAACGTTTCATTCACTGTAAAATCAAACAGATGTTCATCTAATAAAGGAAATTGTCTTTTTGCTTTAGTTGCAGAACTCCCAGAAGAAAAGAGGAGCGCGACCCAACAACAAACCCGACAAGAAGCCGGCGCCACAGGTAATAAAACAGACTCACACTTCTGGGTGCTCCCCCGAAAAGATCAATAGATTCTTTTATTTGGCTCTGATGGACAGAGCATGAAGACGTGTCAGAGGAAGGGAATACGCGCTCCTGCCTTGAATGTTAAAGCTTACATTACTGTTGAGAGGAGGAGCTGAAATGTAAAATGTTCAAGACATGAAACACAAGTTAAAATGTTGGAATCATCATGTCAGCTGAAAACAAGACAGTTCTACAGACAATGTCCATGATATCGTCATCATTCACAAAAAACTTTATGATATTAATAGGAAAATAGGAAACATTGATACTTTAGTTTCCCTGAAGCAGAAAAGAACTTTAAAATGATTTGTTTATCATTTATCGTCTGTCAGAACACAGAGTGCCGACTTTGAGTCGTCTCCTGTCTGTGGAGGTCAATTAAGAGGCAGATAACTGAATCTTTTATCTGCAACCGTCGTCTTCCTCTGTCCTTCTTTTTATCTCTCGGATGCTTGTTTGAAGTGATAAATGTTCCAATCTAAGGTTTCTTTGAAGCCGTTTATATCTTCACTTCTGCTCCAATAGGTCTTGTGATTTACTCTGAAGACACCATGAACTTTTAGTGAGGTTTCACTGAAAATAGAAGTGACGCCGTCGTGCAGCGGATCGTTTCACCGTCTGGTCTACGGTGTGCGAGCGAGCTCAATTCTGACAGGAAGTTGCATCAAGATACATGAGAAAATCTGGTTTATTTTCAAAATCTTCACAATAAAACATTGTAAATGACATATGCAATCATATTTTTGTGCCTAAAAATATTGCAGAGATGAAAATAAACATCCCATCACTAGGGCTATAACGAGTATCCGGATGCTCAGGTATTCGCGATCTGCTCCCGAAAATCCAAGTACGAATATTCGCGACGTCCAAGATCGCTGATTTGCGATTTTTATAAATATAGTAAATTGTAGTGAAATATGATCAGAATATTATCTGGTAATGATGTATTTTTCTTCTGGAATTCAGATTAATGTATGTAAGATACTTTTTTCACACGGGCTGTACACCGAAAAATATTGAAGAACTTAGAGGATAAAAAAAAAATGGGAAACATTTTTAAACATTTTTAAGTTTTGTTGTTAAATCATCAAAAACAGCAGTAACTTTTATCCTCTTTATGTCGTTTATGTTACTGCTGAACTTAACCAGAAGGCTGACAAAAAAAAAGTTTAAAGTGACAAACAAAACTTCTTTCTATTGAATCTTTTTGGGTTTTTTTAAAATCAGTTTTGTTGATTCTGATCTACTGTTCTAAATAAATGTATAAACGTTGGTGATTTAATACAAATAATTTCAATTCTCCTCCATCTAGTAAATATTCTCATAGCAATAAACATAATATTAAAAAGTAAGAATCGTGGTTCAACTTGTGAATCGTTGAGCTTGATTCGTGAATCGTATCGGTTCGCCACCTAAGCAACGATCCACAGCCCTAGCGATCACAACCAACAAAACAACAGACGCACACACTTCTCTGTGTATCTCACCAACAAATAAATGAAAGAAATGTAATAAACTCAATCGCACAAGGGGCCAAAATCCAAAACTCACCTGAGGTCGCGGGTCGAACAGGATAAACATTATTAAACACTCTAAAACTAAATTTTTAAAACTGTAACTTTTTAACATATGTATGAACTAGATATATAGCATTACTTGCAATTATGTTAGTGTACTTGCCGTAAGATGAATTGGGTTGATTTACATAGCAAATAAGATTTTTATTTATTTATTTATTTGCTTTTGATTCACAACAATTCAAATTACAGAAAATACCACAAGAAGTTTTGTTGCTTTCAGTTCATTTTCTCACATTCTTTGGTTGCTTAAGAGGAAAAGCAGAAGAAGTGCAGCAGGAGTCCACTCTCTAAGACTCTCTAACAACCCGTTCATGGCAGCTTACCAGAGAAAACGTTTTTAAAGGTTTTTAGAAGCCCGATCTGATTGATGGATTGATTGATTGATTGGTTTATTTCAAGCATAGATTGAAAAATACAGGACAAAACACACAATTATTTCAAACTCATTATAAAAAACAATAAGATGCATTGATTAGAAAATAGAAAACAAACAAAAATAAAATACATTTGATTCATTCATTTTTTGTGATTATTAACTAAAGTCAGTAGAGTTTGATTGATTGCTTGAAAAGGAGTGGGAAGAAGCGAACTTATATAATCCCACCATTAATTGATAACTTGATTACTTATACATCAAGATGGCGCTCCTCTGTGTGCAACATCACGCTACTTTACTCACTCATTCTGTTGTCTCATTATTTCTTGTATTTTCTTTATTACTTATTTATGGTTATTGTGTTTTTTTGTAACTTTTTTGAAGGAAAAAAAAAAAAAAAAAATCCTGACTTGAGAGACGCCAAGAAAAAATTCCAATGTACCTGTTCTTAACATGTGCAAATGGCAATAAACTCCTTTAATCTTTTTTCATTTAACTGGTTGCATAATTATGTAATCCAGTTGTTTTTTTTTGTTTTGTTTGTTTTTTCATTTTTTTATTATATTCCCAATAGCAAATAAGTGCTTGTTGATTATTGATTAATCTCATAAAACAATATTTCAATAAACAGTAACATCAATCATCCATCATGTAATGATATGTAAAACTCATTGATTATCATCAACATACAACGTCATTTTGATGCAAAAAGTGCTTATTGATCATTCTCTGAAAGAATTCTTATATTTTTTCAGTAAACATTAATGATTCACACAATATGTAATAATCATTGATTATCATTAAACACATAATTACATGAATCCTGTAATCTGGTGGCAACAAGGTAAAGAGGAAAAAGTGAAGCAGAGGATGATCATTATTATGAAGGAGATTGATTATCTGACGAAATAACAGTTTCCCGGTCAGACACAATGAGAGATTGAGATTAAACAACTGGAATCAAACTGCTCTCTAAAACTTGTTCTTTAGAATGCCCTTAAACTAAATGATAATTAGAGAGCTCCTTCAGTCTAACTATGACTTCTGCTTTTCAAAGATGAGGTCAGAGTCGTGCTGTGTTTGTATTCTTGAAGCATGGAGGACTTCCTAACCAGTCATTAGTGGTTCGCCCCAGACGTCATCTATCAGCAGAAGAGAACATTTTCTAACTCGGAACAAAGATTCGTCTGTAAATCGCAGAGCTGAATAGAGGCCACTCCCTTATCGCTGCATGCAGAAGCACTAAAATATGAGAAGAAAACCAGCACAAAATCTTTAACAAACTGGATGTTTTCAACCGTTAACAGGATCATTCCAGCGGATTGTACAGTATATCAAAGCACATAAACACTGGATCTGCAGTGTTAAAGGATCAAATGGAGACAGAATAACATCCAGTGGTCATGTTGAACCAGAGCTGCTGCTGACGTTGACCTGAGAGGACCGTATGCGGTCACTGCTCAGCTGTGTTTGCTTTACGCCCTCTGGAGCATTTGAAACCCTGAACGAGGCGAGAGCCGCTGCCTTACAGCCGTTTATGCTACGTGGTTTGGAGGAGGAGCCGCAGAGGACGGCGGCGAACAAAACCGCTTTCCCTGCAAACTCTTGGCTTTTTCTTACATGTATGGATTTTTGGTTTATTTAACAGGGACATTGCACGTTAAAAAGGCTTTCTGAAAATGCATAAAATAATACTTTTCATCTGTTTTCCCTGGAGACTAAAAAAGGAGGAGCAGACTTAGCAACAGTAATACAATACAAACCTAAATTTGTATCAGAATCAACATTGTAACAAGGTAAATATACAATGTAAATATATATGAGCAATAGAAATATAAATTATTAACAGGTAAAAACGTAATGTAAATAATAGAGATGTGAACATTAACACACGCGGTTAATCAACCTGAATTAACTCATTAATATTGACAGGAGTCTCTGCAAGAGCTTTTTTTTTGTTTTTTCCATCATGAATACGGTAAGTTAATAACCTAAAAATATTACCCCATGTTTCTGCTAAGAAAAAGTTAATAGTTTGTAGACCAGTGGTCTCAAACTGCCGGCCCACGGGCCATTTCCGGCCATCAAATTCATATTTTGCGGCCCTAATATGAAAGTTCAATGTCTGCTAATCAGTATCATCTGGATGTTTACGCTTCTATGATGATAGCTTTGTGTTTGCTTTGTGATGTTTCAGTTTGATTTGTGCTTTAAGCTTTGCTTTTGTTATTGTCTTTGGATCTAGTCGTCAGAAAAGTGTCCTGTCGTTTCACAGAAGATATTGTTTAGTAGTACTTAGACATGAACAAAGGATCAATAATCTTGTTCAGTAGACAATGAACCAAAAATCTAAATTCTTATTTTCTTTGATCTATTCTGTCGTGTTCGTTCTCCATCTGGGATGATGATCAGGCTGACTTCCCTCGTTTTTGTGTCTCAGTGTGTGTGTTTTTTTTTTTAATACCAGACTCTGACTGACCTTTTGGATGCAGCATCTGATACAGTTTCCATTTTCTCTTTCATTTTCATTTTCCTTAACAGGAGATGCAAACACATAGAACATTAACAAGGGGAGAGAAATAAATAAACTTAAGGGGGGGGGGTGAAGCAGTGCACATTAAAGCAGTCTATTTATTAAATATTGTTATGACTGTTAAGAATAAGAGAAGTTTACAAATTAATGTGAATTTATTTCAACACAGATTTTCTGAGACGAATGGAAAAAGTGATTGCTTCCATTAAATATATACTGTATCATTCACAGTATTCAGTCAGTCTGAATTCGTGGGGGCACAGGAAGAAGCCAACGTCTTGTTGAGAATTTTTCCTTTTTAATTGACGCTACTCCATGGTGAACTGTTTACTTTTGTTTCTTTTGGTTTCCTTCAGTAAAAACTTGACTAAAACCGCCTCTGGACGAGTGAATATTTATGTTCAGGAGCGCTGACATGACCCGGTGTCCTCTCTGTGACATGTTTGTGCGGGACCGCCTCTCTGGGTCGTAACGTTGGCGTCTCATTTGTCACCTCACCTTTCCCTTCGTTTCTTTCTGGTTCCAGGAGGACAGCTCGGACCTGAAGTGTCAGCTCCACTTTGCCAAAGAGGAATCCGCTCTGATGTGCAAGAAACTGACCAAGCTGGTGAAAGACAGCGAGGCCATGAAGGAGGAGCTCGCCAAGTACCGGTCGCAGCACGGAGACATCAATGCCTCGCTAACCGTGGAGGAGGTGAGGGCAGGCCCGGCCTAATGATTCAGGGACTTGAAGATGTCCGAATCACGGGAGGAAGCCATCAAACCTTCTTTTACGACACCTCGGCCCTTCTTTTCCGATTCATTACCTTCATAAAAGTGACGTTTACTGGCTGGAAACCGCTCCACGGTTGAGTGCATTAAACACAGCGGAGGTTAAGTCAATTCAGCAACCCCCCCTTTACTTAACACCTGCAGGTTGCTGACTCCCCCCACACCCGGGAGGCAGAGGTCAGAGTGCATCTGAAGCTGGTGGAGGAAGAGGCCAACCTGTTGAGTCGCCGCATTGTGGAGCTGGAGGTGGAGAACAGAGGGCTCCGAGCTGAGATGGAGGACATGAAGGGGCCGCAAGGCAAGCATCTTTTCACCCTTAAGTAAATGAAATGTAAATAAAAAGGAAAAAATACATAAAATGGACAGAGTCAATGTAATGTACAGTCAGCAGTGTCTTATTAGTGTCTTAAACCCTAAAGTCGGGATACAGCAATAAATGTTATGCATTAGGCATAACATTCATTCATCTACTGTTACAAGGCTGCTGCTAATAAAGTTGTTCAAATGGTGGATTTATTACTATATTTAGTAAATACCAAACTTAGTGCTTGGTTTTTTTTTTTTTTTTTATCTGTTGAGCATTAAAAATGGGACGAGGCCGAAGTTGGCGTCTGATTTATGTCAGTAGTACTATTATGATAAACACAGATTAGCTTATTTTGCATGAATGAAACATAAATACAAAGAACTAGTTATAACTTTTGACAGAGCACATGTTTACTTTCAAAATAAAATACTTTTTGCGTCACAGAATCCGCTCAATCCCAGCCAGCAAAGCCAAGTGGGCCCCATATGGTTTAAAATGTGGCCCCCACTTGTGTTTGCCCACATTGGCTAACGTGGAGACTCAGTGAGTAGGCTTACTCTCTATGCTATCCAGCCGTCTGGTGGGCATTGGAGCTCGCTAGCTTAATACAGCAGAGCTTGCTAGCTCAATACAGCAGAGCTTGCACGCTCAATATAGCAGAGTTTGCTAGCTCGATACAACAGAGCTTACTACCATGCTACAGCGTAGCTCGCTAGCATGCTACAGAGGAGCTCGCTATAGTGGAGTTAGCTAGCGCGCTACGCTGTACATTAGGCAGCTGGCTAGCGTAGAAAGCTAGCCCACTGAGTCCCCACTTAAGCCAATATGGGCAAACACAGGTGGGGCCACCACAGAAACTGGAGAAACGCATTTGGGTCGACATTTTGTGCCTAATTTTAAATCATATGGGGCTACTTTGCTTTGCTGGCTGGGCTGTTGCCAAAATAGTAGCATGTAGTGAAATGTCAGCAGTGACAAAAAAACTCTTACTGTATTTCTCAACCCATAAGGTGTACTTTTAGTTGTATTTTTTGTCATATATTTATTTAAAAGAGGACAATGCAATCTAAAAGAAAACTACATGGTTAAGCAAGATATAATTAGACGGATCAAGACAGAATTTGCCAAAAGACTTAAATGTTGTTCAAAAATGCAAAAATCCGTTTTATAATCCGGTTCGCCTTAATTCTGGTTGTGCTTTCTGACATCCACTTGATTTTCCGTGGTGCGCGGCGCACAAAAATCTGATGTCCACATTTTTTTAAGCCCAGTACCATTAGGTTTTTAAAACTAAAAACTTTATTTTTCTTTGACCAGAGAGCCACAATGGAAGAGTAAAAGAGCCACATGTGGATTGTAATTAATTATTTTAATTTGTGTAATCATTTTGCTTAAACTTTTATTCCAATAATTGTATTTCTGTGCTGCATCTTTGACCGTGAACATTTTTTGTCATCTTTCCTCTCTGCACAGATGCACTTCATGAGCTGACTGGAGCCGGAGGCGGCCTGGGGTCCGGGCTCGCTCTGGCTGGAGGCGCCATGGTGCTCGGAGGAGGCGCTTCGTCCGAAAACGTCATGGAGCTCCAGAGACACCTCCAGTTCGTGGAGGAAGAGGCGGAGCTTCTGAGGAGGTCCCTGATGGAGATGGAGGAGCAGAACAAGCTCTTGATGAACGAAATCAATCGCTACAAGTCGGAGCTCCCGCCGATGGCGAGCTCGCTGACCTCCGGTTCCCTGATGTCGCTGACGGACGGGCTGCTCGACGGTCCCGCCCACTCCATTCAGGAAGGGGCGGTGCTCATCAGCACCGAAGCCCCGACACACGAGGAGGAGCTGCGATTGGCCAGACTTCAGATTGGAGAACTGAGCGGGAAAGTGAAGAAGCTGCAGTACGAGAACCGCGTGCTGCTGTCCAACCTGCAGCGCTTCGATCTGGCCTCTTACCACGGCCCCTCTTCCTCCTGCTCCTCCTCGCTGAGACTGGCTCTGGAGACGGATGCTGAAGCCGGAGACTCAGCCGAGTGTCTCCCCTCTAGGTACAGTTTGATTGATGTTGCTATGGTAACATATGGTAGGGCCTTGTCCTTAACATTTTGCTCCGTAATGTCTGTAGATAAATTGGCAAAAACGAAGAAAATTAGACTAAAGATCCCCTTTTTTCATGCTTTTCAATGACATTCTGGGTGTTTAAGCGTTTTCTCACATCGTAAACTTTCTGTTTGTCCATCAGTCCAACGCTTCGCAAAGAGCCTGTAGGAGGGGAGAAAGACGCCATTGAGATTGAGGAGCAGAAAAAAAGGATGGAGGACAACGCTGACGCCACACCTCACTTCCCTGGTTACCTGAACCACCATGCCCTGCTGGCCATGAGGGACCAGGCTCGCTTGGTTTCCACGGCGATCCAGCTTCTGACTTCCCCCGAGTCCAACTGCCTCTCATCCTCACCGTCCATCTACCGCAAGGTCTGCAGCAATGATGCAGCAGAGCCGTGTGACCTGGAGAAACCCCAGCCTCCCAGCCAGGTACAAGTCTTTTCTCTATCTAAGAGAAAGATCTTTTTACCTGAGTTTCTGCTCTCTCTCTCTGGGGCTCCACTCCTGTAGCTGCATCTGCTTCTCTTTTTTCTAGATTGCAGAGCTGTCAGATCTGGCAGACCGGCCTCTGGTCGGCGCTCTGACCAGCAGGCTTCAGGCCCTGCAGAGCCAGCTTCAAGCTTTTGTGGAGCAGGTGGACAGCCAGAGCAGACCCGCATCAGATACCAGGGATCCTCAAGTGGAAGGAGCGTCCCCTCCAGCCTCGCCCCGCCCCTCTGTGCCCCGTTCTGAGGATGCACAAGATAACAGAGCGGAGGAGAAGGTACAAGACAAGAATCCCACTCCTCTCTCTCACCTTAGATCACCTTTTTTTTCCCCCTTTTATGTTATTTTTGAATTCATTTTGTATCATTTTTCCCGTACACTCCTGATCCTCGTTTTTCTTGCATTATTTTTAGTTTGGCTGAGCTTTTTGCGTGCATCCCAACTGTTTTTATTTCTGTACACTTTAAAGTTACAAAAATGATCATTAATAAAAGATTCATCGTCGATTTCAATCTATAACAAAAAATATTCCCCTCAATACCCCTCACTTGGGCTGATAAAACTCTGAACTAATCTAAAATCATGTCAATTTAACTGAGGAGAACCTGAAATTGATGCTGTTATAAGGAAGTCCAGTTGAATGAACACATCAAAAACATTGAACTTTAAGTTACTGTATGAGTGTACAGTGATGTGAGGGTTCAAATCCCAACTGAGTTCTCCCTATGTCAAGTTTATATGTGGAGCATTTCTCCAAACAAATAATTCATAGGTTGACTGGGGTTGTTCTCAACCCTGAGGCCTCTGGGATAGGCTCCAGCAACCCCAAGGGTAGATCCTTCCAATTTGTTTAATATATTTTCATACTTGATTTTGGACTTTAAAGAATAATTGGTTTTAATCAATTGTGCCCTTGGAGAGTAAATTTTTAATTTTTGACGTTTACAAAAATTAATTTGAAGAAACTCTCTGTTCACTGGAAAAAAATGATGTAAATCTACGATTTTTAATCTCATAAATCTAAGATTTTAATCTTCCAAATTTACGACTTTTAATAATATAAATCTATTATTTTTAATCTCATCAACTTGCGATTTTAATCTCTTAAATTTACAACTTTTAATCTAAAAGATTTAAGACTTTAAATCTTGTAAATCTAAAACTTTTAATTTTCAGAATTTATGACTTTCAATATCATGAATTTATGACTTTTAATCTAATAAATGTAAAACTTTTTATCTCGTGAATCTACGACTTTTAATCTTGTGAATTTGTATGATTAAAAGTCGTAATTTTGCGAGGAAAAGTCATAAATTTAGCTTATGACTTTTGAAGTCCTAACTATGTTTATTTATTCTCGTAATCTAACATGTACAAACATTTCTCGTAGATTTTTGAGGTTTAAAAATCATTACAAAAGCATTGTTTTTGTTTGTGAACTGGCCCTAATACTCCGCCGTTAGAAGCAGTTTGCTTAGTTACAAAAAAACTTTTAATCATGAAATTTTGAGTTCTCATGAAAACTTACATAATTAGGTTTTATTCTCCTGACCCACAAAAAAAGTAAAATAATCCTTTGGAAAAATGGATTTATGGATTTTATGTCATTTTCATTAAATGTCATTTTGTCAACCGAGTTTTTATTTTAAACTCAGCCCTTCAGACATGTTTCATAAATCAAAAAAATCTTTCCTGGGAAGTTTCTGAGTTCCAGACGACCTTTAGTTTAAACATTTTAAAATCTATTGTCATAAATAGTTGATTAATTGACTGTAAACCTGTTAATATAGAAGTAGAAACTTAAGATATTGTTCATTTCTTTGGACCACCAGAGTGAAAATAGATTAATAAAAGCAAAGAGATACATATATAATCATTTATTTTGTGAATTTAAAGAACTACTCGGATTATTTATTGTTCATGGAAATTGCAGACCTTTTAAAATTGATGTACAGCCGGAACAAAAGGAATGTGTTTGAGGAAAACTACTTTCACTAATTGCGCAGAGATTTAGGTGACACTGATGGACTGTAATGTTTAGTCTTTCCAACAGCCCTGCCGTCTCTCCTTTCTTTTCCTCCTCCCTTCTTCCTCTCTGCATGGGCACCTGACTCTCCTCTTTTCCACTTCTCAAATGTCCCTTTTTTCACGCACCTGCATCCCTTCCTTCTTAAACCACAATGCTTCCCTCTGGACTTTTTTTTTTTTTTTTTTTTGTTAAATGTCACATTTCTATCTCTTTTTTATGACTCCTTCCTCCCCGCTTCCTTCCCACCTTGTTGCTTCATTGCTCCTTTGGCTCCTGCTGTTCCTCCTAACTGCCTTACTCCTTCTCTTTCCTCGTACTCTTTTTCTTCTGCACATTTCCAACGCTTGCGCTCCTCCTCTCGTCCCCCCTTCAGCCGCTCATTCTTCCCTCCATCCTCCTCATCTTTTTTCTCTCCACCCTCTCCTTTTCCTCTCTGACCAAGCTCTTCCTCCTCTTCATCCTTTTCTTTGTCCTGTGAGACCCATAAGTTCTCCTTTTTATTGTTACATAAGCGGACATTCTTTTGGTTCGTCTCGTTATCGTGTCTTTTGTTTCTTTTTGTCCCATCTCTTCTGTGATTTTTTATGTTTGTTTTTTTTTTTTTTTTCTCATTAACTTGCCCATGCATGCATGCAGCAGCCTGATTGTAGGGACCCGCCAGAGCCAGACGAGGGAGACGAAGTGGAGGAGGGCGGCCGATCCGTCAACAAGTCAGTGAATCAGGAAAGCAGCCGGATGGAACCGGAAGACAAGGAGACGGATCGTGCTGTGGTGAGCTCCGTCATTACCGACATGACTTCTGATAGGGAGCCAGCTCGAGTTTCTGTGCTTCCTGACAGCAAACACCTCTGATAATAGAGAATGTTTAAAAAAATAAACTTTTCTTCTTTTTTGTTTTGAGCTGCTCCAAAAACGCCTTTTTACAAAAGAGAAAACAGTTTGAGCCCAAAGGGAAAAATGAATACATGCTGGAAAACAATGTAGTTGTTGTTGTTCAGCACCATGGAGCAAAACTTACTGCATGTTTGGTGATGAGCAAAAACTAAAGCTGCAAAGAATAAAATCACATTAAGCTCCAAAATCCTGTTTTTCAGAGATTAACTTCACAATATGTCGTCAAATGTGTTCCTTCTGCACTGGGAGCCCTGCTTTTCTTCACTTATTGCTGGAGTTGTCACAATAATCTTATTAAATCTCAGCCCATCGTCATGCTGACGCCAAGAAAACAAGGAAATATAAATACGACTGGAAAATGAAGCGTGGCAAACCGGAAAAAACGCATTTCTAACAATTGGTTTACTTTTTTCAATTTTTTTTTATGGTGTGGTATTAAAAAATGTTTGGACTGCGAACATTAACGCACGCGATTAATCAAAAAAGAATGAACGCGTTAATATTGATCAACGGAAATTAATCAAAGAAATAGTCCTTTGCTTTAACTCGGTGGTTCAGGCGTCCGCGGCGTGCGTTAAAAGCTTTCGTCGGGTTTTGTCCCACTTATACCATGATCACTTATGAAAGAAATAAATATTCAATCAGTTTTAAGTACTTTATTCTTGCTATTTTCCTTGGTTTTGATTTGATCCATGTTTTGGTGCCATATTGTCCAAATACATTTTACCTGTTAAAACATTGCGATTAATCACGATTAATCGCAATGCAAAAGTGCGATTAATCTTTTTTTTTTGTAATCGATTGACAGCACTAATTCAAAATAAATGTTCTAAATATATTTTCATTCACAGAATATATACGATATGATACGATATTTTTGGATGATTTTTATTATATATTATATATTTTATTATTATACTGTATGTGTTTTTCTAAGCTTTTATAGAATTTTGTATTTCTTGACAACAGCTGATACGTTACATTTCTGATATTTAGATTTAGTTTCTGAGTGCTGCAGCTCATTTTCCTTGAGCCAGCAGCCTCTCTCGCAGAGAACTCAGAGATTCTTTATGGTTGACACTAGAGGCTGGGTGGCGGTCCCGGTGGAGGGTGATGGAGGGCGGACACTGAGCCCAGTGGAGGGTAAAAAAGGACATTAACAGTAAAGTGTTGGGTCGATGGCTCACACTCACTCAGCAGCCAAATGAGCCGTGGGGGAGCAAGAGAGCGAGAGTGTGGGGGGGTGGACTTACTGTAAGCTTAAATGAGCTTTAAATGGGTTGTTGGAAAAACTACAAACTGTCTTTTTCTTGTGAAAAACTTTTTCTTTCCAACGTGTGTCTTATTGTTGGATCTGTTCTTTTACTTTTCCATCATCAAACAACTGTTGTCATCCACTTTTCTTTTTTTTCTCTCTAAAACTTTTTTTTTTTTGTTCTGTCTTTGTTGTGTTTGTGAAGTGGGTCAGCTCTGGTGACGTCCCGGACGAGATGTCTGGAGCCGAGGAATCCAGTTCTAGGACTCCAGAGAAGCTGGAGAAAGACAGAAAAGATCACAAAGAAATCGCTCTAAAACTCTCAAAGGTCAGAACAAAACAAACAGAAAACAGAAATGTATGAAAAATGCATTCCAGATTGATTTTAGTTAAATTATTATTATTATTTGTTGTTGTTGTTTTCTTAAAGAAAACAAAAATAAAAAAACTGAATTTTTCACTCTTTGCTGAAAGACATTTCAGGCTTCCTGATAATGCACACATCGTTGGGCATTATCTCAATTATACCAAGGTCACTTACAAAATAAATAAACAGTCAACCAATTATAGTACTTTATTCTTAGATTTTTTTCGGTTTAGCTCACTTTTTTACTAACTACTTGATAGATGTGCGGCCTGTTGCCACGGAAACACAACAACAGATTGCTGAGCCGCTGTTGTGCCAAGATATGCATCCTAGATATATATACATAGATATGTGTGTGTAACAAGTACGAGCCACAAATAAAAGTCAACAATGACAGAAGTCTTAATGTGACAGGGGAAACACATTTTGGCAGGGGATACATATCTTGGCACACCACCGGCACTGGCAAAGGAAAGCAACATGAATGCGGATTGTCACAATAGGTTCTACAAAGCATCAGTTCAGAAAGAAAGTTCAACTCTTTCTGCTTGTTTTTGTCAAGAAGATGAAGGAAATTTTTGTTTTGAAGAAGCCTGTATAAATAGAGCATTTGGGCTGTGTGACCGGAACTACGGTACTTTTTTGGGTGTGCATCCACACCTGGCAGCCAATCAGAAGTGATGAATCATCCGGACCAAGTTCATTTAAAGTGAGGAAGCACATTGTTTGTTTCTTATGGCTGTAATATCAGCATCTTTGGAGTAATTCTGCAGACATAAGAGTCTTTACAGTTCTGCTTTTCTTTGGCTTGATGTGTTTTTGTGCACACAAATTACACTTCTGGGATATCAGAGTTATATACAGTTTATAAATGAAAAATGAAAACAATTTAGACAGTAAAAATGAGGGAAGAATGGTTTTTTTCTCAAAAGCTGCATATTGTCAGAAAATATTTTATATAAAATATGTTAAAATATATAAATATAAAATTGTCACAAAAACAAATTTGTGATTAATGACAATTCAAAAGTGTGATTAATCTGATTATTTTTCTAATCGATTGACATTAAGGCTGGGTTGATCAAATTGATCAATTTGAATCGATTTAAACTTAACAAATCAATAATTGATTCATAAAAATATAAATCGATTTAGCATGTAAAGCTAAAGTCCACTAGCTTGATGCTAAGGTTTTATGGAATATCCCATAAGACGGCTAATGCTAATGCTCAGTTGACATAAACATACATTACTGACTAGATTAACATCTTTATAAACTCACAGGCAGGAATTTCACAAACTCTTTTAAGGAATAAAAATGAAGCAACCATTTGTGGTCTAAAACACAGTTTTTTTGCTCATTCATATCTTATTCTTCTTGAGAAAGAGTACAGCTAAAGTGCGATCGCCACCTAGTGGTCAAACTGAACATCCTCCAGGAGAAGCAGAACAATGTTAATGATCTGAACATTTTTGTTAGAAGTTCTCATCCTTTTTGTATGATATTAACAATCTCATTATTTCTCAAATACATTTTACAATATGTGAACTCCATCAGATTTAAAGAAATATATACAAATCTGAATCTGAATCAAATAGAATTGATCTTGTGAATCGAATCGTTTCTGGAAATTATTATTGATACCCAGTCCTAATTGACATCACTATTTTAAATATAAAAATATATATCTATATATTATTTATTCTGACTCCTCTCTTCTCCTTCCTCCTCCCAGCTTCACGAGGAGCAGCAGAAGTCCCTCCTCCGGCGAGACTTCCAGCTGCAGAGTTTGGGCCTTCAGGCTCGAATCCAGCAGAAGTTGTGGAACCAGGAGAGGACTCTGCTGGTCCAAGAGTCGCAGCACCTGAAGCAGGCCCTGCTGCTGCTCAGCCTCAAACTACGCTGCTTCCTCAAACAGTGGAGGCTGGGCTTGCAAAAGGACGCAGAGTGGAAGGATGTGCTGGAGGTACTTTAAAGGAGACGTCGTTTTTTAATTAAATGTATTTGTCCAAATGAAGCAGTGAAGTGACAGGTCACGTGTGACTCCTTCAGATGAGCAGCCTGAAGGACTTGTATCTGCTGCTGCAGGAGGACAACCTGCCCAGCCCAACCCACAACACAGACAAGAGAAGCTTTGCAGACGAACAGCCTTTCAGCCCCACTTTAAATGTAAGGAAAGTGACACATCTGTACGCTTACATGAGCAGGCTTAACTTAGAACCCTGTCTCCACCTTGATGGACACGTCCCCTTAATGTCTTCATGTCCCGCAGCTGCACGAGTCCCAGTCGAAGCAGCTGTGAGGACGCACTCACACAGCCCTAATGCATCCCCTGTGTCTCCCCGCAGTCGAGTGCCGTGAGCAGCACTTTGGCGGACCTCCGGGTCGCCCTGCAGGATCTGAGCGGAGAGCTGCGTCAGGAGAGACAAGGCTCCCAGGAGCTCACGCAGCAATTTGCGAAGGCCAAGGCATCATGGGAAGTGGAGAGGACGGAGCTGAAGAGCGTCATAACGCAGGTAAGGAATAAAGGAAAAGGCGCGTCAGCAGGACTTCATCCAACCAGCTGGCAGAGACATGCACATTTGCACCTTTTGAAAGTGATTAGTCACAATAGTGTCATCATTAACTGCAAATCCTTCAGGATTATCAGATTCTTGTGAAATTTCCTCTCTGATCATCCTTTGATCTGTTTTTAAAGCGTTCCAGTGGTCTTTGAATTATAAAACAAAACATCACTTTCTAGGACATAGTTTCTGCAGAGCGACAGTCGTTCATTAGAAATCTTCCTCTGAGATGTGGGTGGGACTGTTGGTGCGGAGTAAGCCCGCCCACACTTCCTGTCACCCATCTGTTCACGCTCTCTCACTAGCTTACAGCCCCATAGTTCAGCAGAGGAAAGCAAAGACGTACCTGGATCTGTTTGACTAAAAGCAGATGCATCAGGATGAGGTAAAGCAGAGAGCATGAGCCCCGCCCAGCGCATTTCTACATCACAAATACTCTTTTTTTTAAACTGTTTTTTCTTTGCTCCTGATTCACGACAATTTTACTCAAGAAAGACTCAGAAATGCAATTTTGAGTATTTTTTATTTAAACTGCATATCTTATCTCCATAGTAAGAAAAAATCTACAACAAAATGTTGAAAACACAAATTTCTTTTGATTGGGTTTTTAATTGAATAGATTTTATGTTTTTATTAGGGACAGATCTAAAAACATAGACTTTTAGCATAGAGATATGTGCAGCATTTGTCCCTAGACGAGCTTTTCATACAGTAAAAGAAATACGATAAGATACAAAATGAAACAGCTAGTAAAAAAAATTACATGAAATTGTTTAAAACACAGAAACATATCAAATAAATAAAAAAATCACCCAAACATACCTCCCTCAAACATGTGCAAAGGTTTTTGTTTTGTTGCACATGTGCAACGCTGCTGTTGTCAATACTTTTACTGGAAATCCGGAGGAGAAAAATGTTTTTAAATTCTATCTTCACTTAGAAAAATCTAATCTACTAAATCTTAAGTGTGTTTTTATTTATTTATTTTTTTTAAATCCCTGTATTCTATGCAAGTGTCTATGACTGTTTTTGGCCTCGACATACAAATCGTGTAGCCATTGAACATGCGGGTTAAACTTTGACCAACCAGGGACTCGGATTTGGTAGTAAAATATGGATAGTATTTTAAGCAATTTTAATAACAGTTTTTTTCTTTCTTTTTTTTACATTTTTATAAAATTAAATGTATTTCATTTATTAACAATACATATCATCAAAATAATACTTAAAAAACAAAAAAACAATTAATAAATAAAAAGGAGCAGAAAGAAGTAAACTTATATTATCTGCCCCTGTTGCTAAATCAACTAAATTAAATCAAAATATATCAAACAAGGAAAATGAAAATTATCTTTCACATAATTATTAAGGACATATAAACAAAAATTCATACACATTTACATTAACAGTTGCCTACATAACCTCCATTTAATTCTATGTACCTGCCCTGTTGTTCTAAATCTTGGTTTTCTGAATGTTTTATGTCTTTTTAAGTCAAAATGACTTTTATCGAATTTAACCTGTAAATATTTGGGTAACCATGACCTGTGTGCCTCGTACGTAAGTTTTAGAATATTATAATCAACTATGTCACTAAACTTTCAGGTGACTGAATAATCGTCCTACATAACTGTTTGAAAATCGATCATGAAAGGAAAATTGTAGTTTGTGCCGGACCGGAATTATAGGAAACCCAAAATTTCATAGATCAAAATAGAGCAGTAGGTGGATTTACAAGATTTACACAACTTTTCGCAGCAAACCTCTTCCAACTATAGGTGGCGGAAATATATTGGTAAACAGTAGAAGAAGTAGAAGAAGTCCCTCCCTGCTTGCCCAGTGTGAACACCACGAGCTATAGCCACGTTCAAGAACTCGCCAATCCCAGGTTATTGAACGTGCGTCACAATGTCTGCGACGTGGGCTCAATTGATCCAAACATGAGACTTCTCCTGGTTTTATTCAAACGATTCGATGTCAGGGTCATTTTAATGCAGACATAAATATTTTTTTTTTATTCTACTGTATTGTTGTTTTATTCCAAGATTATGTTAAAGTTGCTGAACTTGCTTTGTGAAGCTCTCCCGTCTGAGTTTGAGTTTTCACCCTGACCTAGATGCTACAGTTGGATACAATCTCCCCACTAAGCAATGCACACATCAATTTACCACAGAGGTCTGTGTGTGTGTGTGTGTGTGTGTGTGTGAGACCACACATGAACAAGTCAACTCAATTCCAAACACTGCTCTGCCTGTCAGACAGCTTGATGAGAAATTATCTTCACTGTTCAGGCTGATCAACAAACACTGTCAGCGGCGTCTAAAGTGCTGAGAGCATGACGGATAATACACTCTTTTTTTAGTTGTTAATTTATAAAGATCTGACATGTTCTGCACTGATGCTTCAGACCTGTTGGGTTAATAGTGATCCATCACGACTGTTGCCCGCGTTTCTGACAGCTGTCATATCTGTTGTGTCTGAGCGCACAGCTGGACTCTCTGATCCCTTTGGTGTCACATCTGTTTCATCCAGTTCTCTAATGGAGGGAGGAATGATTTATCGGTTCATCTGTGAGAAAAATCCGTCTCATTTTAATGTAAAAACAAACGGTTCACCAAGTTTTTAAGCCGACGTCTCGATTTTAGGGCTACCACGATTAGTCTTAAAAATAGTCGACGACTAATTTAATAATCTATTAGTCATTACTTTATATGGAGTCAGAGTTTACTAAAGTTGAGAGTTACAATAGCATGATGCTAGCTTTTAGGACTATTTATTAAGATTTTTAGGCTATTTGGAGTTTGGCTAATATTTTAGCTACATGCTAGCTATTTTGTCTGATTTGGGCTTTTTTTTACATTTTTTTTAGGTTGTTTTGGAGTTAGGCTAATATTTACATGCTAGCTGTTTTGGCTACTTTTGACTACTACTAGGCTTTTTACAATTTTTTAGGATATTTTGAAGTTTAGCTTTTTTTTCTGGCTACATGCTAGCTTTTTTGGCTAACTTAAATTTTTTCTTTTCTTTTTTTTTTTAGACTATTTTTGCATTTAGTTAATATTTTAGCTGGCTATCAGTTTAATTGTTTTCAGCTATTAACTTTAGTGTTTTTAGCCATCAATTTCAGCATTTTCAGCTATCAACACTAGCATCTTCAAATGCCAAATTCAGCTGCTTTATATCTAGTTCGCGCATGACCCAATTAGTCGACTAATCGAAAAAAAATAATCTGTGATTAGTCGAGTATTACATGCTACATATTACAATACATTCTTAAAATTTTTCACAAATTTTTGATCAAATATCTGAATTAAATTTTACAATAATTTCTCATTTTTGATGCACGTATAGCATTTTACCCTTCAAAGAACAAAGTTCTATTTAAAGATCCACTATAATGATTATCATTTTTTGTGTGTTTTTTAAACATGTTCTTGTGGCATTTTCTCGATGATGGAGGACACGAGTTAAGAAAATTAGCCTTAAAATTGTATTTATTTGTTTTTTTGTTTGTTTTTTTGTCAAATCATTGTGAGTCAGTATTAGTTGGTCCTGTCCTCAACTCAGAGGCAAATTTCTATTAAATTATTGCCACTCTGCAGAAACTATGTTGTAGAAAGCTACACAAGTTTTTAGATTTTGGCAAAAAAATAGAAAACAATGGGAACACTTATAAATAAAAACCTAGAAATATGATAGCAGTGAGTCTTTAAAGACATAACATTTGTTTTAGCAATTTCCTGCCTGTGCAAAAACAAGCAAAACATAAAGACGAAACATTTCGTCACAAAACCAGTAAAGAAAATGTTTTAGACCAGGAGTGCAAACTTTTTGACTTGTGGTTCACGAGTTAACAGAAGGGCTGGACGAGGGGCAGTGCTGCGTTCATATTTCTTTGGAATTATCGTAAAAATGAGTGTCAGACTCTAAAAACACGAAAAACCACGACAGCATATGAACACAAAATAACTTTACAAAAGAACACATTTCACTAGATTTATAATACACCATCAATGTGGAGACACCAGAATACAAGACAATATTTGAGATTATCAATATAATTGATTCCAGTTTGACGGGCCAGAAACATTATAACGGGCCGCATGTGGCCCCCGGGCCGTACAATAACTTCTGGAAAAGTGAAAATATTTTTGCAAAATTACCCTTAAATGTCAGAAATTTCAACAAAACTTCTCAACTATTGATTATCATACATGTAACTTAAAACATATTTGTTTGCGGCTAGACATTTTTTTTTAGTTTTAATTAGCTTTATGTTACTTTCTTACATAATTCAGGGTACCGTGTCTTCATTTCAGCTTTTTCTGTAAAGGTGGAGAGAATCTGAAAAAAAGCGACAAAAAGGAAAATCAAAAATGCGTGGCAGGGATTTTCACGGACACTAGTTTGTGATCTGCTGATCCGTCCCATCATCAATTTATATGCATAACCTTTAAAATATATTCATTATATTAGCTGCTCTGCATGTCAGCATTTCTAGAGCCACTTAGATGGGAACTTATGTGATTATGCAGGCAACTTTGATTTGTCTTGAAAATGCAAAATATTCTTTTTATATATATATATATAGTTTTTGAAATACAAAATATATAAGAACATCTACTCAAAGGAAATTTACTATCAACCCTTTTATTTATGGGCTTTTTATTTTGTTATTTTTCCTCTGGATTATTCTTGTAAATTGTAATCACCACTGTCCTGTGCTATTTACCCAATAAAGGTAATTAATTAAAGTAAGTTTACCTGCTTCAAACAGACTTCATTGATCCACATATAAGCAGCTGTCATCCAGAGGAATGGTCTCTATTTTACTGGTTTTAACAGTGAACCTCGTCGTTAGTCCACAGAGACTTAAGTCTGTGAGAGTGTTCGCTGGGATAAGTTACCTGACATTTTCATTAGCTGCTAACACAAATGCCACGGAGGCAAACAGAAAGGCAGCGAGAAGATAGATGGTCCGGCTGTGTTTGTCAAGCTGCTGTAGACCCCGAGGCTCAAACGAGGAGACGTAAAAAAAAAAAAAAAAAATTAAAGGGGAGAACTGTTTATGAGAACTTGAAGTGATCCCACCTACAGGATCAGTGACAGCTGCCAGAGTAAGTGAGAAATCTCTAAATAAAGGGTGAGAAAACCGCAGGAGCACGGAGGGGTGAAGAGATGTGCAAAGAGGGGGTGAAAAGGTTTGAGGGGAGAGGAGGAAAGAAAGGAGGGTTCAGAGACGGAGCACAGAGGTTCAGGAGGAGGAAACATGCATGTGTATAATACTGTTTATTAACAAGCAATTAATCATTTATTAATTAACACTGGCATCTGTGCAAGAGTTCCACATCACAGCTTTAGATAAAACTGTCGTTCCATACTTTATCATGTATTCACTCTTCCTGATCGACACTGTTTAAAGGTTTAATAAGATGTTTTTGTCTCATTTATACAAAGTGATGATTCCGATCACTTGAAGAATCAAAGGTTGGTAACCAAATTACAAACCTTCACCTTTTCTAATAAATCAAACAATGCATTTTTAACAGGGTTATAATTAAGGGGGAGAGGGGGTCAGGAAGGGGGCAGAAAACTTTGGAAGGGTGGCTAAATGAAACAGCAAAGTGGAAGGCCATTACAAATGAAAAAATGTGTATTTTAAACATTTTTATTATTTTATTTAAAAGTATCTCTTATTTTTGCAATATAAAGAGAAACTTGTAATAATGATTTCTCAACCTTTTTCAATAATTATACTATTATTGATTTTAAATTTGGGGTACAAACTTTTTGCTGATGGGGCAGTTGCCACCCCTCGGCTCCCCTGTAGCCCCGTCCCTGGTAATAATACAAACAAAAATATCTTTATGAACCTCTGTGAAGTTCACAAATTTTGATGTTTTATTTTCCTAATTCCACAAATTCTAAGGAAAACGTAGCAAATGTAGGCAGGTGGGACAGGAATGGAATGAATTTTGGGTCACAAAAAGACTTGAATATTAAAGAAGCATAAAACTCTGCCTGTTATTCTTGTTTTTGAGCATTCAGAGTTTTGGTAAGTAAAAAAAGTGAAAAACGGTAAGTGTTGGTAAGTGGAAAAAAATTGCTTAGCTTCATCCTCTAAAATGTATTGAATATATTAAATTTCAAGGAGGTTATAATTTTTGCATGATCAACAATCTAAAAAAACAGAAAATTATTGATTAACAAAGATTTTTATTTGTTTTCATTTCAAATTGTCAAACTTTTTTTTATTAGAAACAGTGACAAAAATATCAAAAATATAATATAATATAATATAATATAATATAATATAATATAATATAATATAATATAATATAATATAATATAATATAATATAATATAATATAATATTATAATAATCATTTCTTGATTTGGGGACCAAACTTCCTGTTAAATTGCAGATATTTACATTTTTTATGCTCGTGAAATTAAAATTAGTCAAAAATGTGTTAATTATCCTAATTTTTCATCACAAAACTCATTTTATGTAAATACAATGTAAATCAAGTCTATTTTTTATTTTGACACAGATCTCATGCTCAATTTTGTACTTTTGTTGAAAAAAATACATTATTTTAATGAAGGCTTTTGTCTTTGTCTTCCAGTTTGAGGCTAAATCTGGCAAAGGCACTGTAGCTGTTTCTCCAAGTGAAACCCTGGATGCCTCAGACCTGAAGGTGGCGCTAAAGAAGGAGCGTGAGGAACACCAACACCTCCTGGCGGAGTCCTACGCTGCTGTGATGGATCTAACCAAACAGGTACTGTGTGTGTGTGTAAACTCCAAAAAACTCATCTGTTTTTACAAACTCCTCTCTTGTTGTTGAAATGATCTGACTTTCTCTGACGTTTCTGGCCAAACAGCTTCAGATCGGAGAGAGAAACTGGGGCAGGGAGAAGCTGGAGCTGCTGGAGAGGTTCAGTCGGGAGCGAGCTCAATGGGAGCAGAGAGTGAGGGAGGCCACGGCGCCGCAGGAGAAGGTGGGAAGGGCCTGAGGGCGAGGAATGTCAGAAATGCTCCTGTGATGTTAGAGGATGAGAGTGACAGAAGGAGGACATGGAAGGGAAGTTTCAGAGGAAAGACTTATTTTTGTTTTTTTACATTATTATCTTGTAAAAAAAAGTTTAGTTTTAATTTTATTCTAATTTTAATCACAGTACAAGCATGCAAAAGTGTTGACTGACTTTGTTTCGGTAAAAAAAAAATCTAAGATAATAGCTTGCTTTATTAAACTGAGATTAGAAAAATAGAACAAGATTTACAGCATTACCAGCGATAATGCAACTGTGAATCCTGTGAGCTGAGTATGACAGCTGAAAGCTGAGACACTAAAACTGGCTAAAAATCCTGAAGATAATGGCTTGCTAAAATATAAGATAAATGCCAAATTATTCCACAAAAAAACCCATATTAGCAAAAAAAGCTATGTTGGTAAATTATTAGTTAAACTGCAAAATAACCTTAAAACTTTGGTAGCTTCAATGCTAAAATAACCAAAACAGCAAGCATGTATTAAAAATATTAACTAAACTGAAAAATAGTCTAAAAAAAGCTAGCGTGTAGCTAAAATATTAGCTAAACTCCAAAATAGCCTAAAAACTTCAGTAGCTTAAATGCTACAATAACCAAAACAATGAGCTTGTATTAAAAATATTAGCTAAACTCCAAAAAAGCTATGTTGCTAAATTATTGGCCAAACTACAAAATAGCCTAAAAACTTTGGTAGCTTAAATGCTAAAATAACCAAAACAGCAAGCATGTATTAAAAATATTAGCTTCAAAATAGCCCCAAAAAAGCTAGCATGTAGCTAGAATATTGTTATGGTGACAGGCAAAAAAGAAACCCAGGAGCAGGAAGGACTCAAATCCAAATAAAGAATCAACAAAACCGTTTAATAACCAAACCTATACTCCAAGAGGAATACAAGACTCTGCGACACCGAAAAACAAAAAGACTGTTACTTAAATACCTGAAATACTAATGATAAACGAAATGCAGCTGTGGCAACCAGGTGAGGGCAAAGGAGGAGGGGCAAACA
The DNA here is from genome assembly GCA_003999625.1 of Oryzias javanicus. NCBI lineage: Eukaryota > Metazoa > Chordata > Actinopteri > Beloniformes > Adrianichthyidae > Oryzias > Oryzias javanicus. Next base: position 6,877,576 of record CM012443.1, read on the forward strand.
CGGCTGAACGTAACAATATTAGCTAAACTTAAAAAGAGCCCAAAAAAATTTTGTGTCAAATTAGCCAGCTAGCATGTTACTAAAATATTAGGTAAACACAGATTTTTGCCTAAAAAACTTCTGTAAATTCCAAATTATTCAATAGAACGAGCGTGTTGCTTATTCTTTGTCCACGGGAATGGGAATTAGGCAGAGAAATCGGTCTTAACTTTTCATATGGAAAGTCTTAAATTTAAATTGAAGAAATGTTCAGAAACCCTGATAAAAGCAGAACTTACTGAGTCCTCAGCCCTCACTGAACCATGAAGACCTGACACCACTCGCCGTTTAACCTCACATCGGCCCTGATGCGTTTTCACAAGCGGTTGAAATCTCACGTTTCTGCCAATGAAGCAGGAAAAAAAAAACAGGAGGTGTCTCAAAGGTTGAGCGCCATCATCAGCCACAGGATCAGACATATCAACTTAAGGCTATTCCGTCTGTCCTCTCATTAATAACCCCCAGTTATTATCAAAATGTATCATTTCTCAAATATAGTCATCTATTTTATCATATCAAAATAGTCTCTTTTAACCAAGTTGTATACAAACTTTAAAAAGCATATTTTATTTATAATAAAATAAACTATTCTATAATGGAAATATTACAGTTGTTTGAGTTAAAGGGAATGAAAAAGGAGCGTCTCCACTATCAGACATAATATCTGTCTGTTCTTCCCTCTTTCCTCGTTCTTACTTTTCACTCGATGGGGAGAATTGATGTCACCCCTGAAGTGTGAAACACATCGCCTCAGCATTACCAGTGTGTGTGGGGGGTGGGGGGTGTCTGCTGCTGCCATAATGAACCAGTGAAAATGGTCTTTTCTTCTGACTAGAAAAAGGTTTAAAGACTATAAAAGCTGGTTTTAAGGTAATAAAAGAAGTCAAATGAAGATTTTGCGCTGGTTATTGAGTCATCGATAAACAATTAAATGAAAATCTCTTGATTTTGTGTTTGTACTGAAGTCTTCTCTGCCTCCACAGCCTCCAGCTGATGACTCCACCGTGGACTTAATTACTGCTAACGGAGTCGGATCAAAGAGGTAACGACTTTATTTTTTTCAATTACTTGGGAAAACTGATTTTCACACATGAATTGAAATTGTTATTTTTATAAAAGTGACCTATAACGTTGTTAGTAGCAGAATATGAACTCCCTACCTCTCCTTTTTTGCGATGAAGGTCGTCTCTAGAGCAAGATGGTCAAGAAGGAACCAGAACTCAGGAGAAGTTTGCTCTCCCGCTCAGTTTAACTCGCCCTCAGCTTGGTGGCACCACTGAGAAGAACTGGACCCACCAGAACCGTGAGGTTTGTGAATCACTATTTTGTTTAATAGAGATAGCTGTGAATTTGTAGTCATGTGACCCAATGGTTAGTATTTAGCTGATGTGATCTATCGTTTTTCTCTTTCTTTTTTATGGATTGGTGGTGAAATTTTGAGTAAATCAAACTATTGCCTTGTTTTTTTTTTTTTTTTTAGTATATTTTTTTATTTACTTTATTTAGTTTTTTGATGTAGTATCTGTTGGCTCCAATAACATCATAACCCAAAAGCGGACCAACTGGGTTTAGAAAATTGATGGATAGATATTTAGTTAATTGTACCTATGTAACAATTTGGTTTTTGTCTTTCCAGATGCTGGATGTCACAGAACCGTGTAGAACCTGGGACGGACCGAGTGGCTCCAGCGGCAGCTCTCAGGTGGATCTGGAGTTTGTGCAGAGGAGCTACACGGCTCCCGTCAGCAGCGGGATCAGGATCTACTACAGTCCTCCTGCCGTGAGGCGCCTGGAGCTCCGGCAGACGCACCAGGAGCCTCGGCAAAACGGGACCTCCTCGCTGGGGGAAATCAAGAAAGATGCTTCTGCGGACACGCCGGACGGTCGCCCCCAGCAACCTGCGTCCTTCTTCTCCTCCTACGAGCAGTGGCTGAGCTCGCTGTCCAGCCAGCACAGAGAGCTGCTGGAGAGCAGGAGCAGCTGCATTTCCAGCTCCTTGCCAAGCGTCATCAACAACAGCGTCGGCAGTGGGTCACCTAGCAGAATGGTTGATGGGATGATGTCGTCCTCCGCTTTCCACGATCTGGAAATTGGGGACATTTCGGCCAATTTAAGCGACGACATGAAGGAGATGACCAACTGTGTTCGTCAGGCAATTCGCTCTTCATCTCTAGAGAGGAAATCCAGCAAAGAACCCGGAAGTCCGGTAATGTCTCACGTCAGAAATCTTTGCTGTAAAGTAATTTGAGTCAACTTCACTAGAAGTGTTTCTTCGTGCAGCCGGTCAGCGTGTGCTCCAGATCCACGCAGACCGCAGCTCAGAACGTCAGCGTCGGACTCCAGACCGACATCCTCACCAGCAGCAGGGCGGCGGGGCTGCACTCCAAGTCCTGGTCTCCTCGCACATCGTCAACCACCGCCTCCTCGCTGGCGTCGGCCCGTACGCGGCAGATCTCCACGTCTCTGGATAAAGTCCACAGCCGGATTGAGAGGCCGTGCTGCTCACCCAAGTATGGATCTCCAAAATTACAGCGCAGAGTGTCTTCAGGTAACTTTTTTTGTTCGTCGTCCATTTGTTTTCTTGTACTTTTCCTTCCGTGTCATATCTTTGATGTTTTTTTGTCAGGCTCCACCTCGAGATTGGACTCTAACCGGGACAGAAGTCTGTGGAGCCTCCAGCAGAGGCCCATCGGTGGAGGTGGAGGGGGCTCGGCCTGGGCTCGCTCCACCACCACCAGAGACAGCCCCGTCCTGAGCGGCCTCACCGACGGACTCTCCAGCCTCTTCAGTGTGGTGGAGCACTCGGGAAGCACAGAGTCACTCTGGAGGGGCGACATCGGTACGACACTCCACGTAGTTCAAGTATTCAATCTTTAATTACAGACCCACTCCAGTTATCTTTTCATCTATTGTAAAATTGTCCCTAATGGTCTTATAATTATGATGATGCTATTTTTAGCTAAAACAATGAAAAAACAAAAAATAAGGTGTTGTGTTCTGCATAGTTTGAGCAGAGTAGCCGTAGTTCATCAGAAATTCTTTTCTGAGTTGTGGGCGGGGCTATTGATGCAGAGTAAGCCCGCCCCCATTTTCCATCACCCATCTGTTTACACTAGGGCTGGGTATTGAAGATAATTTCCAAAATCGAGTCGTTTCGATTCACCAGAGCCTGGACTGATTCGATTCACGATTTTTTTTTTTCGATTCTTTCGATTCACTCAATACAATTCGGTTCAATTCAGTTTTGAGTTTACACATTTATGCAAACTTGTTTAGAAATACATTCATAATCTATTACATGTTTTGAAGATTTTGATATGAATCTGATATTAATTCAAATCATTAACATTGTAAACATTGTTCTTCTTCTTCTGGAGGGTGTGTCAGTTTGGCCACTAGATGGCGACCAAAAAACTGTTTTAGACCACAAATGGTTACTTTGAAACAAATTTTTCTTGTAAAAAGTTCAGAAAATTCATGCCGGTAGTTTATATAGCTGTAGTTTAGACAACAATTTATGTTTAGATCGTGTTAGCATTAGCCATACTAGGAGAAATTCCATTAAACGTGAGCATCAAGCTAGCAGACTAGCTTCATGTGCTAACTGATTTATTTTTTTGATGGATCATTTATTGGTTTATTAAGCTTAGATCGATTCAAATCAATTTGATCAAATTCTGCTGTATAAATGCTTTATAAATGCTGCTAGCTTACATCCTCTCACACCTCCCATATACCATTACCGGTTCAACAAAAATGCAATTTTGGAGGTATACAGCCATACAGTTTTGATCCAGATTCCAGCTCCGACAAAAAAACTCTCATGTCTTTTTCGTAACAAATATGATTTTTTCAAGCAGTATTTGTTTTCTTCATTTGATTCGTGACAATTTGAATAAAGAAATACTCAGAAATGAAATTTAATTTAATTTTCTTTACTTATGTCCCCCATCTTCCACTCAAGCAGTCACAGTGAATGAAGGGTGTAGATCGATTGCATAGCTTTGCATCATAGTACAGCCAATGTGATGTAAAATATTGAAAGTTATTTAAGGTTTTAGCTGATTTAACCTGGAATACTATTCCTGCCTTTTTATATTCATAATTATGTAAAAAGTTAAAGTTTTAAAGTTTTAAAAGTAGGCATTCTGCTAACTATTTGGACTATTTTGGTATTTACTAAGATTTTTTAGGCTATTTTGGAGTTAAGCTAATATTTCAGCTACATGCTAGCTAATTTGGCTAGTTTAGGTTTTTTTCAAAAAAGTGTTTTAGGTTGTGTTGGTGTTAGGCTAATGTTTACATGCTAGCTGTTTTGGCTAATTTAGTTTTTTTTTCAGTTTTTTAGGCTATTTTAAAGTTCAGCTACTTTTTCAGCTACATGCTAGCTGTTTTGACTAAGCTATGTTTTTTTTTTTTTTTTTTTTTGCTAATTTGGCCTTTAGCTAATATTTTAGCTGGCTATCAGCTTCAGTGTTTTCAGCTATTAACTTCAGGGATTTCAGCTATTATTTTCAGCATCTTCAGCTATCAGCACTAGCATCTACAGAGGCCAAATTCAGCTCACAGCATTCACACTAGCATTATTGCAGCAAGTTCAAAATTATGTTAAAAGTCAGGACAGGACACAACTGGAAGATATACAGTATTCTGCATCTAAAATGAACGTTTTTTTGCTGATCACCTCTAGCTCAGTATTGGGGGTGGACCTGACTCTTCCAAAAAGCATCTGTCTCACTCTGTGACGTCAGATCGTGAAGACCCGCTCGTTTTCGTGGGTATGGGAGGGGCTGCTGCAGACAGCGCCGGTTTTTAGAGGATTACTCAGAAATGTGTGAACAAATCAAAATACCGCTTTGGGGTTCTTTATAGTGAGGAATGAACAGTCAAATACCCTTTAAAGCTCAAAAAGTTCATTTTTCGTGGTACGGCCCCTTTAACAATCCGCGTTTTTCCCCTCAGGTTCCGGCCCGACTGCCAGTCCAGCTCGACAGCTTCCCGCTGCAGGGAAACCCTCCGGAGCCGGCGCTGTGGGGTCAGACCCCAGCTCCCAGCGGTACGGAGGACTGGTCCAGGAGTTCTTCAGGAACTCAGGGGGGGTTCCCCTCCCTGGAGAGAAAATTCAGAGGGATTCCCTGGGAGTCCTGGGGGGGTTTGAAGAGTCCAAGCTGGAGTGCCCATTGGTGGGTTCTGGAGGACTGGGCTCTGTGGCTGCATTGGGAGGAAGCAACGACAGCGTGACGAGGATCGTCAACAAGAGGTTCATGAGACAGACGGCTGGGGAGGAGATGGTCAGCATCATGGGAGGGGGGAAGGAAGGGATGAGCAGCGCCGTGCTTGAGGTGAGATCTGAACTTTTGTTCTCTCATTATAGGCATAAGACATTCCATATTTTATTTATTTTTGTTTATCAGGAATCCCCGTGTGACTGCGCTGCCCAGTCCGCCTGCGTCGCCCGACCCTCAAGAGCTTCTGGTCGCCACTGCAAACATCGACCTCAAGAGTCCCCGTCCACAGCAGAGGACAAGGGGGACGGCTGCCATGAGTGACGCTCCTGCACCGCACCGCCTTCACACACGGACTTTCACATCCACACGTGCACTGCCAAACACTGAGAGAGAGAGAGAAAGAGCACACTGCAGACTGTCCTACAAACCCACTGCCACCTGCAGACAGTCATGAGCACAGACACGCAACTCACTGCAGCTCCACTGATGCCAAGAACACCAACAAACTACCAGCATCCACTCCTAACTTAATGATGTCAGAACCGGACCTACAAAACCCCCATTTCATCCCGAAGCGGTACAGACCCAGCCAGCGAAGCCTAGTGGGCTCCATACGGTGTAAAAGTGGGCAGAAAATGAGGACCTAAAATGTGTTTGTCTGCAGTTTCTGTGGTGATGCCTCCTGTGGTGCCTGCATTGACTTAAGTGAGCACTCAGTGGGTTAGCTCGCTACGCTAGCCAGCCACCTGTTGGACAGCTGAGCTTGCTAGCGTGATACAGCGGAGCTCGCTAGCTCGCTGTAGAGAAGCTTGCTAGCATGCTGCAGTGGAGCTCATTAGCATTCTGCAGTGGAGCTTGCTAGCATGCTAAAGGGTAACTCATTAGTATGCTACAGCGGAGCTTGCTAGCATGCTAAAGGGTAGCTCATTAGCATGCTACAGTGGACCTCGCTAGCATGCTACAGTGGAGCTTGCTAGCATTCTGCAGTGGAACTCGCTAGCATGCTACAGTGGAGCTTGCTAGCATGCTTAAGTGGAGCTCATTAGCATGCTGCTGGATTATAGCAGTGCTTGCTAGCTTGCTACAGAAGAACCCAATAGCATGCTGCAATGGAGCTCGCTAGCATGCTACACCGGAGCTTGCTAACAAACTACAGCAGAGCTTGATAGCTTGCTACAGCGGAGCTCACTAGCATGCTACAGCGGAGCTCACTAGCATGCTACAGAGAAGCTCGCTAGCTCGATATAGCAAAGCTCACTAGCTTGATACAGCGTAGCTCGCTAGGCATGCTATGCTGTAAATTGAGTGGCTGGTTAGCGTAGTGAGCTAACCCACTCAGTCCTGACTAAAGTCACCTTGGCAAACACAGGTGGGGCCACCACAGAAACTGCGGACAAACCCATTTGGGACCCACATTTTCTGCCCAATATGAAAGCATATGGAGCCTGCTTAGCCAAGCGCACACTCACCCTCATCACATCACCTTCTTTTTGTCCAATAATGTGCTACATTCAAAAACGGCCAGGTAGAGAGGGGCTGTTCTTGATTTGACATTATAAATCCGCTTTTATGATCACCACTATGTTCATTATTATTATTATTATTATTATTGGTGCACAAAAAGGAAGACCTCAGCTTGACCAGGCCTTAACTGAAGGACCAGTGAGATCATAAAACTGAAAACTTTTTTGTTTTATTTTAAAGAACTTTGACTACAAATATTGGGAGATTTTGTCGACTTAAAAACCTTTGTGAGGAACCTAAATCTATAGAGAAATACTTGATCAGAACTGTGACCTCTGCCCTTTATGACTCTTGGTCGTTGGATAAATATTCCCTTTTTTCTAGATTTAAAATAAAAAAGAAAAAACATTCCATTCCTAATAATGTGACCAACGCAGATTATGGAAACGGATCTACACTTTTTATATCTTATTTAAAGATATAACACTTCATTCCATCCTATTTCACCTCGTAAACAATTTAAAAACACAAAAACTACTGTGGATTCCTCACATTTTCCCTTTTATAGGGAAGAGTTTTTAATGTAGATGTAGCATTATTAACAATCATGAAGCTGAAAGCCGAATATTCATTTTCAAACCACTCAGAGCGCAATTTTACACTAAAATAATATTTGGGTTTTTTTTTTTTTATGTTGTTATTCCATAATTTATTTTATTAAAACAGCACGAGAACACAAATCCCAACATTTTTATTTATTATTTCTATGAGTTCTTATCACCTTTGCTACAAACTGTCTGTTTGTGTGGTCAACAGGTTAAACATGAAATAAAATTCAAACTTTTTTCTGTTATGAGAAATATTCATTCCTGCTGGTGAACAGACAACCAAAAACTGAGCAGTTTTATAGGAAGTTTTAGAATTTTATGATAAAGGTTAGATTTCTGACAAGTAAATTATTATTCTTAACGTTTCATTGTTATTATTTAGTTTTATTGTTTTATTTATCACTTTGTTGTGGTGCTAACGTCTGCTGTCGGCTTTCTGCTGTTTCGAGAGACATTTGCTCTTCAGTCCATTCAGAAACGGGGCATTACATTTAGGGTTCATTTATATACTGAAGGACCCACCGTCTCTATGCTGCCACCTATTTTTATGTTTTTAGAAAACTGAACTCACTGCTGCAGGATAGGACGTTTTTTTCCCAAAATACTTTTAGTTAATCACAGAATTCTAACTATAATATTTTACATTTTTGTCCTGAAATGTCCAAGCTACTATTCCTTCTCTTTTTGTATTTTCTATATTGATATTTAAAGATAAAAACTTAAATTTTGACAATTCTTTTTATTCTGATGCACATTTTTTTTAAAACGAGAGAAGAAAAGGGGAGATGCACCCAAAATGTGCTGTTAAAAAGCCAGGACAGATGTCCAAAATCACTCACTACTCAGTGCACTATAGTTCACCAGTTTTTATTTTGAGTCTCTAAATCTACATTTCCAAAATCCATTGCCCTGGAAATTTCCCAGCAATTTCTAGTGAACATCGATGCTCACTATATAGACCACAATGCATTGCATTTGAGTTATTTGTCATTTAAAATAAAATAATGCTTTTGCTTTTCATAAATCATCCAAGTTTTCATCATTAGAACAAAGCAGATTCATTAATAGTCTTTCTAAAATGTTTTTATTTATCAGGTTTTTACTTTACTTTTACATCATAAAGACTTTTGTGTCTTTGTTTTTAATTATAAAGTGCTTCGAGCTACACAAGTAGAAGAAGTTGAAGCACTTTTTACAAATAAGGTTGATATTTGTGTAAAACAGTGATGTCTAAATTGCTTTAAAATCCAGGGCACTGGATCGGCCCGCACTGTCTAATGTGTTACAGGTTAGGGAACGAATTTAAACATAGCCGTAGATTTGTTTTAATATGCTAACCTCATAAGCTAACTGGTGACAGCAAAACTGATGTGGTTTTAGAGGAAAATAATATTTTTGGAGATGTGTGGAAATCCAGAACTCTAAACTAGGGCATTTGGTTTGTTGTCAAAAATGTATTTAGTTTACCTGACGCTCAATATTCTAACTGTGTTTTTTTAAATTCCTCTAAATGAAACCCTTTATTTTAATGCAGTGATGAACTTGATGAATATGATAATAAATAAAGGTATCTGAGGGGGATTATTTTCCACACGCTGCACTTTAGTCGCTTTTATCAAAAAATATTTGTAATTGGGTAAATAAAACTTCAGAGAAAGTCAATCAAAATCTGGTGGATAAACTTTTGCAACTCGACCCAGAAAAGTTCCGATGGTCCCAAATTCTAACAAGTAATTTCTGATATTTGCCTGAAACCACGAGGTGATCCATTAATGAAGATCTGAGATATTTTTTGAATAAAAAGCAAAATGATTTGAACAAATATCAGGTAAAACAAATTGTATTTAACAAGGGAAATCACAATAGCACAAATACAAAAAATACAAATATTTTTTTTTTGGTCAAGAACATTTTTAAATGTATTCAATTTCTGTTTAAAAATAATATAACAGAGTCTGTAATGTAGATTTTTTTCAATTATTATTCAAGTATGAAACTCCAGAAAGTTTATTGGGTTCTGTTCTACCTCTTTGTACTGTTTCATGCTCTCAAAACACATGAAGATCGCTCGTTTAGAATCCTAACAGTGGAATTTATTGATGGTGTTTTTTACTGAACCTGATCCCCATGACTTTTTCACCTACAAGGTCACTTCAAGTGCCTTTGCTCAACAAAGGTGTCTCGGCTTTTAAACTTTTTACATTTATTTTTTTAAGATTTGATTCCATCTTTTGTAATGTATGAATATGCCAAATTTCATATGAACGTGTAAAGATGATTTTTGGGGGGATTTTCCACTGGCAGCTCGGCAGACAAGCATTCGGGTGATTTAATTTTTTGTTTTTGTAACGTCTCAAAGTAAGTTAAAAAAAAATAAAAATAGAGAAAAATCCTACCAGGTTGACATTTTTGTTAAATATTGTCTGAACACAATATGTTAGTTTTTTCTGAATTTCAGGGACAATATTTGATGATTTTCACATAAAAACACATTTGAATCTGTATTTTTTTACAGTCTGAACAGGAATTGCAATACAGTAGACCTGGAAATACATTGTGAATCTTTTTTTCTCCTGTGTCAGCAGTCGTCCGCTCTCCATTCTCTTCATTCCAGCCCTTCGACTTCAGCCACTAACATTTACAGGTCACGATACGTCACCAGCTAACGGCAGATAATTCCTCGCAGGCTGAGAGCCACGACCGATCATTCTTTCATTTGACTTTGCCGTGCTGGGATTCTGTAAATGAACTTTTAGCTGTTCATAATGGTAGCTGAACTTAGAGACTGCCTGTAAATTTGCTTTGTATAACCGGAATCTTTTTCTAACGAAGCTTAAGGAGTATGCAATGAAAGCTTATTTAATTTAGTAAATAGTTAAGGAATGTGCCCCGCTGAAACTCCAGAAAAGAAGGAAGATTTTTTTACTTTGGGTTTCTTTGAGAAAAGCTGAATGTCGACGGCTGGTCTGACTCAGATCGCTGTGGAAGTATGTAGCTCTCTTCTCCTGTACGCCACACTCCAGCATTTCTTCTGTACATAAATGCATTTTGATGATGATTATGAGAAGTGACAAAAAAGTGGCAGCAAATGCTAAAAAAAAAAAAAAATTGGACTCAAACAAGACATTTTGAAAGGTTGGAATGTTTGTTTTTTCAATGTAGCTTGTAAGAAAAAAAAGACATAACTGCCTCTGGTTTCTTATAGAATTCACAAATAAATGTTTGATGGATTTTAATGGGTTTATCGTCTCCTGTGTGTGTTTTATTTACTGAATTATACTCATGATTATTCTTCTATTTTTTAAAAGTTCGGATTTTAAATAAATTCAGTTACTGCCTGAGCTAGCAACAAACGATTATTTTAATAGTCGACCGATTTTTTTTTTCAGATTGGTCGACTCATCGGCTCCGGCGAAAACTGGATGTAAAGCTGACATCTTAACCATCATAAGCTTTAAACTAACTAAAAAGTAGATGTATGGCATTACCTGCGATAATGCTAGTGTGAATGCTGTTAGCTGAATTTGGCAGCTGAAGATTCTGAAATTGATAGTTAAAAACGGTGAAGCTGATAGCCTGTTAAAATATTTGTTAATTGCCAAGTTAGCCTGAAAAACTGAAAAAAGCACAAGTTAGCCAAAATGGCTTCTTTCCACTGTTTTGGTCTTTTTTAGCTTCTATTTAACAGTTCACCAATATTTCTTTTCTTAACTGACAAACATTGAACATAAATAATGTCAAAAATTGACACTCCACAAACAACATTTACACATTTGGTAGGAAAATTAACAAAAGCCACAAGATCTGCAATTTTTTAAATTAACTTTATTGAACATCATACAAATGTACAAATTACAACAGTTAGCAGTCGGTGAAAGATCAATCACTAATGTCATCATTCAAAAAATGAACACCCAAGTATTAACAAAAAAACCATAAAAACTGTAAAATAAACCTTGACTGAAGTGAGGCTGTTGTCTCTCTTCCGGTCCTTCATTGATAAATTATCTTCCATCGCCATCTAGTGGTCGGAAGCGAAACCTGCAATGACATTTGTGCCAAACGAACACGTAAACAATGGAAAGAGGAAGAAAGACTTTTCTATATTTGCGTGAAAGAGATCAGAACATTCAGGGAATTTATGCAAATACACTATTGTACATACAAAGTAAACTATTTAGCAAAAAAATTAATGTGTTGGGGTAAAAATGCTGTTTTGTTTTTAGGCTTATATTTTAAAAGCTACAAAACATGACTTATTAATGTCTAATTGCATTTTTATTATCATGTTAACTCCTAAATAAGTTAATTTGAATATTTAAAAGATGTACATCATGACGGTGAACGGCTTGGTTTTTGTAGTGTCCTTGTGATTGCGTGATCATTTGTTTGTGCGGTGCATACTGAGTCTTTGTGCTGGTTATTGTGTACAGGGAGAACTCTGTGTCCCACTGTGAGCCTGAATAGAAGCCATTTTTCCTTCAGTGTTCTCTGCCTGTTCCCCTCCTCCTCTCACTCTTTTTCTAATCCTGTTCTCTTCCTATTTTTTTCCTTCTAGTCACACCATCACAGTTGTTATGTAAATTGGCCAAATGCCCTACTGTCTGAAGCTGAAAGGGCAGCAAATCTCTTTTTTGATACTTTTCTATGAACAAATTTTCAGTTTATGTATTTTAAAGTATTAAAAATGTTATGTAATTTTTTCTATCTTACCCTGATGGAACCTGACTTTGTGTCCTTTTTTTTCTTTTTCTTTTTTTTTTTTTTTGCTCAACATGGTGTTTTTTATTTACTGCAAACAGAAGACCAGAATTAGGATTCCCATAATTCATTCTCGTACTTTCCTGCAAATGTTTAGAGTAAACAAATGTAAATGCATACATCAGCAAACATAGCAACAATGTGCACTTCAAATAGGACTATATACAAATAACTATTACCAAAACAATCCGAGTTTTATAAGGAATACACATGTCAGAAAAGGAAGTTTTATCTTTACATAAACCCCAAATACCAACTTTTCTTTCAATACAAATCACATATCTAATATGGGGCATAAAACTTTGCACTTTGTGTTTAAGAGAATGCATACCGTAGAACTATAAATGTACAAGATTTGGATTTGGAAATGGTTTGCTTCAAGAAATATAAACATAAATAAAACTAAACAAGACAAATATTTTTCAAACTTAATATAATTAGTCATTACATGTCCACATACACATGAAAAATAATGAGAAATTCTCTTGAATAGATAATGAATAGACTTATTAGTTATTATGCATACAGAACATGACATAGTGAAACCATTAAATATTAAGTTTGATCAAAAGGAGTTCAATTCAATGCTTGGGAGTTGGGAAAAGCACATTTAAATAAGCCCTCCGCTATACTTTACTTAACTTTTTATCTTTACTTATATTTATGTAGTTTTTTCTAAAGTAATGTAAATAAATTAATAAAATAGGGCACTAAAATTGACAAAAACAAGCAAATATAGAAAAAGGAAGGTAAATAAATTATATATTATTTTGTCATATAAAACATTTGAAAACTTGTAAAAAATGTGAAAATATTTGTTTATCTATAACTTAAACATGTTGTTTTTCTTTTATTAAATAACAATGTGTTAATATTCGAAGTTATTTTATTAAACTATTTAATATTTTTCATATCATTTCTTAAAATAATGTTTCACTGAAAGGTTTTCCGTCTTTCTACTTTGATTGGCTGAGACACCTGTCTGTCAATCCGTCAACGCCCCTTCAGACACCAACTTCCGCTTTGCGTCAAGACAAGGCTGCTTACTACATTCCTGCCTATCTTTGTGGGCTTGCCAAACATTCGCGCTTCACACACGGCTGAGGTAAGATGACAAACATGCGAGAGTCTTTTTAAAAGTTTTCTCCCTTTTTTTTCTCCCTCCACCGTAAAGCCCATTTTGCTTTTTGTGTACAAAGATTGATGCTAGCCATGCTAGTTAGCCTTGTTTTTTAGTGTTCCGCCCGCTAACTGTTTTGTTAGCTGTCAAAAAGCTCCCAGAGTTCCAATCACTGTTGGGACAGGCTGCTTGTGTGTGGCTTAGAACTAAACGGGAGAAACCTATTACGGTAATTTTTTGACTTTCAAAAGAAAAAAGAAATATATACATATATATATAGTTTGGAATTGTTTTTCCTCAATTTTAGCTAAATTTATAGACCAAGTAAAGCCTTCGATGGGTGAGATTTTTAATGCCTTCTGAGGGTTGTTTACTGATTTAACCGATAGCTGGAGATCGGATTTTACTTTAAACTGCTCGAAAAAAAAGTTTTGAATGAGTCTTTGTGGGTAAGTTGAGTTTAAAATAGTTAAGCGGGACTTCAGTAGCCCAGATGTGGAGCTTTAAGACACACGAGATGTGCAAGTAAGAAAGGAAAGTACATTGTGAAACTCCGCAAAATCCCTACCGCAAGGGTTGCCTTTAGCAACATCGTTTGCTAAAAAGGTAAAAACGCCCTTTATGACGTCTAGCTGCTCAGCAAACAGTGGGAATGTTCCCCTGCCTGCTTGACTTCTCACAGCTGACTCACAGGAGTCTAAACAAAGCTCTGTCTTAAAGCTTAGGTCACTGTAGGTCATTGACTCCTACAGAGGATAACTTTTATTTTTCCCTCTTTCACTTTCTTGATTTTGTTGACATTAAGATGTACCCTCCCAAACAGACATGGCAACTCACAGTGGAGTTAACCTAACATTTAAAAAGATATCTCTGATTGGGATAATAGTTACTTGTTTACATGATTATTGCAGTTTGACATTATTATAAAAAATATGTTTAAATTTAAGTTTTACAGATTTTTCTCAAGACATTTTTTTAAATTATTATTTTAATGAATGGTTAAAAAAATCCACATATTTAGTTTCATTAAATGAGTTCTAAAAACAAATTCTTGCAGCTTTTATTGTTACTTTTAATGTGACATCATGCTGTTCTCTGTGGAATTACAGTTGCTATCATTTTGTTTTGCGTCTTCCTTCCTATGGTGCCCTAATTATCCCCATAGTTTGTTGCTATGGTAACGGACTCCTTCAGACAGAGGAGCATCGGTCTGTATTTGTGCAGTTCCTGCCTTCTACTATAGTGTGAGCCTGTTACATGTAGTAATATGATTGTATCTGACACTTTAAGTACTGCACATTTAAGATTTTGCAGTTTAAATTTATTAAAAGGTATTGTTGGGAGATTTAATTTTTTTTTCACTCTTGTCAAAAATATGATTTATGTATCATTGCCATCCATTTGGAGGTCAGGGATTTAAGTTTCCGTCATCATGAAGGGGATTTAGGTTAAAAAGAGTGGTTACATTTAGAAAAAATGGAACATATAGCACTGCTACAAAAAAGAGCTGCACGAGTGATCAAATTTTTTCACTGAAGTTGTTGTTTTAGACACTTTTAAAAGTATTAGCCACAGTGTTTCCTACCATTTTTTGTTTGTCTCTTATTGTTGTTGCTTTTAATCTGTTGTTTTATGACTTTTTATTGTTTCAATCCTTTAACACCGGACCTCCAGTGTTTATGTTCATTGATTTACCATAACTTTTCAACTGTTAACACGATCATTCTAGCGGATAGTGAAGAAGAAAAGCGACTCGTGCCGCTTTTCTCCTTGTGTTCGTGTTAACAGTTGAAAAGTTAAAAGTGTGTTAAAGATTTTGTGTTTATATACGTCTTTTATGTCAAACATCTTGTCTTTTACAGCATGAGGATGAAAGCTGCGTTATAAAGTGTTCAATTGATTCCTTCAAACAGTTGTTTTCACACTGTTTAAAAAAAAAAATCCAAAGAGATTCAAACATTAATTTTAAAGAGGGACAAAAGAAGTGATTAAGTGAAGTTCTCACAATATGAATTTGTAAAAATGTTTGACGATATTTCTCTTCATCATTTCCCTTAAAATCTCTTTTTACGTCGCCTTTCTTTTCTGCATGTTGTCATATCCAAATCTATGCAACCATTGTAGCAACAGAGAGGCTGTTGTATGTTTGATTTATGATCTGTTGCCATTTGAGAACTACTGTATGAGCAAACTGTTGTTATGATTTGTTTTGCATTTATTGTTTTGATGGTCAGCAAGGACTAATATTAAATAAAATGCTGCATTAATATTGCATCTCGGTTTGACCAATAAAGATAGTTAATAATTGACTAAGTTTTATTTCTTTCAAGTGTGCAGCATCAATGCAGTGTTATTTATTTTGAAATAAGCACTATGTCTAGAAGAAAAGTTATTTGAACCAATCAGATTTTTTTGTGTTGTTAATTCTCAGTCATCTATAAATCTTGACAAGTGGATAAAAAATAATTGGTTATTGGCTTTTTTTGCCCTTTATTTTCCACCTTTATTGATGATTCTGCTGGGAATGTAGCCATGAGGGGGCCCGAGCCAGGGTCTCATTGTGCCGGTCCCAAGCTCGGATAAATACAGAGGGTTGTAACAGGAAGGGCATCAAACGTAAAATCTTTCCCAAATCAAATATCCATACCGGCCCGGGTTAACAACGACCGCCATCGGTGCTGTTCACCGACAGGGTGCCGGTGGAAATTGGACTACTGTTGGTCGAAGAAGGAGAGGAGGAAGGCGGGTTCATAGGAAGAGAGAGAAGAGGAAAGTCACTAGTGTTGGACTGAGAGTTGGAACTTTGAATGTTGGAACTATGACAGGAAAAGGTAGAGAGTTAGTTGACATGATGCAGAGGAGAAAGGTAGACATACTGTGTGTCCAGGAGACCAGGTGGAAAGGTAGGAAGGCTAGAAGCTTAGGAGCAGGTTCAAGTTGTTCTATCATGGTGGAGATGGGAGGAGAAATGGAGGAGGAGTTATCTTTAAGGAGGAGTTTGTTAGGAGTAAAAAGAGTGTCAGATAGAGTGATGAGTCTGAAGATGGAAATGGAGGGTGTGATGTTTAATGTTGTTAGTGCCCCACAGGTAGGATGTGAGCTGGAAGAGAAGGAGAAGTTCTGGTTGGACCTCGATGAAGTGATGATGAGCATCTCTGAAAACGAGAGAGTTGTCATTGGTGCAGATTTCTATGGACATGTTGATGCAGGAAACCGAGGTGATGAGGAGGTGATGGGCAGGTTTGGTATCCAGGAGAGGAATGTAGAAGTACAGATGGTGGTTGGTTTTTCAAAAAACTTTCTTTGAGAAGAGACAGGAACATAGGGTGACCTATAAGAGTGGAGAGAGAAGCACACAGATAGACTACATCTTGTGTAGACGGTGTAATCTGAAGGAGATCAGTGATGATGGTGCCCATTTTTAAGAATAAGGGAGACGTGCAGAGTTGTGGTAACTACAGAGGAATAAAGCTGATGAGCCATACAATGAAGGTATGGGAAAGAGTAGTGGAAGCTAGACTAAGAGCAGAAGTGAACATCTGTGAACAGCAGTATGGTTTCATGCCAAGAAAGAGAACTACAGATGCTACATTTGCTTTAAAGATGCTGATAGAGAAGTACAGAGAAGGTCAGAGAGAGCTCCACTGTGTCTTTGTAGATCTGGAGAAAGATGATGACAGAGTGTCCAGAGAGGAACTATGGGATTGTATGAGGAAGTCTGGAGTGACAGAGAAGTATGTTGGAGCAGTGCAGGACATGTATGAGAGCTGTAAGACAGTGGCGAGGTGTGCTGTTGGGGTGACAGAGGAGTTCTAGGTGGAGGTGGGATACATCAGGGATCAGCTCTGAGCCCCTTCCTGTTTGCAATGGTGACGGACAGACTGACTGATGAGGTCAGACAGGAATCACCATGGACTATGATGTTTGCAGATGATATTGTGATTTGTAGCGAGAGCAGAGAACAGGTGGAGGAGGAGCTAGAGAGGTGGAGGAGGAGCTAGAGAGGTGGAGGAGGAGCTAGAGAGGTGGAGGTTTGCCCTGGAAAGGAGAGGAACGAAGGTTAGCCGCAGTAAGACAGAGTACATGTGTGTGAATAAGAGGAACCCAAGTGGAAGAGTGAGATTACAGGGAGATAAAGAAGGGGGAGGAGTTTAAGTATTTAGAGTAAATAGTACAGAGTAATGGAGAGTGTGGAAAAGAAGTGAAGAGGCGGGTGGAAGCAGGTTGGAATGGGAGGAGAAAAGTGTCAGGTGTGATAGAATTTCTGTTTTAGATGAGATTTCTGCTTTCTCGTGCATGATGGACATTATCAGCCATTGAAACCAGTATTTTCTTTTTGCTGGACATATGAACTGTAGGACTTGTTCTGTGTTTATACCTTTTTAATCAATTCAATAAATTAAAAATCCAAACCTAATTTTCTTTTATTTTTTTTAACAATGTGTCCAAATTTAAAAAAAAAGTAGTGAGTACACATTTCTAGCTACAGTCATAGTTGGTTTAGTTTTATCTGGTTTTACAAAAGTAAAACTATTCTTGCAGGTTTTCCATCCTGGCAGGCATCACAGAAGAATGCTGACTCGAATGTCAACTTTTATGTGTTTGCCTGAATCTAATCAGGATAAGTCAAATGTGGACGCGGTGTATCATCAGTAGTGTTGACAGAGTGTGAAGAGAGTACATTCTGTTCAGGGTAACTGCATGGATGATCATATCATACTGTTATTTTTTTTGTATTTTTATTTGCAGTACATTTATTACCTTTATTAAAAATTATAGGGATAAAAAAAAAAACATATGAATAATAATAATTATAAGTCTTACATGCATAGTCCCTTAAAATGACCATGTTTGTGACTTTAACAAAGTACTTCCAAAAGAATTAATGTTGTTCCTCAGTATTAGTTATATTTTAAATATGAGTATGGATATTTTAGAACCTATTTTTTTAAATATAATGGTGATGAGTGACTGAAAGTTTTTGAGAGCAGAGCCATGCAGGAAATTAGTACTTTTATTGACACACTGTTGCAGCGAGGAAGAACTCTAAGACAGGAAGGTAAAATCTTGAGATGTGAATCATTCATGGTTTGTCATGGTATTCATGAATCTTTTTAACTACAATGTGAGGTATCTTACTTGAGATTTTTGTTCTTATCTGAGCATCTTTAAAATGATGCAGAGATTTACTTTCACTGCAGATCAGTTGGCAGTGATGCACATGAGAAAGTCTGCAGATTGTTTTCTAACAAAAAGAGCTCACTATATTACAAATAACTAAAACTACATGACTAAATATGAGAATTTCATATATTCAAATCTACCTCACTTTTATAACTCGTTTTTCTAGATGTTTAAAGCTTAATTTGGTTTCAGCAGAGTTTAAAAACTGTATTTTGAAAGATCAGAAAGACTGTAAAACAAGCTCCTTTTAAGGGATCACTGATGACTTGGTTAGTCTTGTGATGAGACTGTGAACTTGATGTCATACTTCTGGATTCTGCTCTTCTAAGAAGTCATTTGTACATTTTTGATTCTCAATCTTTTTCAGTCTTGTGATTTGACCTTCTGTGTGTCTTTCCTCAGGCAGGACTGATGTCTGTAACATGCAGTATATGCTGCACAAGGATACACAGTAGAAACAATTATTGTAATTTTAAATCTTCTCATTGTAATCAACATAATTGTTAAGGACTCATTTCAAGGAAAATTGTGTTTTGTTTTGTTTTTTTTTGAATGAAACATGTTCTTGTGGCAATGGTTACGATGGATGTATATTAGAAAAATTAAGCTCAAAATAACATTTTGGAGTATTTCTTTATTCAAATCATTGTGAATCAGGAGCAGATGAAAAATGGCCGTTTGAAACAGAGCTTATTTGTGTTAAAGAAAATGTGACGGGGAGAGGAACGGGAGGTGGGATTGCTCTGCACCAGTGGTCCCGCCCACAACTCAAAGGCTAATCTCATATGAAACTACGTCCTAGAATAAGATACAGGTTTTTGATTTTGGCTAAAATTGACATAACTGTCGCCTGTGGTCTCTTATGGGGTCCAGATGACCCCAGTCCTATACCGATATATGATCCCTCCCATGACAAAGGTTGAAAGGATTTTATGTTTGCCACAGACACCAGTGAAGAAAAAATAATCCTTCGAAAAAAAAACAGTTCAGGGCGCTGTATGGTAAAAAAATGAAATCAAATTTGAACTTTTGAAAAAAAAATATTGAAAACTTGAAAGAAATATTGAAAATTTGAAAGAAAATGTATATATTAAGCTTGAACAAAAAAACCTGAAACTGTTACCAATGAAAAAAAAAAAGTTTATTTGTACTTTCAAATTTACTTCCTTTTTTTAATTTGTCCTTCTTTGGTTTCAGTTCTACGACGGAGTATTAGGGTCACCTAAAAAAAAAAAAAAGGAATATTACGACTTTTAATCTCGTAGATATACGACTTTAAATCTCGTAAATTTACGAGTTTAGTAATATTACAAGTTTTTTCTCGTAGATATACGACTTTAAATCTCGTAAATGTATGAGTTTTAATCTCGTAGATTTACGACTTTTTTCTCATAACTTTATTAAAATCGAGGGGAGTCTACATTCCAGCGAATTTATGCCGTGAACTGAAGCAGACCAACCAAACTGTGAAAAGCGTCTGGGATTTCATCAGGTAAACTGAATGTTTAAAATATTTCAAATATTTGGAAGTTCCTTTATTTGATTTGCAGTTTATTAATGTTTTATTCGTTGATGGTGCTTGCAGGATCTCTGCAGATCCCGTTTATGAAGCGGTCCATATCCTCCAGCTGTCCACTTCAGTCATTTCTTCCTCTGACAGACCAGATCTCCTCCAACTCTGTGATGCTTCCGTCTGAAGAGGACGAGTTTTTGGAATTTTCAATGTTCTTTTGTGTCGAGACGGGACGTTTCATTTGGGGAAGGAGGCGTCCGGAGCTCTGTTTACATTCTCTTTTGGTTTCTGAGCATGACAGAGACATGATGTAAGGTAATGAAAGGAAATGAAAGATGTAATAAAGTGACGATCCTGATGAACGTGTATCTCTGAGCTCTTTATTTTACATATGAAACTCCGCACTGTTGTGTATTGAAGTTAGCTGTTTACGAACTGCATTACCCAGAAGGCCAAGCGACTGGTCACATGTTCGGTGCACGGCAAATGGTAAGCAGCAGATGAGCGCTAGTCATGCACAGTGTAGCAGTATGAAGAGACTGTTAATAAAAAGTCTGTTTAACACAATAATAGCGCCTCTTTTGCTTACTTGAAGATACGCAAGACAACACACGCACTACCGAACCCGGAAATAATTTGATTTGGAATCGCCAAAACGTTCAGAATTACTTTGCTTTTAACACCGATCTGGACATAATCTGCACCAGATTCTCCACGTCTTTCATCTTCAAGCACGGCTCTGATAAACAGACAACTTTGGTTCTTTTCTCATTAAATTACAACTTTTCATCTCGAAGATTTACGACTTTAAATCCCGTAGATTTACACGTTTTTTCTCATAAATTTACGACTTTAAAAGTTGTACATTTAACCTATGAGTTTTAAAGTCATAAATATACGACTTTATTCTCATAATTTAGCGGTTACGACTTTTATCTCGTAAATGTACGAGATTTAAAGTCGTATATTTACGAGATTAAAAGTCATAAATTTAGCCTATGACTTTTAAAGTCATAAATATACGACTTTATTCTCATAATTTAGCAGTTACGACTTTTTTCTCGTAAATTTACGAGATTTAAAGTCGTATATCTACGAGATTAAAAGTCGTAATATTACTTTTTTTTTTTTTTCGGTGACCCTAATACTCCGTCGTACAGTTCTCTGTTTTCAGTTTTAATTCAGATTTTTGAGTTTTCGTTGCCGAGCTGATCCTAGTTTTACATGGGGGCGGAGCTTTGAGCTTATTGGCTACTGGGACATGTTTCCCATGGGAGGACAGAGAGGACTCCTCACTAAATATTTTCTACACTTTTCTCAGAAGTGAATATTTTCACATATTTCTCTTTTTTTTTTTAACTCTGGCGTTAGGATGAAAACAAGGATCTAATCACGATGGAGGTTTATGTAACACTGCCAAGCTGCACGTGCGCCGTCTGCAGGAAAGACGGCACAGGGACGATTGATTGACAAGATCAACAGCAAAATAACGCTGAATAAAATCCACCAAACAGCGAAGCTGCAAAAGGTACACCGTGATATTAGCGAGGGGAAACTGTACAGTAGTGACGCTGCTCTCTCTAAGTTTGATCAGAGTGGAGTGGTGCAGGCGGCGTCATAAACAGCTGAAATAACGTCACATCACATTAGCTCTTTGGGAATCATGGGATTCATTTTCCGGTAGCCAGTGAGCTCAAAGCCCCGCCCCCAGGTAAAATCAGCAGCAAAAACTCAAACTCTGAACGGAAAGTGAAAACAGAACTAAAAGCAAAGAGGAAGAAACGGAAAAAAAGTGAAAGTTGAAAGTACAAATAAACTTTATTTTTAAATTAAGCTCATCCTGATATGACCCCATAAAAAAACCTTTATAATGGATGATTTGAGTGAAACGTGAAAGATGTTTTTAAATCACTTAATATATTGTTGGTTTTGTTTATAAACATTTCCTCCAATAATAAATTCTGACATGGGAATTTCATTTAAATGTAAGTTTCATTGAACCATACACAATATTAAGTTTCATGATTTTTTTCTTCTCTGATGATTTCAATCCAAACATTTGAAAATCTAATGTTAGATGGACTTCATCCCACCTTTGTTTGAATGATTTTGGCTTTACTTTTCCAACAATTGTTCAGAATCAACAATCCCATTGACCTGACATCTCCATAGCAACCACGCTGACTACAGTCCAGGTCTGCGTTTTCTTTGCCGCTCAAATTAATGCTCAGACAGAACCCAGAGCAAAGTGCTGTTCTGTTTGAACTTTGGCTAACACAGTGGTGCGTCTGTGCTTCATCTTCTCTAGAAAGCCTCTCAGGCTGCCTTCACATCCGGCCTCATTCTTACAGTCCTGACAACCAACCCGGTTCTGTCCTCCTGACTGGAATCCTCTCTACTACTACGCTTCAGTCCTGCTTTTTGTGAGCAAAGGGCTCTGATTGGTTGGGAAGGAACTATGAGGTCTTTAATATACACCATTCAGGAGGATTTTGAACTTGATCCTGGATTCAACTGGGAGCCAGTGGAGTGAAGCTAACACAGGAGTGATGTGTTCTCTTCTGCTAGTTCCTGCTAACAATCTGGCTGCTGCATTCTTAACAAGCTGAAAACTTTTTAAAGAACTTTTCAGGCACGCTGCTAGTAAAGTGTTACAGTAATCCAGTCTAGACGTAACAAATGCGTGGATGAGTTTTTCACCATCACTTTTAGATAACATATTTCTGATCCTATTGCGCAGGTGAAAAAATGCAGTTCTACAAGCTTGTGATATGTGAGCCTTAAATGATAAATCCTGGTGAAATAAAACTCCCAAGTTTCTGATTGTGGATTGGAGGCAATATTTACACCATCCAGGGGGACTTTGTGGTCAGAGAGAGGATCTATGAGGTGTTTAGGGCCCTAATATAATAACTTTTTCTGGGTTTAGGAGGAGGTAATTAATGATCATCCAGGTCTTGATGTCTCTAATGCAGGAATTCAGTTTCTCTAATTGGTCATTCTGGTCAGGTTTAATGGATAAATACAGCTATGTATCATCTGCATAACAGTGAAAATGAATGCCGTGTTTCCTGATTATGTTTCGTAAGGGCGGCATGTTTAAATTAGGGGTTCCCAAACTTTTTATGCTCAAAAGACCAAAATCTAAATGAGATCCCGGTCCGCAGGGCAATTACGATATTTTTTTTAAAAGTCAAGAAACACAAGGCGGAAACAAAGAATACGGTCATATTTATTTATTTTGATTCTGAATTCATTACTATGAAAAAAACTTTAGTGAGACAAAAAAGTAACCTTTAACCTGAAGGCCTCACTGGGCATTTTTAATTGAAACGCATGAGCAAGCTAAAAAAAAACTCTTCCAATGAGAACAACAAACTGGGATCCTAGTGAGAGACCGGGAGCTGGTCTTTAGACTTTATCCCTTTGCCGTTTTCGCTCCATTTTGGCTAGCTGAAAAAGGCTGTTAAAATCATGGGAAATGATCGTGAAGACTCTTGGGAATTTCGGACACAAAAAAAGCGCTCCGACTTACTTGTGGGATGTTTCCCCTGTAGTCGCTGGAAAAGAAAGCTCCACCCGGAGGCCGAAGTATATTACAGCCGTAAAATTTTGGAACACCATACGATAAGGGACCTTTGGTGGGCCAAATTTGGCTTTTGGCTCCCATGAAAGCATGAACAGAATGGGCCCTAGAACAGAGCCCTGTGGGATTCCCTACCTAACTCGAGCACAATGAAAGGACTGTCCATTTACTTTAACAAACTGGTATCTATCAGATAAATAGGATTCAAACCATTTATTTACTCATTTTTCATTAAAAAAGATTTAAATCCCACATTAGATGTTTGTATGTTTGAACGTTTTTTAAATGTAGCAACATTTTATAACGTTATGAAACTGATTATCCTTTAATCTAATACATATTCAAAATCTAACAAAAAACCTAAAATATTTTTCGAAAAACAAAGAAAATTCAGAATTCACAAAGAAGAAGCTGCAGTTAAATTATTTATCTCGTGGATTTAAAATGCTGTCTTAAATGCTAAGCCATAGCTCACCGCGCTGCTGTGTGCTAATGTGTTTAGAAATCGTACATGCGGTAAACCTGACAGGTGTGCAGCTGTTGAGACAGAACCCTGTTTTGGTTTCAGACTCGTACTGTATCGGATCTGGTTTCGGTGGCCCTGTCATGTGTTGTCTTGTCTCTGGGTCTTAGTATTGTCAGCCTTTGATGGACTGCAAAACAAACAAAAAAAAACCCATTAGGGATCTGAAGCAGCAAGGATTGCGTGCCTGCATAAATAATGTAGGTTC
Organism: Oryzias javanicus; assembly: GCA_003999625.1. Classification (NCBI taxonomy): domain Eukaryota; kingdom Metazoa; phylum Chordata; class Actinopteri; order Beloniformes; family Adrianichthyidae; genus Oryzias; species Oryzias javanicus. The sequence continues at coordinate 6,901,810 of CM012443.1, forward strand.
TTTGTGGCAGTTTGGCTGCAGCCAAAGAGTCCGTGTTGATCTAAATACAAGAACGGTTTGAGTCAGCATAGGATGAGGTTAATGAGGTGCTACAATTTATATAATTATTCTTTTGTGACAATAAAATTAATGTCTTCTATTGTGGTTGATGGATTGCATGTCTTCCCCTGTTTGAAAGACCAGCAAAAATGTGTGTTACGAGTGAAAAGCTTTGACCAGGTCGGCGAGAGATTGGTTGGAACGTGTTTGTGGTGCCATGTGTGTTGTGATTGCGTAACAGCCGTCCAGCCTGTAGAACAGGGCAAATGATATGAACTGAGGCTTCTACAGCCAATCAGGAAGCTCTGCAGTCTGTGGGCGGCTGTGAAGCCACTCAAATTATCTCTGCAATTATGAAATACAAAAAAGAGTTTAGTCAAAGACAAGATTTAAAGACTTGGTTTGGCTTGTTTGATGAGTCAATTTGTACTTTGTGTAGACGTTACATCAAGAAGTCTTGTAGTATTCTGCTCTAGGCTACTTGTTAAAGTGTTTCTCTTTCTACTTGTTGTGGTGTGATAATCTTCTTAATTTTAACTCCTTTTGATCCAAGGTTTTCTGAAATCTCTACAGCTGTAACTTTACATTTTCTAGTTTTTTAAGAGTCAAGAATGAAATGGAAAAATGTTTTCTTTTATTAGACAAACTTATCAGTTTGGTCATATTTTTTCTTTCTCTACATATGATTGGGAAAGTTTGGCAAAAAGTAGATTAGGAAACAAAAATAAGAACGTTCTTTGGTAACTTCTAATAAAAGTTTGGTGTGGAAATAAGTTTTAAAAATGTTCATTTTCTGTTTTTTTTCTCTTTTTATTTTGTTTATAAAGTGCCTGTATTGGTCTTAGAAACCTCTTTGGATGACACAGTGGACTAAAAAAGCGCAGTTGGGTAGCAGAGTAGTAGGAAAACATCTTTTTCTATCTTAAAAAATAAATAAGTTTTTCCACAACGCAGATTATTGACTATGTAAGGAATAATGCAAGATGAAATATTCGTTATGGGAAATTAAAGCATGATGTGGAAGCCCAGACCGTGCTTCCGCTAAATGTGTTCATTTCCCATAATGCACTCTTCGAAGGGCATTATCCCGCTTATACCATGATCACTTGCAAAATGAATAAATATTCAATCAATAATTAGCACCCAGATCATGCTATAGTACAGAATAGAAGTGGTGATAAACTTTAATATACATAGAAATGAGATTTTCTGTTTATTTTTACCCTCTTGTACGTTTTCTTTGACAAACATGTCAACGTGAATAAAACATGTAATGTAGGTATAAAATCTAGTTGTACGCATGTTTTGAGTAGCAGGTTAGCAGCCAGTTATTAATCCTGCTCTTATTATTGATCGATGGAGCCGAAGGTTCATCTGTGTTCCCTGATAAAGGTTTAAAGCAGGAACTGTTCTCTGCTCCGTGTCTCTATTGAACTCTTTTCCAGGTATGAGGTTTGTATGTAGAACTGCGGATATTCAGGAACATCTAACTCTGATATATGTATATTTTTCATGAGTTGTAAACATTTTGTGCCAAGGATTGTAAATCAACTTGTGGCTCATTCTTTGAAAGTTTGAGCTTTTCTAGGAATTCCATCAAATATGTTAATTTTAAAAGCAGTTTAACCTGATGTAAAGGTGTTGCAGCAACACCTTTGTTTTTTTTGGGTTTTTTTTGTTTTTGTTTTCTATTCCTGTCACTGTCAGAACCAAAAGTTTTAGCGGCTATCAGGGATTTGATTGGCCAAAAACAGAAACCAGCTTCAGTGACTTTATCTTGTCCTGACTTTGTATTCCCATTTTTCTGGCTGACAATTTCATGTCCTACCTTCTGTTGACCTATTGATACCATGAAAACCTCCAAATATTGGACAGTTTGGACCAAGTCTGTAGTGTTGAGATTTTTTTTTTTTTTGAATTTGAGTTTGAAGAGGTAAAACCTTTTTGAGAGATTCAGGACCACACACAAATATAATAAATACAATTTACTAAACCATTTATTTCTCCATTTTATTACCAAAGACTTGCTGGATTCGATTAGTTTATTTCAAGCAATGTAAAGAAAACAAACCAAAAAATGAACAAAGTAAATATTTATTAATGCATAATTATACAAAACAGTGAATGGTTTACAGCAACTTGATTGGAAATATAAAAAAAAAGTAGAAGAGGATACATCTCCACATATGCATCCACATAGACTTACACATTATTCATTTATTTGCACTTTCACAACATATTACAAAAAAAAACCGATAGAAAAACATAAAATAGTAGGTTCAGGAGGAGGTAAAAACCCATTTGGGCTTATATTAGAGCCTCTAATTCAGGGCTCTCAAACTCATCTGACCTTGGATCCACTGAAGGCAGAGTCTGGCTGAGTCTGGGCTGTACGGCATCACATTTGTGCCAAAAATATGCTTTTGTGTCCACTGTCTATATATTTAATATTAATAGTAATACATTTGATTTATATAGGGCTTTTAAAAGCTACTCAAAGACACTTGCAAAACAAACAAATTACATTAAAAAAGCAGTAATAAGAAACATTCAGTTAAAAAAATGGAAGTACAAGTTATGGAATAAAATGACAGATTTAAAGCCATTTTCAAAAACGTCTATTGTCTACTGAACAAATTTAATGAACATTTGTTCTTGTCTATGTACTTCTAAGCAATATCTTAATATCAAAATATGTTTTATTATCAAGGATTGCCTTCATTTTTTTTTTTTTTTTTTAAAGCTTCTAAATCGCAAATTTAATCAAGATTTTGACGTTTTGGAACATGAAAATTACTATTTCAGCAGGCATTATATTGATGAATCTCTGAATTACTTTTAAAGTAAAATATGAGAGGTTCAGGTATAGCTTTTCTATTAAACACAATCTTATAACTTAAAAATGCAGATTTGTTTGATATTAATGTTATAAATGTCAAGAATATGAATTACTTTTAATCATAAATATACATGTTTGTACATACAATACATGTCATTTTATGTCATTTTTGCTCTTATTAAAGGTCAACTGCTTTTTTGTCTTAAAAGCAAATATGATTATGAAGTATTTGACTTGGTGTCTGTGTGATTAAAAGTCATTCTTGTAAGGATTTGAACACTAAATAACAGCGTTAGTCTGTTAAAAAAGTAGATATTTTTCCATCAGATTGAGCTGAATGTTTTTGTGCCTGAAGGTGAATGTTGGCAGCACCAACAGACCAAGATGTGTTCCAAAGAGCCAGAATGGCGGTGACGGGGCGCCCCCGTTATGTAACTGAGGCTCTGGAAAGCTCTGTTTGCACTCGTTGGCCCGAAAGACTCTGCAGAAGTTCTGCTCTGCTTTCTGGTTGTTGGACGTAACCTTCAGGATTTTAGGTCAAGTGACTTAAAAAAAATAAAAATACATACAAGGGAAAAAAGTAAACTGAAAATTATTGATAACATTTTAGCAATGAAATATAAGTGGGAAATTATGTCTCCAATTACATTCTTTTAAAGATGTTTTTTTTCCTTTTTTCTACAGGTTACTCGTTTTCCTTTAGTCATCAACACCACAGAGCCTGAACCCTCACCCCCCCCAGCCTTCTAGCTGCTCTCAGATAACAGCGAAGCTGCTTTGATCTGACTGACAGCATCACCATCCTGACGTCGGGCTCGTCTTTTAGAAAAGATTTTCCTTCAACCTGTTGAGAGCGCTCGGTCAGAAGGTCGGCCCTCCGAAGAACCGGCCCGCCTAAAGAAACATGTGCTAGAAGTTGAGCATCTGGACCAAACAGCTGGCTGGTTCTGACTCTGGAAGATGAGCAATGAGGACGAGTTTTATGACGCCGTCACAGGTGGGTACCCATCATGCTCCATTATACCGTCAGTTTATTTATGTTGGCTTGTTTTTTAGGCAAATCAAACATATTTACACTCAGAAAACATTTTAGTTATGAAACCACAAATGATTTAAAGACTTAAACCCAACAATTTATTAAGTCTGCAGTTTAAAAGATTAAAAATTATTGAGTCATAGGATTTTTTTTTTTTAGTTGTTGGGATGCGTCTTGTAAAATTTAAGTTACCAACAGATTAAAAACTGATTCATTTTTTATTTTTTTGGAAACGTTTTCCATTTCAACAGATCTTTGCTTAAGTTTAGATTTTGGATTAATGATGCTCTGTCTTTGTGTAATCATAAAGTTTTAGGTTGCACACTTTGATTTTAAAGGTTGGATTTTACTCTGTTCAGTGAAAGTTTTGAATAACAGCAACAAAATAAAACCAATTTGAGGGAAAACTTTCTATTATAAGTTGCTCTATTTTTACTGTTCTTAAATATTTAATAAGTTATAATGGTTAAAAGAATAATAAAATAAACACGTTTAATACATCAATAATTATTTTTGAAAAAGTAAAACTTATTAATTTATTTTTAGCAAAAAAAAACAAAACAAAGCATGACAGTTGCTTTTTGAAGGAATATGATCCTCTGATAGTAATTCAAGCTTTGTTGTTGAAGTTTGTGTTCCCTGCTGGACTATAATGTGAGCTCCATGATTAATTTAATATTTATGGACGACCTTTCTGCTGGATGTGATGAGTTATTTTGAGAACGCCTTGAGAAGTGCTAAAGTTTGTTTTATCGTTGAAAACACACCAAGATAAATCCATTTTACATTGAAATCCGTACGTTTTTTTTTGTGTGTTTTCTCACCCTATAATTTAAATGGAAGTTAAAAAAAGGCACTATGGGTAATTTATTTTATATATTGAAGCTTAAAAAAAATGGAATGAAATGTAATCTTTCTGCTGTTGCTTCAGCATTATTGTTCTAATTTTGGAGACATTTTATGTGGTTTTAATCCTTCTTAAAAAAGCATTAAAAACATTCCCAGTAGTGTTTTAATTAAGATTTTGAAGTTTTTGACCAGAATCCCATAACCTAAATGTCTTAAAAAGCCATTTTTCATGTTGATCTGAAGCCTCATTTTCCAAAATCTCCTCTGATGGGGGCGTGGCTTTTGGAGCCGAGAAGCTCCACCCCTGATCCCCCCGTCTGATTGCGATAACTCTGTATCTCGCTAGAGTTAATCTTCACCGCTGCTACATAAAAATGTCGAGCAACATCTGTAATGTTCAGCTGTATAGTTCTAATCCGGATGTCAGCTTAGATCTTCATGGACAGAACTTCCTCCTGATTCCTTCCTCTTTCATTTCACCAAAGACTCTTTTAGCTCATTCTCCAATGTTTCTTGACGTTGCTGTGATCAATACATTCAATCCATTGGTTTCTCAGAGCAGAAAATAATGAAAGCTAACATCCAAATGCTCTTTCATTGATTTACAATCCTTTCCAACTGCGGTCAAATGAGCCGCCGTTCACATTTTCGTGGTCACATCAAGAAGCTCCGTGGAGTCTGGTGGAGATTTTCCAGAGTTCTCAGTCCTGCTACCGTAAGTATTGGATACAACTCAAACCAAAAATCCAGTGACGCTGATTTGACCACAGAAATGTGAACGGCGGCTCATTTGACTGCAGTCAATGTGAAGATACCATCTTCTCTTCTCCAGAACCTGAAAAAGGAAAAACAGAGTCTGTATGTGACAGTTTGACAGAGATTTAAAAGGAGAAATACAAAAACAAAAGTATTACTTATTACATTTGTTTGCTTTCAGAATGTTTAGAATGTTGCTTTTTTGTCTTACGTTACTATTAGAAATGTTACAGTCTTATCTTTTTTAGATGAATTTCATGTTATGATTCACCCTTTACTTGTTTGAGAGTTGAGGTTCATACACACAGTTTAATCTTTAGTCTATGTATGGAAGATCTTTACTTTCAAATATATTACCATTCAGATATCGATGCATTTGGCTGTAAAAATGTATAATCTAATTAATTTAGTTTGGGGAAACGTCTTCCCTCTGTGAGGATAAATATAGCTTGTTTTTTTTGTCTATGGTATAATAGTTTATATACTTTAAGTTCTCCATTGTGACTGTTTTCTGGTCAAAAGCGTGAAAGATTTTCTAAAAAAAGATTAGTCATAAGCTGCTGCTCTTCTGCAACAGAGTTTGAGGTTTTTTACGCAGAGGTTTGGGGAGTATTTCAAGTTTCATAGAATGACAGAATGTGAACGTTTGACCTTCTGCGAGACGCCCTCATGGCTTTAGATTTCTGACCAAACTATAATCCCGGTTTCTGAGTGACTTCTGTTACTATTAGTGGACAAATATTGACATAGTGAGCTGCCTAGATTAACTAATGCATAACTACTGTAGTGTAATATCTAATGTTTGCTGTTTGGAGTCTTGTGTATTAGCGTTTCTGAGTAAAGACTAATTAGTGTTAAAGGTTTATGATGGATATGGTTGTGATATCTTACTGCACAAATTCACAAACCTATAATAAAATAATTTTTCTTTCTTTCTTTCTTTCTTTCTTTCTTTCTTGTCTCTTCAAATTTGAATGACTTTAACTGAACTCACCTGAGTTCCACTCTGACCTGTGCGCCTCTAAGGGATACACACCTAAACACCTCACGTGTGTGTGTGTGTGTGTGTGTCTCCAGACTAAAGGTGAACTCTGGTCTATTTAAAATCGATGTTTGAGCTGAACTCGTTTGCAGCTCCACCCGTCACTGTTTCCCTGTAGAGACTGAAGGGAACGACTAAAGTTTCATTCAGCCGCCTCATTCTGATTATGGTCACAGGGATTGTTGGTTGTGTTCTGACCCAGGACAGATGAATTAAAATCACTTTGTTTCATGTTCCACAAACATTAAAGAAACTTGTATGGGGTCAAATCAGTGATACGAAAAATTCCTTTTTTTTTTTTTAAACATAAATTTTTATTGTGATTAGATTAGATATTGTGATTTTCATCCTAGATTTATTCTTTTCACAGAAATTTGAACAGTGAGAGTTAAGAAACGAGAGAAAAGTGTGAAAATATTCACGTCTCTCTGAGAAAAGTACAGAAAATGAGGAGTCGTCGTCCCCCCCCCGAAACATCTCGTGGTGACCAATGAGATCAAAGCCCCGTCGCCACGTAAAATTAGGATCAGCCCAGCAGGGAAAACTCAAACTCTGCATTAAAACTGAAAACGGAGAACTGAAAGCAATCAGTGAAAAACGAATAAAGGAAAAGTTAAAAATACAGATAAATATTAATTTTTTATCAGTAAAAGTTGATGTTTTTTAAAAATCAAGTTTCAAATGTAATTTTTTTTCATATTTTCAATATTTCTTTCAAGTTATCAATATCCTTTTTTTTCAAATACTCCAAAATCTTTTTCATATGTTCAATAATTCCGTCAAGTTTTCATTATGTATTTTCAAGTTTAAAGCTGCTTTCAAATGTTCTTTTTTTCCCCTCAAATTTACAATCTTGTTTTTCGTTCTCTATAAGCTGATCCTGATTTCCCATAAACTTGAAACAAAATTTCACTTTATAAACGTGTTTGAGTTCAAATACAGTTAATTAATTCAAGCACTCTCTTTATTTGTAGAGTATCATTAAAAAACGTTTAATACAAGGTGTTTAACTTAAGACATATAATAAACATAGATCAGAGCAATAAGAAAAAACGATGGATGGAAAACAATAGCAATCAAATACAAACAAACTGTGGTAAATGGTTTGAGAATGGTTTAAAAGATAGAAAGTTTAACAGAAATACAAATGAGAAACAATAAAAGTGTTAAAATACCTAAAAACCAAACAAATAAACTAAATAGATGAATTATGTAAAAGTTAAAAAGATGAGTCCTTAATTTGCCTTTTAAAAATCTCCAGATGCAAAAAATCCCATATCCTCGGGTAAGTCAGGCCACAGTCGCTGCGAGTCCCATTTCTCATAGTGGTTTCGGATAAGAGGGCGGATCCAGAGGATCTGAGAGTTCTGGAGGAACTGAGGAGATCCGATTGGAAATGGGGAAGGTCCCGATCCATGAAGACATTTAAATGGTAGAGTCTTAGAATCAATCTTGACGCTGACAGGCAGTTAATTTTATGCTGAAAACAGAATCTGGTTGAAGACAGAAGGATGATCCACTGCTGTTTCTGGTTAGAAATGACAGCGTAATCTGTTCCAGATGATTAAAAACATTTGCAAGTCTAATTCGGATATGAAGTCCCTCATGCAAAGCAGGATGCAAACGCCCTCTAGAACGCTCAAATACGGCAAACGAAGCGCTTTGGAGGATTCACCAAATGCTTGTTTTGTTTCTGGACTGAAGTAAAGTGTTTTTGTTTGGTCTGTCTGCAGGCCTGGATTCAGATGAGTCGTACGAGGGGGTGTCGGAGGCCAGTTTCAAAGATGCCCAGCCGTTCGACTGCAGCAGTCACAGAAACAATGGATCCGTGCCACACAAGAACGGCATCAAGAAACACAGGTACCACCACATACCTGAGCCGCATTCCTGCTGCGGTTGTCGGCTTTGTTTTCACGGAATAAAACAAAACCAGAGACAGAAGTTTACCGCTGAAACAAAGTGACTCGTGTCTTTGTCACCCCAGTCAGTTTGATGATGCTTTTTGACACGGAAAAGAGACATGAGGGGAATTAAGACTGCAGGAAGAAATTCCTCGTCTGCTTACCTTTTCACTTTTGTTCTGTCAGTGTCACCATCTAGTTTTAGTTTTTCTTTGTCCTTCAAAATGAAATGAGGAAACTGTGTTGTATCCGAAACTCATTTATGAAAGTCAATACAAATGTAATTTTTTTTCACTGCAGAGCAGAAATGTGCAGCTTAAAAATGTCTGGATTTGTTTGTAATATTTGTTTTCTTTACAGAAAATGTACATTTTTTTTCAGAACACAAAGACAAGTTTGAATATTTAAGTTATTTTCTTTTTCTTCGCAGAACCGCCTTACCTGCACCCATGTTTTCTAGAAACACTGTCAGTGTCTGGAGTATCTTAAAGAAATGTATTGGACTGGTAAGCTTTCTGGGAACTTAAATTGTTTTTAATTACACTCTATACATGATATTTAGAGTGAGATGTATGTCAGAAACCCCAGTCTGAATTCCATATTTTAGGTGCATTTAATGTACTTTTTTCATTTTACTATCATATTTTTAATTTTTATTACTTATATAATTTCCTTCTGGGGTTTCTGCAGGCTCTTAAAGTCTTTGAATTTATGGATTTGGAAATAATGCCCTAAAAAGTCTTAAGAAAATCTTGAATTTTTATATCTGAGCCTTCAAAAACCTTTTTGAATGCCAGCTGCTGGTTTACACAAATAAGAAAAAAAAGTGCTAAAGCATCACGGCACAGACCACAAATAACAAGATAAGACGCTACCTTTTGGTTCATAAAATGAGAATAAATTAATAAAATGTGAAAAAGGCTGAGATATGATCTTAATTTTTTAAAAAGTCTAAAATTTCACTTGAAGAAACTGTGGAGTTGATGGATCTCTAGTTACTTCCTGAGATTATTCTTTTCACTTTTTTTGTAGAAGAAAAATTGAATTAAAAAAATGTTTTCTTAAAATTTTTCCAAATTGGATACAATGAATAATTCATGAGTTTTATAACAAATACAATGTATTTGTATTAAATGATCATTTAACTTCACACAGCATAATTCTACACCATAAATTGGGTTGTTGTTTCGTCTATAAACAACAAACTCAGTAATGCTTTGTTTAAATAACGGATAAAAAGTGTTTTTTTTTTCCTCAGGAATTGTCCAAGATCACCATGCCTATAGCCTTCAATGAACCTCTGAGTTTTCTGCAGAGAATGACGGAATACATGGAACACACTTACCTCATCAACAGAGCCTGCTCGCTGTCCGACTCCATCGAGCGCATGCAGGTCAGACACTGACTTCATCTCAGCACAGACGTGATAATTCATTTAAAACAAATGTTTGGTTTTTTAATCATGTAATGGCTAATGATGGATAGAAAGATGAGCAATTCAACTATTTAAAAAAAAGCAATCTTATTTCATAATTTACACCTTCTATTGAATATTTGATCTTTTTTTATTATTATTATTAAATAATTTTCAAAAACACCAGTAAACTATTATATTATATTAGATCATCAAATTTTGTTATTTGAAAAACCTAAATAAATTAAAAATGCTATATAAATACTATTTATGGAGCTCACAACCAATTAAATGATGTAGCCATGGGTAATCATGGGAATCAACGACGAAAAGCAATTCATCATTTCAGTGTTTTTATAATTCCTTTTGCTAAACTGTACTGAGACCCACCAGAACCAACTTTAACCAGAACCAACCCTGAAATATAGAATAAAGACAAAAAAAAACCCACTTTAAAAAGAAATTAATTTAAATGATGTCATTTAGAAAATGTGTAATAAAAAATTACACAAATCAATGAAAACAAATTTATACTTTTATCTTCTTAGTGAATTGTATTTTGAACAAACTAAGTTTTTTTCTTTAACTTTAAGTCTTTTAGGCACTTTGAGCCTCAATCCAGGTAGAAAATAGCCAAATAAACCACTATAAACACTATTTATGATTTGTTTTTAGTTTGTGATTGACCATCAGATTATAACATCCCAGTTCCCCTGAGAATAAAGTAATCTGCAGACTTGCAGATGAACTCTGGTGTGGTTCACTTCAGTTTGAATGCAAACGGACTTTTTACAGACCTAAGAGTGTTTTTTTTTTTCTTTGTCTTTGTGTGTGTTAGGCAGTAGCTGCTTTTGCTGTGTCAGCAGTTGCATCTCAGTGGGACAGAACTGGAAAACCCTTCAACCCTCTGCTGGGAGAAACCTATGAACTTGTCCGGTACACAAAGATCCTCACACAGACTTCCCCGAGGCTCTTTTCCCTGTCTTGACACTCCCGTTATGTGGTCTCACTTTCCACAGGGAGGAGCAGGGTTTCCGGCTCATATCGGAGCAGGTGTCCCACCATCCTCCCGTCAGCGCTTTCCACGCTGAGGGTTTGGCCGGGGACTTTGTCTTCCACGGCTCCATCTATCCCAAACTCAAGTTTTGGGGGAAGAGTGTTGAGGCGGAACCTAAAGGGACTATTACACTAGAGATCATCAAGTACGGCAACCCAAAGCTTCCAGTTGTCATATTGACACAACTTACGTTTGCTTTTCCCGCTGTAACATGTTATTGAATCTCTAATTTGTTCCTTTAGACATAAAGAAGCTTACACATGGAGCAACCCTTACTGCTGTGTGCACAACATCATCCTGGGGAAGCTGTGGATAGAGCAGTATGGGACGGTGGAAATAGTCAATCACAGGTGAATGAATTTCTCTGAACCAATAGTAAGGAATCATTCAGGTTCTTACGTACCATATTTTCCGCACACGTATAATTAGGCGCAGTCTCGATTAGGGGTCTATTTCTGTACTTAACCCATATTATAAGGCACAAAAAGAAAAAAATGGTGACAGAAGCAAAACAGTGAGTTTAGTTCAGCTTTGTTCCACTATTTAACAAGCCACTCTTATTATTTTAATCAATCTTCTTCAACAAAACATCTTTGGTGTTTGAATTCAACTGCTGCGTTCCTTCAAATCCTTGTTGGAGTCAATCTCATTACATGGCGGTTGTTCAGCAACGATGCCGGCAGCTTTAGCTAAAAATCAGACAACAGTTATAGCAGATCTTTAGCCCAGTCTTCCGCGGTCTTCCGCAGTCTTCCGCAGTCTTCCGCAGTCTTCCGCAGTCGTCCGCAGTCGTCCGCAGTCGTCCGCAGTCGTCCGCAGTCGTCCGCAGTCGTCCGCAGTCGTCCGCAGTCGTCCGCAGTCGTCCGCAGTCGTCCGCAGTCGTCCGCAGTCTCCCGCAGTCGTCCGCAGTCGTCCGCAGTCGTCCGCAGTCGTCCGCAGTCGTCCGCAGTCGTCCGCAGTCGTGTCTTCCGCAGTCTCCCGCAGTCTTTCCGCAGTCGTCCGCAGTCCGCAGTCGTCCGCAGTCGTCCGCAAGTCGTCCGCAGTCGTCTTCAGACAGTAGCAGATCATTTAGAGTCCGGGTTTTTCGCAGCTGGCAGAATCAGTCGGTCCCGCCAGTCGTTAGTCGTCCGAAGTCGCCGCAGTTCCGTGTCGTCCAAGTCGTCCGTGTCTCAGTCGTCCGCAGTCGTCCGCAGTCGTCCGCAGTTCGTTCCGCAAGTCGAGAAGTAGTCGTCCGCAGTCGTAGTCGTCTCTTTCCGCCTCCCGCCGTCAGTCGTCCGCCCGCAGTCAGTCCGCAGTCGTCAGTAGGTCCGCAGGGGGTCGGGGGGGTCGTCTCAGTTCCGCAGTCGTCCGCAGTCGTCGCAGTCGTCGCAGTCGTCCGCTCTCGCATCTAGCTCTCCTTCTTCTCGTCAGTCTTTCGCAGCTTCCGCTCTTCGCAGCGTCCGCGGGCGCTGCAAGTCGTCGGTCTCCGCAGTCCGCTCATCTCCCGCAGTTCCTTCGCAGTCGTCCGCAGTCAGTCGTCGCAGTTCGCAGTCCGTCGTCTGCTGGCAGGGCAGTCTCGCGGGGGCAGTCGTCCCGCAGTCCGTTCGTCTTCGTCGCAGTCGTCCGCAGTCTTAGTAGGGTCCGCAGTCGTCCGCAGTCGAGTTCCGTTTTAAGTCGTCCGCAGTCGTCCGCAGTCGTCCGCAGTCTCCCAGTCTCCCGCAGTCGTCCGCAGTTCGTCCGCAGTCGTCCGCAGTCGTCCGCAGTCGTCCGCAGTCGTTCCGCAGGTCTCCCCGCAGTCTCCCGCAGTCGTCCGCAGTCGTCCGCAGTCATCCGCAGTCTCATTATTATGCACAAAGCCAATTTTTGGAAAAAGTTCAGTGCACTTTATAAAATACGGAGCAGTTTCCACAACCGATGCTTGATGAAGCCGCACCACTCACCAGCTTTTCAGCATTCCCGTCACGCCCCTGACTCACTGTTTCTCATTGTTTCTGCTGAAATTAAAACAAATGCTTGCTTGCTTAGTGTGGGGCTTGAAAAGAACGTCACCACCCCTATTAGCCATTATTTACCTGGTGGAGCCACGTCACGCATGTGTCGCATTCACATGGTTGAACAGTTTTATTGTGAAGTGGTTTCTTTTTGTTACTGGTTGTAACAAACATCCAGGGCGAGAAGATGGCTTTTACAGTGACGTCAGTATTTCTAAAGGATATATTTTCACTTAAGAGCTTTGCTCATCTGACAAAAGATCAGTGTCTGTTTAATGTCAAATAATAATCCATGCAACTGTTTGTTGTTCCTCCACAGAACTGGAGACAAGTGTGTGTTAAATTTCAAACCCTGTGGGATGTTCGGCAAAGAGCTGCACAAAGTAGAAGGATACATCCAAGACAAGAAGTTGGTTTGCATTTATTACAAAATGTTTAAAAGGTCGAATCCGAACTCCTCCTCTTTCTCTAAACGGTTTCTCCCTACCTCGAGATTTAGCCCTTCAAACGGAAAGTTATGGAAAAGTAGCGTCTTTAAATTTGGACCTTACTAACCCTAGATGATGTCATCAAAAGACAGAAAAAAAAATATTGTGACTTAGATTATTTCAGTTTAGTTTATTTTGAAAGACTGTTTACAACATCTGTCTGGGTCATGGGATTTAAAGCGGCTAGCTGCATGGCTACCTGGACTGCTAAGCTAATAGCTCAAAGCTAATTACAAAAACTAAACAATAAAACGTACGTGGAAAGTTTCTCTGGGGAGATAAGAGTCAGTGAGGAAATCAAAGAAGAGTCTTCGACTTCAAGGAAAAATAAAGCTCCTGTTTACAGACACAATCGAGAGTTTTCCTTGATATACAGAATTATTGAGACTGTTGTTCTTATGTAGCAGAAGCCGCTCTGGCTAATGGGCAATGACAGACTCGACTGTTTCACACTCACAGATAATAAAGTTGTAGACGAGGTGAATTCAGGTTTATTTTTTTTTGGAAAATACCAGTTTTCCAACGGTTGTATCATTTTATTTTGCTTGATTTATTCATCACACTTTAAAAGCGTCCGGTTAGCCTCCAATTTGATGTTAAAGAGAAAATCTTCATCACAAAGTTCAAACATTTTACAGAGAATGAAAATTCAATCACATAAAAGTTGTTTATTTGTGTAAACTTGAAAATGGACATTTGAGAATCTTCCTACAGCAAAGCTGAATTAGGTCAGCATCCGCTCAGAAACTTTAGTGCAGAAAATGTTTGGAAAAAAAAACAATGAATGAGGATTAATGTGAAGACAAAATATGATCAATCTTTTTATCCTGAAAGATAATCTGAGTCTGGATTGAGCGTTAAAAATGACATTTTATGAGAAAAATCATGTAAAGTTTCCTTTATGGAATTTATTTTACTTTTTTTTTTTTATTTTCTACAAACTTTGTTTGTTACCATCTGCGTAAAAAATATCTTTTAGATTTTTTAGTCTTTTTTTTAAACTAAATTTATTGTAGTTGCATTTTATTTTGAAAATAGATTTTCATAAACTGGAAGCTTCAAAATACCAACTTCGGCCCGACCGATGCGTGGAAAAATTGTCCAGTTTAAACCGGTTCATGGTCTATAAAAGGTTGGGACGCACTGTTTTAGATCACACCCACGTCAAAAAATACATTTCTCCTCCGCGGCATGGCACGGCACGGCACGGTGCGGATCACCTTTGCAGCAGAGGGATCAACAGCCCATGTGTTATCCTTAAAAGAACAATTTCAGACAATTAACGCTAGGGGGAAGGGAGGAATTCAGATTCGGCCTTGTTTTTCTAAAAGATATGAAATTTGCTGCTCTTCTTTTCCTCCTTACCTCCTTTTTTGTATCCTGCTTCTCTAATTTTTGTGTCTAATTTTTTCCTCTACCCCCCCCGACTTCCTCTTCCTGTTCTTCTTGCTCATCTGCTCTCTGTCCAGTAAAAAGAAGCACTGTGTCATCTATGGGAAGTGGACGGAGTGCATGTGGAGTGTGGACCCTCAGGCCTACGAGACTCACAAGAAAACGGACAAGAAAGGAGATCACAAGAAGCACAAAAATGTGAGGGTAATTGTCTTCTGCCTTTTTTTTTAAGTCACCTATCAGTGATTGTATTAAAATTCCTCACTAATAGTCCTCCTTTGTCCAGATTTTTGTGTAATTTTTTTTTTTTATTATATATTCTCCCCGAGTTGCATGTCCTGTGAAAGGAGCCCATTAGTGCTGTTCAGGTGATGAGTGTGTGGCCTTGGTACGCAGCCTGGCTGTTAGAAAATCAGGAAATGAGACGACCGGAGTGAGGTTTGTGCAGGCATCCTGCAGGTGTCCTACAAGCACTTTCGGCATTCGTGCACGGTCAGTAAGGAGCCAGAGTGCGTATCTTACTAACAGCTAGAGCAGGGGTCTCCAACCCTGTTCCTCAAGGGCTCCCGCCCTGCTTGTTCTACAGCTTCACTTGGATCAGGTGTGTTCAGTCAATCAGAAACTGGGCGGATTCAGTCCAGCTAACCAGCATCTACTGAAGCAGGGTTTGCTGCAAAACAAGCAAGAGACTCTCAAAGGCTCTGCTGCTGACCTCGTGAAACTCCACACTCTCGTAGGTTCACGCGATAACCCGCCATTTATTACGATTTAAGTCATTAATAGTGCCAACTTCACAAAGATGCTGCGACTCAACCACGGCGTCCTGCAAAAATTTGAACCTAGTGAAATGGATTTGGAGCGCTGGAGAGGCCAGATCACAGTGGAGGTTCCTAGAGTTATGTAAAGACTCCGGCGGTCAAATCGAAGCCGTGATGGTTGCCATGGGAGCCCGGGGTAACGAGAAACGAGGAGCTGGTCTTTTTACTTTATCCGTTAGTCGCTCTATCTTGGTTAGCTAAAAAAAGGCAGCTAAAAGCATCGGAAGTGACCGGGAAGACTTTTGGGAATTTATTTCTAACAAAAAAAAAGCCCAGGGCTGACTCATTTGGGGGTCGTTTCACCCATAGTCTCAGGAAAGGAAAGTGCTAACAGCGCCACCTGGAGGCTGAACGTATACTTCAGTAGAGTTTTAGAACACCGTAGAGAATTGATGGGAAACGGGGAAGGGGTTTTAAATAAACACTCTGCAGTTCTGCAGCCACGACTTGGGGTGGGGGGGTGACCTTTGTGGGGCCAGATTTGCCCTCCGGGCCCCACTTTGGGTACCATCCATTTGGGTAGCATCCATCTCCTTAAAAAAATACTTCACAATACACTGACTTACCACTCGTTACAATGGTACGTTCCATTTTCATGACGTCCTTTAACCCTGGAGCACTATTGCTGAGTGATTTTCATCCGAGCTAAAGTTTTTACAGTAGCTGATGTTCAATATATTGCATTTATATGTATGAGTGAACCAAAGGCCAAGTCTCCAGTATCACTTGTTTTTTTTAACTAAATTTTTTGTTCTCAAATTCCTAATTTTTAGTAAATTTCAAGCAGTTTTTTTCTTTTTTTTTCAATTTGTTACATATATCATAGTTAAAAATATTAATTAAAAGAAATTCTGTTATTTATTTATTTATTTCACAGGGACAGTGCACATCAATAGCATCTCTGCAATGTGCCAGAATTAGCTAAAAGCTATTTTTCATCTGTAGTCCCTGGACAGGTGTTAAAAAATTGTCAACCTAAAAATCTCAAAACATCAGTTAAATACACAAGTAAAATATATAGAAATACATTAAAAAGAAAATAATAAGAATAAAAATACACGTGTGTTGTTATATTTTAATCTAATTTTTTTATGACATACATTTTACTGGGTAAAAATTACCCGGCAAAAGTGATGGTGTAACTTTTTATACCCTCAGGATACAGGCGATGTTCTTTATGACCCCCTATGGGCCCCCGCAATATGGGTGTGTGGGTCTTTGGGTTGTCCGGGCCTCTACTGTTCAACTCCCCCGTATGGATGGATGTGACTCAGACTTAACAGAGCTCAGGGATTCTGATTTCTTACGTTTTTGGACTAAAAGGCTCATTTTAAAACATTCTTGCTGTTGTAAAACGGATCAAAACAGACATTTTGTAAATCTCAAAATGTCATATTTTTTCATGTAAGATTTCAAACAGTGGGTTGTGTCATTTCAGGAGGAGCTCCACAGATCAGAAAACGATGAAGCTGACAACATGCCTGAAGTCCAGGAGACCGTCTCTGTGGTTCCAGGAAGCACTCTGCTGTGGAGGATAGACTCCAGACCCGCACACTCTTCTAGAGTATGACATCAGAACCACACCTGAATACACAACACATTCAAAAACACAAAACTCAATATTGCTTTCAATTATGACTGTTATTGTGTTAAACAAGTCGATGCTGAATGCACACGTCTTCCTTCAGATGTACAACTTCACGACATTTGCGATGTCTCTGAACGAGCTGGAGCCCGGCATGGAAGCCATCTTGGCCCCAACGGACTGTCGCTTCAGGCCCGACATCAGAGCCATGGAAAACGGGAACATCGGTAATTCAATCTGAAATCAGTTATCCAAACTATTCTGCTAAAAAAAACCACAGAAAAATCCATAAAAATCAGATATTTGATTTAAACATTTTAATATTCACTTTTTTTTTTATAGCTTAATATTTAGTTTTAATGTGGGAAAATTGGTAGGCAAACTATCTTTGATGTGATGTTTCACTTTGAGCAATAAAAAGCTTAAATTAAACGGTTACCAATGCAATGCTGCCCCCTGCTGGAGCAGTCCTGCATCGTTCTCACTTCACTTTACTTTAGATAATAAATCCAAATGCTTAACTCTGTTAACCTGAAATGAAACTTTATTTATCTCTGTACTTCCTTTCTTTATCCATCAACTAGCAGTAACACGTTTTCTGTATCTGCAGATGAAGCCAGTAAGGAGAAAGAGAGACTGGAGGAGAAACAGAGATCTGCCAGGAAGGAGAGGGCCAAGAATGACGAGGAATGGTCAACGAGGTAACAAACACACACATGCACAAAGTATAATAGATGGACAATAGATAGAAAGTTGAAAAAAGTATTTTTATATAGGCCTTTATTTACTGAATAAAAGTTAATATATCAGTATTCACTTCACCTAGATGAATTTAATTCAATATAAGGCTAAAATGCATCTCCACGGCTAAAGAAAAGTTCCCTCATTTATCACGGCGGCTAAGTTCTAAAAATGACCTGAAATCCTTAATAAGTTTGTTTTAAGGCTGTAAAACTCCTCACTACACACTCTATTACACTTTTCTCAGACAGACATGAACATTTTCACTCTTTTCTTTGAACTCAAAGTTCAATTCAAACCTTCACAGGAAAATAAGGCCAGTATTATAATGGATCAACATCCAATCAGAACACAGAACACATTGGGGTGTTTATAAAAAAAAAACATGCACAATTGAACTGAAAATATCTAAAAAACAGGGATAATTAATTTATGTAATTAATCGATTTTAATCGCAATGATTTTTAACCCAATAATTGCTATTAAAGCCTTATTTTGAGGAATTTTAATCTTAGTTAAAATAAAACCAAAAAGGTCTCTTAAGTTTTTTTTTAATTATAAAAGACTTCTAACCTTTACTTTGACACCAAAGGAAGGGTCTTTGTTTTTTTTAATCAATCTTGAACAAATAATAAAATAAAAAAAAACAGCAACAAAAAATCAGATCCAGAGTTTCTAATTTACCACATGAAAAAACAGTAGGAACACATTTCTGAGCAATCCAACAAATATTGAACACGAACTTCTTAATAATTCTATCTTTCAAATGTTGATATACTTTATTCCACAGTTTACCACAACAGCAAGATGGTAGAAATAAACCTGAGTAATTTCACGGTTTAATTTAACCTGCTCAGGTGAATTTGATTCTTTGAAAGACTCTAGGATGGAAGAAATGAAAGACTGCAGAGGAAATGAACAATTTAGACTTTGGACTCCGTTATTTTTTTTTTTTAATAAACAATTGCTTCATCATCTGGACGAAAACAAGCGATAAGAGTTGAATTTCCCTCTAGAATTATGCTTTTTATTTTTTTTTAACTTCTCATGAAGATCACGTTTCTTATAAAAGGAGCTAGCGCGCGCCTTGCGCTAAAGCTGTTACCATGACAACACGACACACTGTATATTAAACGGTCCGCTTTTATAAAAAACAATTCAAACACAATGGAAGTTCTAATAATTTATTTGATATTTATATTTTCCTTAAATGAGCGTGGTATGAGCGGGATGAAACGCAAGTAACCATCCGGCACAAAAATGAGATTAACGCAGTAAAAAAATGACGCATTGTAATGAATTAATTGCTATTAATGTGATTATTTGACCAGTTGTACTTGATGACCGATAAGCCAAAATGTGCATAAATAGTGCAGAAAATACAGAAAAAAAAAACTTTTTTTGCTGACATTCTTTAAAAGCACGTCTTTTTCTTTTAATTCCTGAAGAAACTTAGCAGGTCTGATTCCAATTTCTTACAGAACCGCTTTTAGTTGAGTGTGAACAATAAAAGCGAATAAATGAAAACTCGGTGACTGAACGTGGATTTGTCTTCAGATGGTTCCATCTGAGCACCAACCCACACTCCGGCAATCAGGACTGGATCTACAATGGGGACTACTTCAACAGGAACTACAAGGATCTTCCAGACATCTACTGAGAGTCTGGAACTCTTCATCTCTGCTGAATTCTGCTTCTTCTTCATTCCTACGTTTCCATGGCGATGCCTCTGTCGTCTCCTGAAAGCGACTCGATTACCGGTTGACTTGAAGTGAAGGAAGTGTCATCTGTCATCTACACGTCAAATAAATGTTCAATTTAGCCTCTTAATGACCAGCAAACTTCTGCTCACTCTGACCACAGTAATCCCTCTATTCTGTGCAGATTTTAGAGGCACTTTCTGGATGTTTCCCATCTTTAGAATCAAGCTTATAAGAGACTTCTGGTAAACGTCTGCATAGTTTATCATGTCATTACGGAATAAATGAGGAAAGACGACATTGAATGAGTTTGATTGATCAGTTTTCTTCTTTAAATGAGAGAAGTTTCATTTTTAAAGGTTCAAATCTGCTTTTTAGGGAACAAACTCTAAATATTCTATTTGACAAAAACTGAATTTTAAAACCCAGTAAAAAAGAAAAAAAAATCAGATGTTGACTGTGGAACGTTGTGTGTTTTTTAAAGAAAAGTTTGCCTTAATTAGAGAAAACCTCTCAGCAAATCAACATCCTTTCAAAGTGAATTAGCAAGAGTTTCAAAAAAATAGTTTGATTCGAATCTGGAATGAACAACATCAGCAAAATGTTTTTTCGGCTAAATAATCTGATCTGTATAAGCTGGGGGATCAAAGAGTTCTGATGTTAATGTTTCACATTCAGATCTACCAGCGACGGCATAACCAGGAAGCCAAAAATAAAATAAATAAGCTATAAATAAAAATCTAGATTTTCTCAGCTGTACCTGCATGTAGATCTAGTCCTAAAGAACTCACTACTCACTTAAAATACTTTATTTTTTTTGTCTTTTAGGTATCAGAACACTCATCACCTCCTTTTAAAATTGAATAGGAGGGACTACATTATTTCTCGGATTTAAAATGTTCTAATATTGTGTGATTGTGAGGAATAGTCTTTATTCCAAAGCCGTTTTGGAGCCACTACGTCTATATGTGCCTTGGTGACCCGTCATTACATCTGCTAGAGCTGGACAAAAGATCCACAAAAACACTGTCAAATTAGGGCGAATTGGAGCTCCGCAGCTGTGAAAAAGAGGCAAGAAAAATGTGTCAGACAGCTGAAACTCCCAGAATGCATCTGTAGTTCCTCTGCAAGCTTTGAACTTTAAGTTTCACAAAGTGAAATCTTCTTTAAGGAATAAATCCTCCAGAGGAAAACGATCTGTTATAGAAATGAACTCTTCAGGTTATTTTTTTAAGCTTGTTGCGTCCTGCTGGACTTTTTTCATTCACCTGGGAGGCGTGGCCAGAGGAGGAGGAGGAGGAGCTGCTTGGGTTTTAGCTTGTGTTGTGCTGGTTTCTTTGTTTCATTCTCTTTGTCTTCAGTAGTCTTATACTGCTGGGTTTTGTTATTTTAGTTTGGGGTTGGACCCTGGTAGTCTTAGTTTGTTGGCTTTATTTATTTTTTATGGTAGTTTTGGTCAGGCAGCCTTTAGCGGGGAGCTGCTGACGGTTGACGTGGTTCTGTCAGCAGTCTCCCTGAATTATTTTGTGTTTGGCCCTTTTTTTTGTCTTTTCGTTTTAACCGGCACACTAATTGTTTTTCCCTTTTTGCTTTTCAGGACACAGTTTCCCTTATTTAATAAACTAACTGAGTGTCCAGTTTTTGGTTTTCCTCCTAAATTTGAACCAGGTCTGCCCATCTGGACCGTAACAAAGCTACAAATCTGCGTTCATTAAAGTCAGAGCTTTTGATAAGAACTTCTTAAACTTTTAATTTGCAAAGCCAATCCCACACTGTACGGTAGCGTTCCACTCCTCTTCCTAAATTCTCTATTTCCATTCAATCTTCTGTAGTTTCATTGATGAAAAGAAGGTCGCCGTTTATTGACCCACTTGTCATGTTGTGCAAACTCATGTCTGTCTTAAAGATCTATTTATGTGCCTGGATTTATTTGGATTTTTTTGTTTACATGTTCGATTAAATCAGCCCAGTTTTAAGAAGGATTTTTGAACAGATTATTTTTCTTCTGCTTCTGGTCTGTCGAGACCTCAACAGTTTTCATTGAGGGATTCTGATCAAATCCAGAGCAAACATTTATCTTTTCTTTCCACCTAATGCGACTAGAAAACTGTTCTACACATGTATATATTCAAACTGAAACCACCAGGTTGTTACTTTATATTCTAATTTTGATTAGCGTATAAAGTGATAAACATCTTCATCATGAATCACTCTTTCCATGTCTTTGTTCTCTTCTGTAGGACTGTCCTCGATGTAACGTGCTGCACAGAGTTAATCACAACCGAAATGGCAAATTATTTTGTGCAATTGATTTTATTTTTATATTATTTAAACAGATTTTGGTGAGAACATTGCACAAGATGTTTTATGTGGGGGTGGGGGTGTTATCCATACTCTGTACAGTTCAGTCGAATAAAATTCTAATAACAGTTTTTAGATGTCCTGTGTTTATTTTTATACGTATTTAAATTAAATGTCACTTTAAATCCTGGATTTAAAGCATTTAAAGACACAAACCCTAAACAATAAAGCTGAAGAGCATTGTGTCTTCATGCAGGAGCAGCATCCAGTTCTTTTGGATTTTCATTTGTTTTTATTTATTCATCCTTAATAGTTTCTTGATTCTTCGTATGATTTTTCTTTAACGAAACTTCTTGTTGCAATTCTGCACACTCCTATTAAGAGTTTCATTATCGAATTTTATTGTTTCCTTCACTTTGAACTTTTTTTTTGGACACATTTATTTTTTGCACCTTCATGCCTGATTAGAGGTGGAATCTTGAGTTACCTCATGATTCGATTTGATCAGGATTCAGGAGGCAACGATTCAATTATGAAACAATTATCAATGCATCCTATAGCTTCATTTTTTTAAAAAAGAAATATCTCCCTTTACTACAAGAAACTAGATCAACATGACTTACTTTTCTCCATCGAAGTGCATTTTTAATTAAGGATCAGTATCCATATTTATCGTTTATAAAGAACATAAAAATTCTGACATGAAAAAAGATTTAGTTTGCTATTAAAAAGTCTTTCACAGCATCAAAAGGAAACATTTTTCCCAGAACTCAACAACCTTTAAATAAGATTAAGAAAAAAAAAGATGAATGAAACGCTCTTTAACTCGCGTCAAACAAAAGAAATAGTTGCCGCACGTGTTTTTGCAAATTTGTTGTGTTCCCCATATATCTGATTTTGCTGTTACATAATTTGAACACTCCGTGACTTTTATCCAGTCGACACTAAGAACGTGAAAACGCTTCTAAAAGATCACTTTAAGTGACGTTGATTATTTAAAATTCATAAAACGACTCAGAATTGTTTATGGATCATAATCGATGGATCTTCTACGACCTTCTCCCCTCCACCACAAAGTTGTTGTGAAATATTAACAAATTAGCCTAAAAAATGGAAAAGAGCTTAAATTATAGCTAAAATATTAGCTGGTTGCACAGGTTGTCCAACTTCTCCAGGATGGAACATCCACACGTGCTGCAGCAAGAAGGTTTAATGTGTCTCTCAGCACAATCTCCAGAACATGGAGGAGATTCAGGTTTCAGGTAGACTCGATCAGATTCAAAAAATCTAGAATAATTTAAACGTTTTTTTTTTTTTTTTTTAATGAGTTATTTATATATATATATGTTTTTTTTAATCAAATATTTGTCACCCCATTTGTGTATCGGTGCTTTATAAACAACATAATGCACTTCTCCTAAACTTCACTTTCAAATGATCTTAAAAGCTAACTTTTGCTAAAACAAAAGTAGAAAAAACTCCCCACACAGATTTGTTGTTTTTATTTGTCTTTTAATTATCTTCCTGATCGAAATGTATCGTAAGGTCATAATTTGTCATTCATCACATTACATGGCATGATGCACCAGGTCTACTACACTCATTTACAAGAGGAATACACGGAAACATACACAAGGTTTTACAATGGGGAAACAGGAAATTTAGCTCATTGCACTTACAACAGTGAATGGAACACTTTGTGGTCATTTTAGGCTCACAAGCTTTTTCTGTATTTTATTTTCCTCCCTTTCCCTCCATCAGTTGGATTAATAGATATATTTCTTTTCTATGTATCGTCCCCGTCCGCAGCACCCGCCCGTTGCTTTTCCTTCCATAAACGCTCTAAAATAAAAATAAAAAAATCACTTGGAAGCCTGAATGTTTGTTCCCTTTTTTTTTTTTTTTGTTTTTGATGTCATTTCATTTTACAAACACAACATGTATAGAAATTCTACACAGACCATTATGATTATTTTTTTCATATCCGAATACAGCACTTTTGTCATCATCATTATTATTATTTTTTTGTTGTTGGACTGTCCGCGCGGACATCCCACATACGTACAACAATGCAACTTGTCAATTATTACTGTTCGTTTGTTATTTTCACCCACAAAAAGCACAAACTCTCTGGCTTGTATTGCCTCCCCTGCACGTGTGTGTATCAGTGTGTGTATGTTTTGTTGAAGATTTACACGTTTTACAGGACATGCCTTGGGGGAGGGGGGGGGTTCTTATTTAATGGCATTTACAGGTTGTTGTCAGTCGGACGCGGACTCTGCTCTGGTCTTGTCTGGTATTTACACTGGGAAAAAAGAGAGAGGTGGAAAAAAGTGGATGTAGAAAGGGTTCGGGTCATGCACTTTATTTTAATGAGGTGAAAGATAGGGAATGGAACGCTCCCTGATGGTCCTACAGTGACTCTCATAGATGCTCTTCTTCCCTTTGACTCAAAAATCTCTCCTCGGTTCTGTAAACCAACACTGACTGTCTTCCAACAATAGTGCAGACATCTTTTTTTTTGGGTTAAGGAAACGTACAATCACGGACAGCTTGAAGATTTCAGGCTGCGGTCGCATGCAACAAATTTTTATCCGTCTACGTCATGAATCATCTCAGTTAAATGTGACTTTTAACTTTCTTTTAAAACATAAAATGGCAACAAATTCTGAGCCTAATGTTGACGAATTATCTAGTTTTGACCTAAAAACATAAATTCTTATTACTCCTGATATTGTGACAGTATGTTTTTGTTTTTTTAAAAACCCTCACTGATGAGATTTTGATGATTTTTTTTTTTTATTATTAGGTTTTATTTTTTAAATATTTGTGCTTCAAAAACCCCTAAAAAAACCAGGTTGTGGCTTCTGGGGTTTCACCCACTCCTGTGATTTACTGTGATCACTGTGTTCTGACGGTAAGGCCATTGCTTTCCTGGGTGTAGACATGTATACCATACAGAGCATAGACGGAGATCATGACCGGCCACACGGCAGTAACAGGATGGCTTTCATCAGTAACCAGTATTTTAGTAGAAAAGCCCTTGCTGCTATGCATATTTAAGTTCCCTTGGGGTGGCTGTAGGAGCAGAAAGAAAGAAAGTGACATTTACTCGCGTGTTACCGCCCCTCTCTGCTCAACAGCCCGTCCCAACTGTGCCACGAAATCTGATTTAATGCACAAACCCGCTGGAGTCTTCACTGTCCTCACCACCATGCTGCATTTTACTGTGTGCTTTCCTGAGGCAAGAGTGATCATTTTATTGAATAGTTTCTTGATTGATTTATTTTTTTTATAAACTCCCAAAAACATGCGACACACAATAATGGAAGTTATCTATTTGGGCCATTCTAAATACATATATAGTTTACTTTGACATGGAATTCTAATCTTGTTGAAGTCGCTGAGTGGCGGCAGTGTACCTGTGTGGTCACGTCGGAAAGATCAAAATTAAATATTAAGATTTATAACGCAATTTTATTAATCTCATGGCAGTTCAACTCAGCATATTTAAAATAAATTAAAGGTCCTTTATTTTATTTTTTTTTACAAATAGTATGATTTGAAATAATCTGCATCAAAATTAAAATGTAATGTTGCATGTATAACAATGTGTATAAATGTAAAACTGCACGTTTATATAAAAAAATATCACTGTGATAAATACAATTAACAATATACTCAAGAAATGCTAAATATATATATATATTTAAATCTGATTGTAATGGATGTGCATGAATCCAGCAATAAATAACATCTCCTTCAACACATTCTCTCTTAACTCCATAGATTTATTTAATTCTCTCTAAATTCTTCTGTGTCCGGCAGATTTCTGTTTCCATTTCATATGATAAAATAAGTTCTTAAATAGATGATTTACTTAAAGCTTCTACAAAAAATATAATTTATTTCTACACTGATTAGCGTTTTTTTTTAGGGTAACTAAGGATAATATCGGGGATAATTTCATAAATCTGAATTTTTATCTACTCTTTAGCTTTATTGTCCGTCTGTAGATTTACATTTTCTTTGATCAGAGTCGACTGCGATTTTTTTTTTGTGGATTAAAATGCTTATTTTAACCCTCTAACCCCTGAAACGTCGTCTGTGACTTTTAAACCTTTAACGTAGAGATAAACGTCTTTCTAGTAGATTCTGAAGGAGAAAATCGCCTCCGCGTGAGGTTCTCATGCCGCTTCTCTCCTCCAAAATCCACTGGAATTAAGTTGATCGCGTTAACGGTTGAAAAGTTATCGTGAATCAAAGAACATAAACACTGGAGCTCCGGTGTTAAAGGGTATAAATAAGCTTTTGTAAATAAAAAATCTTAGTTTTTATCAGTTTTACTTTAGTTTTAACATCACAGAAAGAAAGCCTTGAAGCCATCTGTACTGATTCAAACTAATAGTTCTTCTATTATACACTTTAAAATATTAAAATCGAATGTTCTGAGTTGAAATAAATAATTCATTTGGAACTTTTTTTTTCTCCTGAAAACTGTCGCTACTTCTTTCCAGAATGGAAGCTGGAATTGTTTTTTTTTTTTTTTTTGGATCAAAATTTCCACTAATTAATTGTCACATTTAAAAAGGCAACGCTACAGTTTTAATGGCTCCTGAATAATAGACCCCAATTATTCTAGTTTAGGCCTCTTTGGCTCCCCAGAGGAGGCGGGACCCCTGATCAGGATGTGAACTCATTAAAAGCATTTCTCCTTTTCTATAGTACAACCCCTCGGAGCAAATCAGACATTATGAGAACTGAGGAGTCCGATGATGACCGATGACTTCGTAGTCGTTCCTTTTAACGAGCCTTTTTACCTCCTCGTGTTCGGATTTAATCCAAGTATGACTCATTGCATAGAATGACTGGAGATGAGAGGTCGCCTAGATGGAAATCGTGTTTGTCTGGTTTTTCTTTTCCACATTGGATGAATGTTGTTAAATACACACATACACAACTCCCACACACACACATACAAACATTAGCAACAGAACAATATAGAGGTGACTGAGGTTTTCTGCGCTGGGCGGCATGCGAAAGTTCCCAGCGAGCGCTCACACAGACAATATACAGCAGAAGTTTGTAGGTCGTTCCGTCCGTTTTTCGCTGGAGGGCCTCGCGACGATGGGGCCGGAAGGAGTGCGTCCTCACCACAGATCCCACAATGCACTGCAGGAGCAACAGCAGGGCAAACACAAACCTGAGAAGTTTCCATGACAACTGACAGTCTGAGGTTTTCTCTCTTTGAGGGGGAGTTGTGTTACAGGTCTGGACTCCAACACCATAGAAAAATAAAAAAAAAGGCGAGTGACTTTGTGACACAACCGTGTGTGTTATTGTTGGTTCCTCAGTCACATGAGTGCGGTTTTCTCGTTTTGTTTTTTTCTCCCGTTTGGAAACATCAGGAGTGTGCTGTCATGTGCACGGTTGAAGAAGTGAAGACACATGCTGACACACACTTGCTCGTTTGTTGTACACTCCCAGTAAATGTCCATCTCGGAGGATCTAAAGCTCAAACAGGCGATGAAGTCGGTCCGTCTTTGAGTAACGGGTCTAGCTTTTCCAGGCCTCTCTGCTGCCCTGCAGTGCTTTTTTTTTTTGGTAAGTCTCCAGCCGGCGAACGCGAGCGGCGTTTTGATCCGCCGAGTTCTCACTCGTCAGCCGGATCGTACCAACTGATCTCTGCTGCGACCGGACAGCAGCACAATATCGAAATTCATTCAGTGGTAGTCGGACTTGAGTTGGTAGAAGTATGACAAACAGAAGCAACACATTTCAATTCCGTCAACACCAAATTGTGCTATTTGCTCTCTTACCTCTTAATCTATTGCTTTTATGAGGACGTTAAAGGAGTTGAACTCAATAAGAAGTTACAAAAAAAAAGGTTTCGTCACAAAAAAAAATTATAAAATAAAGGCTAATTTAAAAATATATATATAAATGAATCTCTTTGCTGCTCCAGCAGTTATTACTTAAAAAAGGGACGTGAAGGAAACGGTCAGACAATGTAACAAAAATAATGAAACTCTCACTTCAAAATAAAACATTTAAAAATGATTAAGGCAGAACATAAGAAAGAGGTCGATAACAAAAGCAAAATCAACAAAAAAGGAGAAAAATGATAAGAAACGTCTGAGAGCCAGATTTGTCGAGCAGCTGGAGAGTTACTGCAGGTAAATGTTGTCTTGATGGCTTTAGAAAGGCTAAAAGGTACTCCTACCACATACAGCTTCATGCTGAATACCAAAAAAATAAAGAAACAACACAATAAACAGGAGGCTCCTCTTCTTTTTACAGTCTCGTCCCTTTGAGTTGCTGCATTGACGTTCCCTTTCCACACATATTTCTCTCATTATGGCCTCTGTTTAGAAATGATGAACAGTGTAAGGTCTTGGATACAAAGTCCCATGCGTTCCTACGTTGTTTTTTCTTTTTTTTTTTTTCCTGTAATCCACTATTTTCTTCTCTTAAAGACATCGCAAGTAGTAGATTGTTGGAGAGACTTAGAAAGAAAGAAAGACAGAATCAGCTCTCAAGAGGAGAAAGGACACAGTTCCAATCTGGAATGTAGAAAGAAACAGGAAGGCGTGGACAGAAACTCACAGACGCAGCCTTTAGTCGTCAACATGTCGCTTCTGTCCAGCTTTATCCATGACTCAAGATCCTTGTTAGTGTTCAGTGATGCTATTGGAGGTCTTTAGTACCAGAAAAACCAGTGTGTTTTGACATTTTCCACACTCTGACTTCACTAAGAGAAGAGAGAGGAGAGGGACGAACTGCTGCCCACATTCTTGTTCTGAGCACGACTGTGACACCTGCAGGCCACCGTACTTATGCTAAAGCTGTAACTTCCTGCGCAGCAAATCAGGAAAAAGAAGCAGCCCAATGGAGTTGTCGACATTCGAGAGTAGAAAGGACCTTCTTGAGTTTGGTCAGAGGTTTGATGCGGGATTCGTTCAGCTGCTGTGTATGTGTGGCTCTCACCGCTGGCTAACTTTGACACTTTTCCATTGTTTGCTGCTCCGAGCTGATCTTTCGTAGCGAGCAGGTGTGGACGTTGGTAGCTGATGCAGGTTTTGGTTCCTGGGATGGGGGCGGCTCAAGAAGAAGAGCTCACCTGAAGATGGATGTTGGCTTTAAC
This sequence comes from Oryzias javanicus, assembly GCA_003999625.1. Taxonomy (NCBI): domain Eukaryota; kingdom Metazoa; phylum Chordata; class Actinopteri; order Beloniformes; family Adrianichthyidae; genus Oryzias; species Oryzias javanicus. The sequence goes on from CM012443.1 coordinate 6,930,882, forward strand.
TTACTGATCTACAAAGACAGAAAAAAAGGACATAAAATACTGAACAACGGTACATTCAATGTGGTCTTAGTCCTCCAAAATATCAGTAGTTTTCCTTGAGTAATGAATAACCAAACTTGTGAATTCTACAGCATAATAAATTAAACAAATTTTATTAGTAAAAGATTGTCAAATGAAGCCATCTTGCACTGTCATTCACTCAAAAAAAAAAAAAAAAAAAAAAAGGAAAACAAAGAAAAAAATTTGACCGAAATAATTTTGGTTTAATTTTGGCGAAACTAAACAATATTGTAACATTTGTAAAGTACTCCGGAAGTAGTTTTTGTGTTGTTGTCACAATCCTTTATCTGGCAAATTTTGCAGACAATTAAATGAAACTGGCCTAAAAAAAAAAAAAGATTTCTTTTTATAGCAGTTTAGAATATGGTAATTATACAAAACGTTCATTTGAAATTTTGCTGGTTATTTTACTTTGAAAATCAAATGACACACGGATTAGTGAAGGTGTCAGTATTGCCCTTAGCAACAGTAACGTGGCGAGGCTACAGCACAGTGGCCCAATCACACACATTGGTTGGCATTTCTGTTTTTTGGGCATGTTTTTTAACAGGAACTCACAGGAGTTGTTCCACACGTGCAGAAATGCTTCCATTAGCGGAGGGGTAGTCCATCATGAGCACAGGACTACTTTCATAAGCGTAGGAATACTTCCATTAGCATGCAGTAGTGGTTCCATGCGCGCACAGGGATACAGGAGGCAGAATTGCACCTGTGGAACGTTCATTGCGAGCGTGAAGTTTGATTTATGTCTGTGGGAGACTTAATGCAATTCAGCTCTGCTATGTGGAGATGCACCTCAGCATCGCAGCACGTCCTTCAGACGCAAAACTTTCATACAAGCGTCTTGAGTTGTAAAGACACGGGAGAGTCACGCGACTGAAAAAAAAATCAGCAAATACCTCAAAAAAAGACAATCGAATAAGCAGGAGAACTCTGTGTGGTTCCATGATTGTCAGATTCTCCTGAGCCTCGTTTCAGTAAAAGGGGTGTGGACTTCCAACAAGCTCACTCCTGATTGGTGAGAGTGGTTGCCACAGAAAGGACGACTCAAACGCTGCTCACTAATGTTATCTGGCTCCAAGATGGCGGCCTCCGTTAAGCTTCTCCACACCCAATGGGAGCATCTAGTTCATTAAAACATTTTTGGAGCATCAAATTTGACACATCAAAAGAGGCAGCAGAGTCGAATTTGACGCATGGAACATGTTCAGTGTCAAATGTAACGTTTTGTTGAATTTGTTCATAAATGTTGGACTTTTCTCTTAAAAGTGTGACTTATACTCTGGAGCGACTTATAGTCCAGAAAATAAGGTAATTATTTTTTTTAATCGGCTTTGGCTGTTTTCTAGAACCAGAACTACCACAAACTGAATGCCTTCCTGTTCTTTTTCCCACAGTGCCTGACCCAGATTAACAGCTCCAAACAAGCGGCACAGCACCAGACTGGATCTGTTCCAGTGAAAACACAGGGTCCCAAAGGTGCACAGACACAATCGGGGAGGACGATTCACACAGACGTGCAGGAGTAGGTGGAGGCAGAGATGAGCTCTACTGTAGTTTTCTGTACTGACATTAATGACATCAGGCCTGTAACGAGTCTGTGCGCTGAATGAAAGCACCATGAAGAACACATTTACTTGAAGGAAATCCTCCAGAGTAGAGCAGGCTACATTCACACATGCTCCCAAAATCACATTTAGTCACAACATCCAAATGAACACAATTTATCTAATAATATCCGTCCGTTACCAGAACGAGGAACAGACAAAAAAAAGAAGAAAGCAAAAGAAGGATGAGAAAGTACAAAAGACCAAAAGAGGAAAAGTGTTTCCAGCAGAAGTAACGTGGGTGCAGTGTGTGAAAGGGGCACAGACAGAATGTTCAAATGAAAATCATATCTTATGATAAGCAATCCTGTACGGCTAATGTCCCTCACAGGCTGCCGTCACAGGCTAAAAAACATGAGTTTCTTAGCATATTTTTACAGACCTGAGACATGAAATGAGCTGATAAACTGTGTGTGGACTTTTCATCAGAAAAGAAACTCATTTTCTATTTCTATTGTAAAATGGGTCCGTTGAACAGTACCCACCCGTTCCTCTTGGGGGCCTCCATCACTTTTGAAAAGTGGAACGGAACGGTTGGGGGCGGAGTGATAACGACATTAGAAAGCAACAAGATGGCGCTCATTTACTAACGTTTCCAACACTTGCAAGCATTCGGGTTTTTGCAGTTTCCTGTTAATGAATTAAGTATCCGACAAGGTTCTTTAGTTCTTTAGGTCATGTTCAGTCTGTTACTGTAGCAACAGTCTTTGCCACTGGGATTCAAGGATGCTAACCTCTGTCCTTATTTGTTGATGATGAATTTTCAGGTTTTAAAAATACAACTGGGGTTTCAGGATGACAGAATCTGTTAAGCATGATCATGATAAGTAAAGGAATGCTAATATTTGACTGTTTCTTTCTAAAATCCCTGTTGCAGATTTCAAGTAACTTACTGTCTGGCCTGTCAGAGAGCTGCAGGTTCTCTCTGGCAGTGTGCTGTGCTCAGGTTCAAGACGTGAAGTTTCTGGAGGATTCCAGTCCTTGTTGGCTGAAAAAAACGAAGCAATTATATTTCAGTGCAGATCATTTTCTTTTAATTTAGCAAATAAATAAATCAAACTTAAAAAAAAATGCCTGAATAGGTCACTTTAGAGGCATTAAAGATAAAAGTATGAGGAATTGCACAGACTAATACATTTTTGTGTTCCTGATTATTTAGCAGCTTATATGTGACAGTGTAGTTTGTAGAACACACTTTTACCTTTTGATGACAAACAAGCACACTCCTCAACCAAATTCCACTGGTTTATTTGAACATACTCATGCAAAATGTATATTTTAGATAAATTAAATAATTAAACATGTTTTTTTTTGTTTCTTTCAGTTCTCCAAAAGAGTGACACATTATTCCAAAAACGGGAAAAGAACAAAAACAAAATCTTGTTGTTTATTTGTAATCACTGTAGTTATAGAAATTTTGGGGTATTTCAGCGTACGTATCGTCTCTCCTGAGCTTCGCTGCCGCAGTGCAGCTTTGTTCTTCAAAGCCTTTGAAGCTTCGTCTAGAAAACGTTTTGCTGACGCTCTGACAAGCCATTTGAATTTTTAAAGGACGCGGAGGCAACGGAAAGTGTTTCACAGAGGTACTAAACACTTTGTAGCATTCAGATTATTGTAATTAAACAATTGCAAAAAGATGATAAAAATGCCAAAAAGTTCAATAAATGTCACTTTAGTAGAACTGAAGAAGTTACTTGAGGTGATGCACAACAACTATTGCTGTCATGTGCATCCTCTGTATTCATGAATAGGTCTTAATCCAAATACTAGTAGTATACGGGAATAAAAAAAAAGATTTTGTCATGTTACCTGTTTGTAAAATAATATTTTAATGCACAATTTTTCTCATTTCCATTATAGAAAAATTTTATTATAACTAAATGAAACTTTTATTTTGTCTGCAAGTGTTCTAAAGTGAATTATTTTCCTAAAAATGTCTTTTAAATGTCATTTTTCACAGTTAAAGAAGTTGCGTACTCACCAGTTGACTCAGTTCTGCTCTCACTTTTCTGTCTCTGTTTCTCTCTCTCTCTCAGTAAAGAATCAGCAGAGGGAACTTCACAGGTTTTTCTGGTACGAGGCCTCAATCACTTGTTTTATTTGTACATTTTATTAGTCCTGCAAAAACATACATATAGTTTAAGGTTTGCGTCAGAAAAAAAATGCAAATAAAAACCACACTGTCAATAATAAATTGATAAATGACACAATAAAGAGCTTTTCCTTCATTGCTTTGATATAAACTTCAGCATTAAACAGTTTTCTTATCACTCAAATGTTCCTTTTTAGTGCCCATTTAATTTGTGTTAATAATGAAAGTAAACTGTAAAGAACTGAAAATAAAATGTGGAAACATGAAACAATAAAGACAACAAACTGCCTTTTATGGATAGATCCATTCAGAATGCACTTCAAGTGTCAATAAGCCCGATGTGTTTCTCCCTCAGCTGTGCAGCGGACTCTGAAGCACCTCAGCATTTATTTGGAAACTAAATGTTTCCCAAAAAACTGTTAAATGTATTTAGAGCTCTTTGTTCATGAATCATTGACCAGAAAGTATTTCACAGTTGGGCAAGCAGCAAAATAGCTTTGAGCTTTTTTAACCTCCACTTCAATGCAGAGTGTGACACTGCCAGCTGATTTTTTATTTTGAGTTTATGCTGAAAGTCTGACGGACACACCTTATTGTTGTTACCTCAGAAGAAAGAGGTAAACTTCTTGCCAAAACCGGAAATGGCTGCAGGAAGAAACAAACAACATCAACACATTTTTAGTATATGTGATTTTGGAAGCACTAAAATAATATCTGATGTGGAAAGCAATATATATTTTAAATGTTCTTTTTGTGTTTCTGCACCTTCTCCCAGTTTGCCGGCCTGCTCTGCGGCTCCTCCAGGGAGGATCTTTGAAAACATGCCTTCTCCCTCCATGCCCGGCTGACCGGCCGCCGCGCTGCCAATTCCTCCGGGTCTAGGAGCCGCCTTGGAGCCTGGATGAAGAGGGGAGCGAGCCAAAAGGAGAGAAGAGAAGTCAGTGGAGTTGAAATAAAAGGGGGAACTATGCTAATATATAAAGAACAGATTTTATTTTTTTATTTGAGAGGGCAATAGAAATGCTGAGTCACTTTCTCTAATTCGTTCCGCTGACACACTGGTCAGCATCTTATTGCTTTTTAAATGATCTTGTGAGCTTCCTATTAGCTTATTTTCATCCTCGAAAAACAGGTAAGGATTTGGGGGGAAAAAACAGCACACAGAGGCTAATCCCTGACCATGATACAACCCCTCTGTGTTTATTATGAGATCATCTGTAGATTATCTCAGATTAAATGCGCAAAACTGTTGCAAACATTTTATTAAATTTTTAAAGAGGAGATGTTACACGTGTGTAGGGTAATAATACAAAACCTATTCCAGTGAGGGGGGGTCCGGCGGTCTTTGAGGCCATGATGGGTGCAGCTTTGGCTCCGATAGCTGTTGCTGGAGGTGTCTCGATCTTCGTCTGTGGAGAGAAACGCCCATCGTTTAGCTTCTCCTTTTTTGGATGCTAAAACGGAGAGTGATGAGTGTTGTGTATAATCTCAAAAAAGGACTAATGTGTTTCGTCAAACCAAAGCTGAATGACACAGTGGGATGGGGAACAGATAAGGGACAGAGAGACTGAGAATGGCACAGAAGGCTGCTTGTGTTGTGACAGTTTACCGACTGTTGACTAAGTGAATGATGGGTTTCAGCTCTGTTAGCTGTCAGACCGAGGACTCCTGCTGAACAGGAAAGGACCTTCTATCTTTAGAAATCTCCATGTATTCAAGCTACAATTGGGAAGCAAGAAAACTAAAAACTGAAATTACCAACTAGAAAGGTTGCATTACCTGCGATCATGCATTTGCTAAAATTAGTCACTGAGGATTTTGGAGCTTTTTGCTGAAAATACTATTTGCAAAATGTTAAATTTACTAAAAGACTGGAAATTCTGTTAAAGAACTTCAAAAGAGCGCTGAAGTTGACTTAAATTTCTGAAAGATTTGTACCAAAATAGCTTAAAAATTCATAATACATGTCAGGTTTGCAAAAATATTTAGTGTATTGTTTAAATATGAGGTAAACCCCCATTTAGCCCCCAAAAAATGTAGCGGACCCCAAGTCGGTCAAAAAAGCTAGCACATAATAGCTGAACTCCAAAATAGCCTAAAATTTGTCAGTAAACTAAATTAGTCAAAAACGTTAGCATGTTGCTAAAATAGAAATTAAACTCTAAATTTACATAAAAACCATAACAAAGTAGCCAAAAATGTTAGCATGTTGCTAAAAATATTGGCTAAATTCCAAAATAGCTTAAAAAACCTTAGTAGATGCCAAGTTAACCAAATGAGCTAGCATAATGCTAACATAACAACTTAATGCAATTAAAAAAAAGATTAAAACATAGTCTATAAATACATTCAAAGGCTTGGTGCTAATCTACTTAATATTTATAAATTTGAAGACTTTCTCATTCTGTTCCAATGGGGCATATTTAGCTCAATATTTCAAAAATTATGAAGTTTATGAATATTGAAAGTACAAGCAGTAATATCCTGAATGAGCCTAATGGTTTGATATCAAGATTGCTGAAATCGCTGAAAGTGGGATTGATTTTTTTTTTTTTTTGCTGAAATATGTACAGAACGGAGCAGGAGAATCACTATAGTGTGAATGTTTTGAAGCATTCACATAATTAGTTTAAGCTTTTAAGTTTTTCTTCAATCTTGATTTTTTTATGTATTAAATCTTTACCCTAAAAGTGCATAAAAAGGCAAAATGTTTCTTTTTGGAGGAATAATTGATTATAAACCACTCCTAATGTAACCTGAAGAAAAAAAAGAAGGGTTTGCAGCAAATGACAGACTTCTCTGTTTATGGTTCAAGTGCCCTTGAGCAACACACCCAGCTGCTCCTGAGGAGATGCACCTGCCCATCACTCCATGTGTGTTTATGCCTCTGGTGTGTACTGCTTGCTATGTATTCCTCATGTCTGTTTATAGTGTACAGATGGGTTAGAGGCAGATAAAAGGTATTTAAAATAAATATATCCAATAATTCATATTTAAAACATTTTGAAATTCAAAGTTTTCTGTTGGATCTAGAAGAACATTTAGCTGTTCTTTCTTATTTCATGCTAAGTGGTCATATTATATTAAAAATACAATTTCTGTTAAAATGATTGTCACTTTATTTTTATTAAATTTGTTGATAAAGCATAAAATGCACTGAAAAAACGTAGCCTAAGGCAAAGGTTTTAAGTTTTTAAATAGCAAAATCTTATTTTAAGAAAAAATTTGTATTTTTATTTTATTTTATTTTTTCGACTTTCTCCTTATTATTTTTTCCTTCTTCTTGCTCTGTGCATTGCTGCTGGTGGACCACCCATAATTTACCTGTTGCTGACAGTTACCATGAGTCTGAATCAAGGTAAACACATTGTCCAAACTGTCCGACAGAGCCCAGTTTTCACTCATCCGAGCTTCCGCTTTGCTCAGACGCGGAGACTCATCGATTAGGAAGTATTGACATGTTGTGTATCACTGTGAACTGCCTCCAGCTCCGTGTTACTCTGCTCTCACTGTCTGACAGGTGAACTGCTGTGGCGGCAACACTAAGAACAGCTTTAGAAGAGATGCAAACAAGGCTTTTTCCAATAGCCATCACTGTTGCACTTTTCTATCAAGAGAAATGTGCATCAGGGAGAGTTTTAATTGAATTACTATAAGATTTTTTCATCAAAAAAGAAAATGAATCTGACTTTACGGTATTTTTATATAATTGTGCTTCAAGCTGCAGCGAACAGATTTCCATTAATTACATTTCTTTTATCTATTTTTTATTGCAGAACAAATCTAACATGAAACCGTAAATGAATGGATTTGTTGAATAAATAACTATCATATGAATAAATCAATTTCTCTTTTCAAAAACAGTTTCTGCATAACATATAAATAAATTAACTTCCTGACAATCAGATTTAATTGAAATCATGGAGTAAATGGTGGATGAGAAGAGAGGGAAATCTGTTTGCAATTTTAACTTTTTAGGAAGAAGATTGTAAATTGTGTGAATAAAAAAACAAATAGAATAATCTTTTTCTTATTTTGTATTTTCAGTTCGGGTTCTCCTCTGCGCTCACCATGGGTGTCGGTGTGGTTCCTGCTGGACCTGTCTGCCTGGCCTGGCCCATCGGTCCACCTGCCGGTCCCATCTGTCCCGGTTTGGCCTGACCCTGCCCCACTCCCATCCCCATGCCTTGTCCTCCTTGGGCTGGAGTCTGCTGCTGGGGCCCAGGGGTTGTGGTGGTACCAGGCTGCCCCGGCCTGTTGGCGGATGTTTGGGCTTGCTGCTGGAGCGGCGTCCTCTGTCCTTGAGTTCCATCTGTCTGAGGACCGGGCCCGCCTTGTCTCCCCGATCCTGCAGGCCCACCGGCCAACCCTTGACCCCTCACAGAGCTGCTACCAGACCTGGAGGAGCCTGCATGGAGAAGACGAGGGTAAATAAAAAGGTTGCACACATTTAAAATGAGAAAAATAGAAAAATAGAACCATCTCTCAAAATGCCAGAGGAGTCAATGCAAGTAAAAGTCTGGTTTTTTGCAGACGGTGAAAAATATTTGCAGATTTTTTCTCTCTTGTTTGATTTGGTATACAATGAAAAATTACAGGTTGTGATCTTTTTTTATTCTAAATTATGTTGGAAGAATATTATAAAATAAAAACAAATAAAAGAAAAATATTACTGTGAGATGAAAGCAAAAAAACTATTTTTTGACCAAGTGGTTGAAAGTTTGCTTGTTATTGTAATGTTAAAACTTCCAATGTGAAACCTTTTTTTTCTACCGTATATATTTTTTTAAATTTAAACTTTTTCTCAACTTTTTTAGACTTTAATGTTTTTTTAATCCAAAGAGACTCAAAACACATCTTTTATGGAGCTTTGGCCATTCATTTAGAGCCTAAACCTGCTGACAGAGTTAGTAAAACAGCATACTTTTAATCAACATTTAATAAGAATCCACATTTTATGATGATGAATTAATTCCACTCGTTTCTTTTCTTTCTGTGTCAATTAAAACTACTTCAAATAAGTTTTTGTTCTATCAAAAAATGCACGCAAAGACTAAAATAATTCAAAATGTTTTTTTAAGAATTGAAAAAAAAGTTAAAACAAGAAATGTCACTTTTCCCTTTCAATGTATTCCGGTAATCATACTGTATAAAAAAATCACAAACAGACTTGACTCATTAAAATAGTAGTTTTTAGGCCCTTGGTTCCAAAGGGCTAAAATTAAACGCTTTAAATGTACTCATTTTGTGTTTTATTTAATATTGTGATTATTTGCAAATAATAAGTGCCGTAACTAAAAAGGATTAAAAAAAAGAATTGCGATTATTTTTTCAGGCTTGCGATTAATTTGCTACATTTTATAAAATTGATTCACGGTCCTAATGTTTATATGTCCTCCATCATGAGAAAAATGCTTCGAGAGCATGCTGAAAACATGGTTTCCATCGGAGTGTGTGTTTAAATAGTCTGTAAGTCTGACCACTTTTTTAATTGCATATTAATCAGGTGTTATAACACAGCAACTGCAGGAGAGCTGACAGCTTTAAGGACTACATCCTTTTAGGATTTTGATAAGTCCCAAACCTGCTTTTTTTTTTTTTTTTTTTTTTTTTTTAACATATCTCCAAACCTCTATACTGAGTTTGTGATCTTTTGCAACAGTGTAAATCCAAAGACCCACGGCGCATACCTGGTGGTTGGCCCTGCATGTCCATTGGACCTTGGGATTTGCTGCGCGAGGACCTGTGCGGGTCTCCCTGCCTGGAGGACCGTTGGCCGTGATGGTGTCCAGAGGGATCCCGGGAGTAGTCGGACGAGTGATACCCCCCGGACCTCGACTCACCACGCCTTCCAGTCGAAGACGACCGTCCTGAGGGGTCGTGGCGCATCAAAGGGTCTTTCGGATGCCCTTTAGAAGACCTTGTGGACCTTAATTCATCGGAGTGGCGTGATGACGAGTGGCGGCTAGAACTGCCGTGATGCCTGTGGTCACGGGAAGATGAGTGTCGCCCTCCGTGGCCATACTCATCCTGAGGCCACAAGTCCTCCTCAGGAGGCTCGTCATAATCATGATAGGTGTGTTTGACACTATGCCGACTCCTCCCAGATGAGTGGCTGCTGTAGTGTCGAGAACTGGAGCGTGGCTTCTCAAACCAGTCTGTTTCTTCCTGGCCCAGATGGTAGGCTTTGGAAACCGAGAGCAGATCACAGTCAATCTCCATGTCGTGTGGAGACAGCGGCATGCAGGCTGAAAGACGGAAGAGGGCGGGAGGAAGACCAATTGCATGCAAAAGAAAATGGTGGGTGGGAAAGAGAAAGACAGAAAGGCAAAAAATAAAAATAGTTTTACATCCATGCAGTGCTTACGTTACAGATCTACATGATACACGACAATAGAGATAGAAAAACATGGCATGACACTGCAAAACTGTCTGCTGCAAGCTTTGTTTTTGATTCTTCCAACCAATTAACAAACCAGAAAGATGCAGCAAACGTAAGCAGCAAAAACAACTGCCTTCCCTACCTATTGGGCAAAGTTTTCACTCTATTTTTTGACCAGATCATTTATTTCCGTGAGGATACAGCAGATTCGGAAAAAGGAAAGGACAGTTTTGCAGTGTAGACACAGATTTCTTAAACCACATAAACATAGCATCAATGCCACAACAGTAAAACCCTGTAAAAGACAACAAAACAAAAAATAGTGCGTTTGTTCTGTGCATCTGGACTCAGACAGTAGTGAACAGTACTATGTCCACGCGGAGGAAACCATGCGAGTTTTGGACAGACAACTGGACGGACTGGCGAATGGACGGACAGGCAGACAGACAGCAGTCTTGGGAAGACGAAAACATCGGCATGCAACATCTATCTCTGTGTCTCTACGGCTGCTTCTTTCATTTTGATAAGCCTAACTTCTGGGTGGGTGGGGGATGTTTAGATAAACGGTGGGAGCAATAATAGATAGTGAGACAGTGTGGGAGTTCAGCTCCCACATTTACCTTCACTGTCTGACACAGCGCAATAATAATCATCTATCATGTACGTATCATCCGATTTGTAGACGTGGGTCCGCGGCAGGTCTCGTATGTGGTCTTGAACATCTGGCAGCGAGTGACTAGAACCATATTGTCCATAATAGTAATGATATCTACTGCTGCGACTGTCATACGGGTCGGGCCCTAAGCTTGAAGATCGCCCAGAACTCACGAGCCTCCCCAAGGGGCTCAGTGGACTCTCCTCCTCGGAGTACTGTCTGGTTGGGCGGCGCCCCCTGTGGCCAGCGCTGTAGGAGCGGTCGTCTCTCTCGTAGGATCGGCTGCGATACCCATGGTAGTCTTTGGCTGAGATTTTGTCCATGCCGTAGCCATGGGAACGAGAGCGGCCAGTGGAGGTGTAGTAAATCCGATCGTCGTCGTCCACCACCATACCGTAGTAGCGACTAGCGTGGGCGGTGCCGCTGCTGCCCTCGTAAGCACTCCTCTTAAAGCCATAATCCTCCATCAGCTGACGCCCTCGAACGTTGGAGGACGGGTATGCCCCACCGTTTGTCGTTGAGGAGTAGGAAGCCAGATCTGTTTCCACGTCCCGTGCCTCTTCGATGGGGGAAAACTTTGAGATTTTCTGCTCCATACTCCCCAGCTTTCGGTGCTTGCTGCGCTTCGAGGACATGACGGCAGGAGCCAGAAGGCTTCTGGAGAACACGTTTTTCTGTACCCCAGAGCGGATGCTGCCATGTTTGCCGTCGTAGTCATAGTAATAGGGGAATCCCCCACCCATGCTAGTGCTCACGCTGCTGCTGCTGCCCCCTAGGGGTCCGTGCCTGTAGCTGCTCTTACCCCTGCCATGGTGGTCGTACAGCTCATCCTGCATCGCTGTTTCCTCCTCAGGTGCCCTGCCGTAAGGAGAGCTGCCAGTTCCCCCACGCGCCGTGCTGCCCGTGGTGCTGCCGTGGCCGTGGATGTCGCCCGGATAACGCCCACTGCCGCCGCCGTGATGCATCATGTCCCCTGTTGTTGTGCCCAGCCCATCCTTTGCCGTCAGCTCACTTACGTCGTCGATCATCATGTAGTTTCTTGGAATGTTTTGCTCTAAGCCAGGAGCCCCGTACATTCCGTTTGCTGTGCTGTAGGTGGAGGGGCTGTCGACTGGGTGTCCATAGGCACTGGAAACTGTGGATGGGTACTGTCCATAGGAGCTGGCAGTAGTGGTGGTGTAGCCATACGTATTAGCATTGGTAGTAGTATATAGGCCATACGTACTAACTGATGTTGAAGTATATGGACCGTAGGTACTTGGTGGCATTGTAGAGTATCCACCATAGCTGCTAGAGACCGGTGCAGAGCCATAAGGCCCATAGGAGCTCGCCATGGTTGTTGTTCCTGTGTATTGACCGTAGGACGGAGGTGCACTTGAGAAGGTAGCATCTTGGGCGGTCGTTGTCACCACAACTGTAGGGTTGCTAATTGTCTCATAGTTGGTTGGCACTTTGTGCTCAAGATCAGCCAGTGACGTTTGCCGTGGCCTTCCTGGATGAACTGTCAGGATATCAGCTTGCGGTTGCCCAGGATATGGAGCTGTCTGGCTGGGGTAGGAGGACACAGCACTGGGATACGGTGAGCTGTGGGTGGGGTATGGCGGCTGACCCGGGGGTGCAGGTCCAAAACCTGTGGGTCCTGGTTGAGGCTGAGGTGCTGCTGGTATCCCCATGTCTGTCTGGGGATATGGGGGCTGGGTTTGAGGATAGGTGTGGGATGGATATGAGGTTTGGGACTGGTAAGGAGGTCCGGGAGGTGGGGCATGGCTTTGAAGAGGTGTGGGTTGTGGCAATGCCTGTGACTGGGATACTGTTGGGTAGGGAGGCTGATTGAATGTGGATGATTGATATGGAGCACTTGATTGTTGGGATGGAGCTGCCGGTTGACTCTGGGGGTATTGGCTAGAGAGGAAGGATGAGGTTGGTGGGTACTGGGCTCCCATGCCGAGGTCACTGGAAAACTGGCTTAGAGGAGCAGTACTCGGTCTGGTCGTTACTAGTCCATTGGTCTCATGTGAAGCAGCCGCAGCTGCTAAACGCAAGTTATTCAACTCGCTGTCAGACATGTAATCCCGAGTGTCCCCCATACATCTCAGGTAGGCGATATCTCTCCTTTCCCTCTCCTTAACCAGTGTCTCTTTCCTTTGGTGGATTCCAAGTTCAAGGTATCTCAACTTGGCGTCAATCTCTTTCTCCTCCTCCTCCAGTTCAGCTTGCTGCTTTCGTAGCTTGGTGGACTCCTGTTCGACGGCCTTCAGCTCGTGCGTGAGGTCTTTCAGGAGGCTGGCTTTGGCGGCTAAACCAGACCTTGAGCCGGGCTTCAGGCTGGGCATGGAGGGCAGGTAGGCCTGTTGGAGGACAGGTGTCATCATGGGCATGTGAGCTGATGGAGCGGTCTCATCTGGAGGTGGGCTGGGCAGGGTTCGCTTGACCTTTCGAAGCAGTGAGCTCTGCTGTAAGGCTGCCAACTGAAGAGGGAGAGAGAAGGGTAGGAAAGCACGGAGGAGTTGGGATTTATGGGAAGTGAAGAAGAAAAAATATTTGGAGAGAGGAAAGGAATTGGAGTGGGAACAATTGATAGGATACAAGAATGTTGTGAAAAGGGGGAAAGAAAAAAAATGGTTAAAAACAGGTTTAGGCAATGTTGGATACAGGATTGAATAAATCCAAATTGAAATTAAAAATGGAAATGGATATACGGCAAAAAATTATAAAGAACAACAAAAGACCGTAATACATATATGACGGATGATGAGCGATGGAGAGCAAGGAGAGGTGAAACGGACAAAAATGGAACAATAAAAGAATGTTAGAGAAAGGAGGACGTGGATGAGAGAAAATAGAGAATGTGAAACCAAAAGTCGAGGAAAAGGAAGGAGGACAACTCAAAAAGAAGAAGAGGTCAAAGAAGTGAAGAAACATACACAAAAAACAAGGGACATACAAGGAAGACAAGGAGACACATGTAGACAAAGACAGAAGTGAAGTTCATGTTAGAAAATACAAAAAACACAACAACATTGTGAAAACATTTTGTGCAATTTTTACATGATTGGCCTCCAAATATGCCAAAAATACCTCAGTATTCTTTAATTATATGTGTACTTAGCATTATAGTTTTCTATTATTTAGAGTAAAGTATATCATCTGAAAAAAACAAATTAAAAAAATCATTTAAAAATATTTCCCTTAAGTTTAACATTTTACATGAAAAAAGGAACATTTTAAGTTCAAATTTCTGCAAAATTACTATATATGATAGACTAATACAGTCAACTGGATCCTTTTGAGAAAAATGATTTAAAAATGGTTTACAAATGTTTACTTTTGAGATAGCATGGCTGCAAAATGAAACTAATCTCATGTACCAATACGTTTAGACCAGCAGTTTATTCATAATAAAAAATCCTAAACCAAATTATTAATTCTTTAAATTGCGTGTTCTCCTATGCTTTCTTTTTGAGTGCAAGTCTTTCCCCCCTTTTTTCTCTTTCATTTTTTTTCTCTTCCTGAAAAACAAGGAAAGAAAAGGTCAAGGGTCTACTTTTTGTTGCTAAAAACACTATTATGTGATTTGTGTTGATATGTGTTGATGTTTTGATTTCAAGTCTTCCACTAAAACAATACTTGTTTGTAAATTATTGGTTTCCTTCCATTAGTGATTTAAAGGGGCCATACCATGATTTTCTTAAGCCTTTTAGAGTAAACTATATCCATTCATATGATCATATATTACTTTTGGAACACAACATTTTTTTTATGAAATATCGTTTATTTTTCGTGAGTTTTTTCCTGCCCAGAAGTAAAACGACTCGATTCCTGAAGCTCCGCCTGCTGCTGCATGTGGGTACCGCCCATTTCATGACATCATCCTAGAGTCTTTGTATCTGCATTTCTCCCACAAAAATAAAAATAATTTTTTTTTTAAAGATGGATGCACATACCACATACAGTATCTGCCCTTAGTAGCCCCGGCCATCGCTACACTGGTTCACAACAGAAAAATACTTGAAGTCTGCACGGCCGTGCTCAAGGGGGGATGGGGACGGGGGCGGGGTGGCGTCTATAGTAATAAACACCTGTTTGAGCTGTAATTTATTAAATACGGGACACAACTGAAAGACATAAATGAAAGTTTTTTGCTGATCCCTGCCAAGCTCTGTGGAGAAATTGCGTGTTGGTGTTAGACTGGGGACGGTGCTGGCAGAGAAGACTCTTCTTGAAAGGGGCGGTCTTACGATGTTACTCTAGATCATGAGGACCCACTAGTTTTCATGGGTATGGGAGGGTTTTTAGAGGATTACGTGTGAATAGATCAAATTACAACTTTGGGTTTTTTTACAGTGAGGAATAAACAGTTAATACACTTAAAAGCTCAAAAGTTGTTTTTACATGGTATGACCCCTTTAACAATGAACACATTAAAGTGGGGAAAAAAAATTTTGATTTATCAAACAAAAACAATTTTGACACTTCCCTTCATTGTTTAAGAGACAAACATAATTTCATGAATATACGTAGGAGTGTTCATCCTGTTTATAGTCCAGCTATGTGCAGATAAGAGGGGGGTAGATGTAACAGCCAGCTCCAACAACTAACACTCATAATACTGCTTCACTTCTGTTAATAAACTACTCAGCTAAGAACGGGGGTTCTATTGGCCATCTGTTGGTACTAATAACATTTTAACCCCATTAAAGAGAGTAAAAATATTAACCAATCACTTGTGTTGGCTGGAGTTAGCACTATGCTAGCTCCACTGTGTCAAAACTTTGATGCTCATAAAAGGTTGTCACTTCATGTGAGTAATTTTTGATTGAGTATATTTACTACAGAAAAACCATCAAGGGAAGTGTCAAAATAGTGACTTTTTCAGGCTTGGTGAGCCATTGCTGAGAAGCGGTTCAGAGAAAAAAAAACATCTTGATCTCCTGTCCTCTGATTGGTTGATTTCTGACAAGTACGCACCCTTCCCTGCTCCCTTACCCCTCCACCCCACAAGTTAGTTTTGGCACAAATATTTCGCCATGGGGGTGTGCCAAAAGTCAGAAACACGCTGAGACTCAGAAGGATTTGTGTGAAACTCTTCTCTAAGAAAAATGTAACCAACAAATAAAGTTTTTTTCTAATACAGTCTTATGAGGCGTTTGTTTCCCCGCAACCTCAAATTTCAACTTGTGTGTGTGATATTCAAGTCTGTGGTTATTGACACATAATTCATAATTTTTTTTTTTCCTGACAATATTTTTGACGAAAACTTGTTAATATAAAAGTATGGCCTTCATGACTACGTAGAGCCTTGTAACCCTTCCGCTCTCCTTGGCTTGTTTACATGAAAAGTGGGGTCATCTGGACCCCACAAGACAGTGCGGTGAACTTTTTTTTCCCACTGATTTTTGAGTTTCACTAATGCCCATGGCAGACATAAAATCCAGTCCCCCTTTGTCCACATTTGTCATGGAAGAAATCGCATATGTGGTTGGAGTCATCTGGACCCCAAAGAGAGCGGAAGGTTAAAAGGATAAATGCCAGGATGACCAAATAATCAAGATTTACAGTAACTGTAAGCCCAAAAGTTCATGAAATGTATTAAAAGGGATAAAAATTCACTCGATTTAGTGAGATACAGTCTATAGTTTCCGCAGATTATCTGTATTGTGTCCTACATTATTGTCAGTTGAGCTTATGTTATATGTATTTTAAGGTATTTTTTAGTACTTTTTGGTGTTTTATATTAAAAGAAATCCAACTGACTCATTTTTGCTGGTGATAAATTTGGTTATTGTTTAGTTTGTTCACAATTATTGTCATTAGTTATAACTACTCTTTCTGGTGATACTTTTAAATCTGTTTTTGCGTGTTGTACTCTGGTGTCAGCCACTTTACCTGACTCTGTAATGCTTGTTGTTGGTACAGGGACAGTCTGGCCTTGGTGTGCTCGTCTGCGGTGGGGCTAAGGGACTTTGGGTCCGACATGGACCTCTGGGCGGACTTGATGGGTCGGGGCATGGACGGGTGTCGCTGCGGGGACTCGGCTGTGTAGGACTTCTGCTGCGGCGTGACGTGGGCCTTGTTCAGCCTCTCGCTCGACAGGGTGGCCTCCAGCAGGCGGTGAGGGGACACTGGTGAGACAGGCGAGTGCAGGACCTGCGGAGACTTTGGAGCGGTCTGCTGCTGTCTGATGATGCTGGAGATTGATTCGTTGTGGAGGTGGTTGTGCGGCTGATAGTTGATGTCGAGAGGGTCGGGCCGGCGTCGCTCGAACTTGGCTGCATTGGCTGAGATGTGCTGCTGTTGGCGCTGCTGGGTCAGCAGGTCAGAAGAACCAGACTGCTGTGTGCCAGTGCTGGTGGAGGAAGAATATGGACTGATGGTAGTTGGTACACTGAGCTGGGGAGCTACAACACCCTGCGACTGGGCTTCTGAGTCCGTCTGACATGCAAGAGATTGTCCTTTTTGCGTTCGCTCCGGACCGGAAATGTAGTGAACGATCTCCACTTTATTGGGGTCTGGCATTGTCACGTGGATTGCCGGGGAAACTCTCCCCAAGTGCTCCACCTCCGTCTGGCAGGACATCTCCCTGATGGTCTGGACTGCAATGCTGGAGGAAACCATCTTAGGCACTTCACTTTTGGTTTCAGCCGCTGAGGTGGCGGTCGAGTTGCTTCCAGCTGCACTCGACTCCGAATGGCGGGAGAAACGGGATCGTCTTCGGCGGACCGGATGCCCTGATTCCGCCTTGTCCTCGTCATCGTCTGTCTGCACGGAGCAGTCAACGCTGCGGCCACGCCTCCTGGTCCGGTGACGTATCATATACCTGGTAAGAGAGAAGAGGAGGCTGCCGATGTTTTCTTTCACACAGATGTGAGCTTGACATTGACACAAAAGACGCTTTTCTCGTGACGTCACACAAAACGGCGGTTATGCAGAGTGACTTCTGGGTATATATTCTGTCTAGAACAGCAAAGCTAAAAGCTGAACATTGTTTAAAGCAATTTTAAGTAATAAATAAAAGGTAACCTAACCAATTGCAATCTCTAGATGTTTATGGTTCAAATTTCTCACTGCTTTGGTGCCGTTATTAAGTCTTATAACATTTTAACACTCACAGTTCTATAATTTGTCATTTTTTGCCTTGTGTATTGATGTCTGATTTCAATCTGAGTCTTTAGATCATGAATCATACATTATTAACTATCATATTGTTAATTTTTAAAAATGTTTTTTGGACTAATTTGGGGGATCATTTGGGAATTTCCTTTTTTTGTTGATTTTTTCGGCAAAAAAAACAAGATAAATAAATAATTTTTGCATTAATCAATCTTCTATTTATCGACAAAATTGATCGAAATATTTGGTGTTCAGACTGACTTCTCCACATTTTTTTATCTGAATTCTCTGCAGCTGTAACTTAATAGATTCTTAACCTTGTAACACCTGAGACGTCTCCGGTGACGCTTCAATACAAAATCATTAATGTAATATAACTTTCCAACCGTTAACACGATAATTCAAATAGATTCTAAAAAGTAGTGCCATTTTTCTCCTTCAGAATCTGCTGGAATTATCGGTTGAAAAGTTACAGTAAATCAAAGAACATAAACGCTGGAGCTCCGGTGTTGAGCAAAGATTTCTCTCAAAAATAAACACATCTTATGGTGTACGTGCACGCCCACCCACCCACAAGCAGAAAGCCTGATACCTCTCCTCTCCATCTTCGTCATCAGTTTGCACACAGCTATCCACGATCCTGCGGGGGGAGCCATAGAACACCACACCGTCTCCATCCAGAGCATCCCTGCTTAACCTGCCCATGGAGCTGTGCTTCCTCATGCTGGCCCTGTTCTCCATGTGCTCCTCCTGCGTTCTCAGGCACATTTCAGAGGAGGAGTTCGGGAGGGAGCGAGAGCTCATCTGAGAGTCGATGTACGGGTGCAACGGCTCTCCATTCGCATCCAGCTGTCGAAGAAATCAAATTTGGTTTTAGAAAACCTAAATTCACCTAACATTTGGATGCTAAAACAACCATAAAAAAGGCAGATATGGTGAATAATTAAAGCAGGATAAATTTCTATTGTTACAGATGATGTAACATCAACATCAGTGTTTATGTAACCTTATTTAGAGTGAAAGCTGTGCTAGAGATTACAGAATTGTTCAAAAAGAGAACACAATTACAAGAAATGTAGGTGATTTGAAAAGAATCAACTTCTAATGCTGATTTACATTTAGATTCAAAATCTTTCAAATGTTCTGCTTGTAAAGGTTGAGAATTTTAACAGAAAAAACACAAAATAATAAAATTCACACAGCTGTGAAATTCTTTATCAAAACAGAGAAACAGTCGCTGCATTACCTGCATGTTCTGAGCGGTTGCAGCTGATTTCTGCCTTTTCTGCTCTTCCAGCTGAAGCTGGAGCTGCTGCTGCAAAGACTGGATCTGATCTAGCTGGGCCTTCTGCTGAGCCAGCTGCTCCCGCTGCAGAACAAGTTGTTTCTCCCGTTCATGCTGTTGCTGCTGGAGAACCTAAAGATACAAATGCAACACAATAAAAGTGTTTGGAGACGATTTATGGGAAAGGAATAAAGATAAGAAATGATTTAAAAAAATGAGGAATGCAAAAAGTCATTACAACATAAAAGAGTAAGGATGTAACGATTCAGTCAAGCCACGATTCAATTTGAATCAGTTTTAAAGTCATGATTTTGATTTTTTCCGATTTTTTTTCTCAACACAATAAGTTAAAGATATTTTAAGTATTTTTTGCTCTTAACATCAAACTGTTTTCGTACTAACAGAAAGGATTCAAAGCAAATAAACAATTATACATAATACTGAAATGATCACTCATCCTTTCATATTCTGTTCATGTTGTGCTCCATGTGTAACAGAGCGCTGCGCACCCCCGCCCACTCGGCGCAACCCCCCACAGCTGCTGCGCTCGCGTTCACACGCAGCTTGCACAGAAAGAAACAGTGCTTAAAAAAGGTAATAAAAAAGAGCACGGCACCCGGGTCACCCATGATTGTTATCACGGTAGATTGGTCAAAGTTCCAGTAAAGTTACGATAAAATGTAAAGTTGCCGGGTGAGCAACAAATCTCTAAATTTCTTGAATCTGTGTTATTAGTTGTTATCGCGACTTACAAAATCCTGGAGGGACTGACATTTGCGAAACGTTTAAATCCGACGGAGAATTTCTCAGGAGGGGAGCGCAGCTGAAGAGCACGCAGCCAGCCCGCTACACACACACTCACAGCAAGCCTGCATAGAGAAATGTCATCTGCTCTACATTTTTCATATTTAGGCACAGGCCGTGACAAACCAATTTTTAAATTTTTTGCACCGATGAAAATTTTGACAAGTTTGAATCGTTCTTTTTCTGATTCATGAAGAATCGTTACATCCTTATAAGAGCGTTCAGCTTTTTTGAATAAAGTTTAAAGATGCAACTTAGTTTGCAAAGTTCTTCAAGCTGAAGGTGTCATGAGATTTCTCTTATGCTAATGAATTAGTTTTAAAAATGTTTCCAAGTTAGTAAAACTCACATCATTTACCAGGAAAAATAAACAACAAAAAAAGGGAAGTGAAACTTAAATGAGGTGCAGCGTGTACTGGTAAATTGCTGTTACCAGTAATTTAATGCTTTTAGCGTTTGATGAAATTTGTATCTAAAAGGTGGAAGTTAGGGGGTTTGGGATTTTTTTTTTTTTTTGTATTATTTGCATGTCATGGGATGCATAATAAACATTCCATTTTGGATTCATTGTCATGGAGGAGGGCTGCCACACCTGTTTAACAGAGTTAACTTGAAAGATTTTCAACTGCTTGTTCTATCAAAAAAAAAAAAAAAAAGAGATCGGTTATGTTAGTCCTCTAAGTGGCTTTAAAACACATTCTCATAGATATACATATAAATTCTCACTTGCAAACCACAATTCTATATTCTGCAACTTAATTTGATTATTTTTCTTTTTGTTCAAAGACTTCTGACCATCAGTTTGAACATTGCATCACTTTCAAGTTCCTTTTTTATCGTCATACAAGATAAGCAACCACAATATGGATCACAAGACAACATTTAAAAACCACCATCAGTTCTCAACACAAACAGATTCAAACTACATACTGTATGTGTTCATGCATGTACAACTTCTGCTGGTTTCTAACTTAATACAAAGTAACCTCTATGACAGAGTTTAGTCTTCTTCTTTGGTGTATAAAAACTGTTATTGTGATCGTGAAAAAATAGACGCACAAACAGAAATTCAAAAATAAGTTCACCAGAAACATGCATTAAAAACATGCAAACATTTTACTAAATACATACTGTTCTAAAATTGGATTAAAAAATGCACAGAGCAGAAGCAAATACTCCAAAATTGCTCAACGGCAAAATAACAGGATATCAAGACACAATAAAGTATGATAGACAAATACCACACAAAAATAAGGATTGAGACAAAGGCATTGTCCACATATCACCAGACAACACGACACAGATGGGTAAACTTTTCATTACACCTAAAGTTTCTCCCTCTACCTGTTCCTTGATGGTCTGTAGCTCCTGCAACTCTCTCTGCACCAGCATCTGCTCCTTCTCCCTGTGCAGTTTCAGCTCTATCCTCTCCCGTTCCAGCTCCTCTTGCAGACGGAGTTGCCGGAGCTTCTCCAGCTCCACGCGTTCTCTCTCCATTTGTAAAAGCTGCTCTTGCTGTCGGTGCAGCCTCTCTGCCTCGGTTTCACCTTCCTTATGTATGGCACCTGGTGGAGGAAAGGGAGGAAGACCACCTGCACTGGGTAGGCTGCCAGCGGGGATAGACGGGGCAGCAGGGGGTTGGGGATAGCCATGGGGGAGGGCGGGGCTTGAGGGTGGATAGGTTTGGCTTGCTCCAGGAGCTTGTGGTTGTTGTGTCATAGTCCCTGGTTTGTCTTGTTGTTGTTGCTGGGTATTCAGGTGTGCATGAGACAGGTTTATTGGCTGCTGCTGTGGCTCAGATGGTATGACAACTGCTCCATGGATCGGAGGGGTCTCTGATGAGGAGGAAGTCACTTTAGCACCCTTGCCAAGGTAGACTGGCTCATCTTGAATTGTTGAGCTAGCAGTTGTCACAGAAGAAAGGGCCCCTAATGGTGCTGATGTTGATGCAGCTATAGTCGTGGTGGCAGTGACTGAAGTTGTTTGAAGAAGTCCTGGTGCTGGATAACGGACAGGGGCTGCCCCAGTTAGAGGTATTCTAGGGCTCATTGGTAGTCTTGTAAGACTGGAAAGGGGCACTGGGGTCAAGTTGGGGGAAGCAAATGGCCGGTAGACTCCTCTCAAAAGTGGTCTAAGAACAGATGCAGGCTGAGTTGTGATCGGAAGTGTTGATGCAATGGGTGTTTGAATAGTAGAATAAATCATTCCATCAGAAGATCTTATGGCAGCTGGGTACATAGCTCTCAGACTTGCCTGTCTGGCATTAATAAGGTTGGCCAGTGCCTGACCGTGAGAGATTGGCTTTCCATCAAGCCCAAATAGGAGATTTTGTCTCATTCCTAGCCCCGCTGCAAGTCTTGAGGCTCCTGGGCCAGTACCTCTTCCCAAGCTGCCAAACTGGACCAAATCTGGGTTGCTTCCATATCGATCCATGGAATTAAGTGCTGCACACATTCGGCTGATCTCCCTTGCAGTTGTAGCACTGTACTGGGCCAAATTAGCTTCTTGGAAGCTAGCAATGTCACGAGCAGAGTAGCCATAATCTGAGCTAATGTTAGACAAGGAATTAAATCTTCTTATGGGCAATGTTTGGGCTGCAATGTCCCCTCCATGCCGTAAATCTGTATAAGACCCATATTGCATCCCCACATAACCTCCATAGCTTTGCTTCATTGCAGTTAAGTCCATGGCAGGATCACCTGATGTCTGAAGGTGAGGTTCCAGTTTAGAATAATAGGATTGTAGCCCAGCATCAGCAAGGTTGGTGTCAGACATTGAGGGCTGGAGTTTACCAGGATAAGGTAATGTGTAGGCCTTACGTGCATCCATTGGATACTCATGATATCTTCCAGGTTGCCTTTCTTGTTCAGACTCGTAGGTAATAGGTGGGGTTGATGGTGGCTTTATGCCCTCTTTTTCTGGAACACCCACACAACTTCCACCAAATGGAAGTCTATAAACAACGTCACAGCAAGCTGGTTGGTTGTCAGCTTTAATTTGTCCACCTGTCAAATCCACAGCATCCTGCCCCTGTTCTACCTTTACAAGTTGAGTTACTGCTCTGCTCAGTTCCATTCCTCCATCCATCTGCACTACCATACTATGTGGTGTTGTACCTCCTACCATCACACCTGGAGGGCTAGGTTTACCTTTTATCTCAACGGGACCAGTTCCATACAGCTCAGGATTAATGACAGGTGATACAGCACTAACCACAGTTGATGCAGTGCTAGTTTGACTAACTAGCAAGTCCTTTTTCAGTAAAGGTGAAATCTGGCCAGCAAGATTGTACCTGTTTAGAGTAGAGACCTGTTGTTGGTGTTGCAGCTGATGGTGTTGTTGTAGCTGTTGTTCAAGGATCTCTTGCTGTTTTTGTAGCTTTTCTTGCTGTTTTTGTAGCTCTCTCTGTTGGATACTGAGATCTTCTAACTTGGCATCAATTTTAGGTATGGCAGGATCAATTGGAGGGGATATTGGTGATTTGTTGTGGGAGAGACACACTGCCGATCCCATGCCCTGACCTAGATCTATTCGGTTTTGATGGGGATCACCATAAACAATTGGTTGCTTGGGTTGTGTCATAAACATAGATGCAGCCACAGTAACACTCACAGTGGTTGGTGTGGTGGTCTCCTGGGTGTGCAAGTTCATAATCAGTGGCTGTACAATTGTTGAATGTCTATGGCCCTCTAATCCACCATGATATTTTCTGCAATCTGTGGCTAAAGAGGTGAGATCCATTCCCTGGTCAGTCATGATTATAGGAGCTGTCTTATTGACTGTTCTTAGGTCCACTACACTTCCACCTTGAATCATATGGCCTGGTTCTACCCTAGAGGTGCCTGGGACTGTAGATATTCTACAGAGGGATATGTTATCCATTGAGACAGACCCTCTGCTGTAAATACTGGCTGTGGTGACCATACTTGTTCCGACATTCACTTTTTCTACTCTTTGCGATCGATAGAAGCTCCGTGTGGGAGACTGTTGGTATGGTGGTGTGTCTGGAGGACTGCCACATGGAGAATAGGAGTCAAATGTTGACTGGCGGCTGAACCGGGTAGGCGAGGACAGGGGAGAAGTAGCAGTATTCACTGTCATTGGTCTTGCTGGGCTTTGAGGTGGAGAGTATGGAGCATCCTGAGAAGACTGCTGCCGATAGAGTCGAGGAGAAACTGTTCGATGCAGTGTTTGAGTTCCCTGTGCCATAACCGGAGAAGTAGAGCCAGATGTACCAGACTCCATTCGCAATGCTGAGTTTAAAGTTTGTGTGGAAAACTCAGCAGTAGCTCTTCTGGAAGGAGCTCGGGTGGGGCTTTGTGGTGGTGGCGGTGAGGGAGACAGAGGTGGACTCGTGCTTCTGTAATAGGTGGTATATTTGGGAGAACGTGGCTCAATGACCCTCTCAGCAGAGGATGTTGAGCTTTCTCGTACCTGGACACCTCTAGTTTCCCCAACCCTTCTGGTAAGCACTTCCCTCTGACTGTAAGCTTGTGTAATTTCTGCAATCTTGCTACACACACTTGAGACAGTGGATGAGGAAGTGCCACCACTACCTGTGTGTCGACGACTTACATCAGATTGAGTAGAAGTTATAGTGTGGGTTGACGCTGTTTGAGAAAGAGTTACTGCATCCCTGGCATAAACTCCATAAGCTGCAATTGTGGTAGCAGCTACTGCTGGAGTTATCCCATTCTTTCCTGATTGGCTTTTAATTCTGTCTTTGTGTCCATCCTTTGAGGTAAAGTGCTGGCTTACTCTAACGTCAGGTATCCGGCCCCCAGTCTCTGCAAAAGAAACAGGAGCTGAGATCTGGGTTGGGCTGGTCCCTGGAGTTAAGAGAGCATTGCTTTGCTCCAGCAGTTTAGCAAAGGCTGAGCCTGTGTCTAGGAGCTGCTTTTCTGGATAAGAGCTCTCAATCTCAATGTCTACCTGCTCATCAGTGGCCTGCTGCATCTTAGTGATGTTCTGAGATGTTTGTCTGATCTCTTCATAGATATCTGTTTCTTTCTCTGCACTGTCCTCGTCATATCCTGTTTGATCTTGGTCATAATCATAGTCATCATCATAATTTTGTCCATTGATGTCCTCTTCATAGTAAGGCGCATGTCTTCCATGTTGCTGCTGCTGCTGTAATTTCTGTTGTTTTTGTAGAAGCTCAGCTTTCCTCATCATTTCCTCATAAACCTCTTCAGCACTTTTCAGAGCTTTAGAAGTTGAAGACGGTGCCGTGGTGGTTGTAGTTGTGGAGGACTTCTCCACTGGTGAGTATAGAGACATAAAGGTTGGCAGATTGTACTCACTGCCAGATTTATAAAGTTTAGACTCATAGCCCTCAGCTTCTGAGTCCAGACTTTGTGGGGAATATTCAGAGGCAGAGGAACGATGAAGCTCCTCCATCTCTGCTGCTTGTCTTAACTCTTCTGTAGGTGAAGCATCTTCTATCGGTGAAAGGTTGCTAGGTGGTGTCTTGGATCTCTCTCTTCGCCTCTGTGCCCTCAGTTCCTCCTTGTCTCTTTTAGTTTTCCTTGCTGTACTCCTTATTCTCTGTTGCTCTACTTCCCTCATTTTCTCCTGTTCTCTCAGAAGCTCCTCTTCTTCCCTCATTTCCTCTTCCTCGGAAGAGTCTTCAATGGTTGGAAGTAGGGGGCCGTGAGAACGATGCCGTGCTTTTCTCTGCTGCTTAGCCTCTTCCAGTCGTTGCCTTCTGCTGGGGCTGCTATCGCTGTCTTCCTCCATAGACGAAATGGATGTCGGAGACTGTCCTGAGCCATATGAAGAAGATGTGGGTGGCAGCGTTGAAGAATAGTCACCCCGAGAACGCTCCTCAGGAGAACCGGTCAGGCTTTCCATCTCCAGCTCTGGTTCACGATCGAGGCTCAAGTCGTTTTCATTGTTCAGTTCCATATCTCGGCTGTAACTGTTTGTGTTGTTGAGTTCAATGGTTTTGAAGCGCCTCAAGCCCCCTTGAGATGCCATCACGTCTTCTTCACCTTCTTCCAGCGAGCTTTTATAGACATCAGTGGAACTCTTGGTTTCCTCCTCAAAGCTGCTGGAGTGATGCTGAAGGCGTCTCTTCTCTTTCCCCGATTCTGATATCATATGCTTGTGGTGGCTCCTTTTTGGTTTCTGGTAGCCATATCCTTCATCTTCTTCATCCTCATCTTCTTCCATCTCTTCCTCCTCTTCAATGTCTTCATCTGCACTCATCTCCATTATTTGTCTTCGCATGAACTCCTCGTCAGTCATCTCCGTGGGCTCGGCCTCTTTGTCTTTTTTCTTCTTCTCTTTCTTTTCATCCTTCCCTTCTTTCCTCTTACCCTCCCAGTCTCCCACATTCTCTTCTTCCTCTAATATACCCTCTAATTCCTCATCAGAGTCGTATGCATCTGGTGGGATTGATAAGGAGCGTGGACGCTGCTTCCCCCTATCATCCAAGTCTCTGTCTCTGTGTTTCCTTCCCCGTCTATCGCTTTTTTCAGAGACAGCTCTTCTCAGCAAGTGGCTATGGGATTCGCTTTGTGATTTCAGAGGGGCTTGGTGGGGACACTCGTCCAATAATTCCTCTCTCGCTAAGCTTCATCTCCTCCTCCTGAATTAACCCAGTAATTTCGCTGTGGGAGCTTGAGATGCCATCAGAGGAGTAACCGGTGTCACTGAGGCTCTGAGGGCTGCGAGACAGGTCATGGGAGCTGTTGTTTTTTGTATCCTGAGGACAGAAAAACCAAAAAGAAAACTTCATTCAGTTATGTCAGATTCAAGTATCTTTTAAACTTTAAAATAATACATAGTTTATTATGATAAGGCATGTTCTTTAGTATAGTATTTTAAACATATATTTAACCTTTAAAAACAAATAAAAGATAATGTCTTTAATATTTTTTCAGCCTAAACTATTGTGAAATATTTGGATTCTTTACAATGACTTAAATGCATGCCAAGCCTATATTAATATTACAATGTTTTATGCAAATGTTTATCTGTAGAAATACCTTTTAAAAACAGTGATCTTAAAATCTTAACAGAGATGAGGACTTGTTGCTTGAACTTGATTCACTCAAGTCTCACACGCGATGAATCCCGGTTTGTCCATAAGATTGGAGTTGGACAAATGTTGAGACTTGTAAACTTTTTATTCATATTTTTTTTTACTTTGTTTCCATCCACAGAAAATTAATTATAAACTATCTCAAAAACGGTGTTTCCAGCTGGGATGAATTGATGACAGTGTAGAAGCTATAAATGTATATTTCTTGAATTCCACACCATGTTTTAGTAAAAGTACTCTGGTGTTTTTTAGAGGCATGCACAGTTGAACAAAGAGCTTGAACCGTATTTAAATAATAGTAATTTAATGTCCTGATTTTTTAATCACAAAAACATCCCTATATGCAAAAGTAAATAAAACATGGTTTTAAATTTGCAGTTTTAAAATAGCTTTGTCATAATTTTAATGGTTTTAGGATCCAGAGAGGGTAGATGATCAAATCAGACACAACTTCATGTAATTGATAGAATTTTAAAATACAGTTGTTGACATAACACAAATGAGATGTCCCTAAATGTTTTTTTAAAGGGGCCATACCATTAAAAAACAGTTTTTAAGGCTTTTAAGTGTATTATACTGTTCAAACCTTATTATAAACAGCCCCAAAGTAGTATTTTGATCTGTTCACGCATATCTGAGTAATCCTCTAAAACCTGCGCTCTCAGTACCAGCCCCTCCCATACCCACAAAAAGGAGCGGGTCTTCACCAGCTTACATCACAAGTTAAGAACCGCCCCATCCAGGAAGCGTCTGCTCTTCCCCAAGGCTAACACAAACACATTCTCTGCTAAGCTAGCGGTGATCAGCGAGCTTCGTGAGTCCCCCACCCCCGGCTCGTGCATAGTCGTGCAGATGCCAGCTGTCTCTGTTGTGAGCCAGTTTAGCGATGGTCCAGAAATGCTCATTCAATTCAGGGTTAGGAAAACAGATTATTTCTTGGTGGAGTAAGGGAGCAGACTATTTCCTGGTGGAGAAAAGGAAAAGACTTTTTCTTGGTGGAATAAGGGAGCAGACTATTTCCTGGTGGAGAAAACGACCAATAAATTGTGAGAACTGGTTGGAATGCGGATTGAGCAAAGGCAGAAAGGTATGCGTGAAAAGGATTTTTGATACAGAGATGATGCTTCAAAGAGAAAAGAAAAGAAACAGTCACAGCTAGTGCTCATTAAAACAATGTTTTCATCATTTCAATCAACACTGAAATGTTCATCTAGTGTTGTCTGCATTTTTCGACCCAATTTCACCACAAAATGAATCCATAAGCCATCACCATTCTGGTTCTGCCAAATTCTGGGATAAACACCTAGACTACACAGTATTTACATCAATGTTTTTGAAAAATTTGATGTTTATTTGTAAGTTTTACATAGATCAAGTCATTTTACTTCCAGGTATTAGAAGAGTTTGCAAAATTAACTAATATTTAATTAAAAAATTGTTTATTTTTGGGATACCAAAGGTAATACATGATCATATATATGGATATAGTTTACTCTGAAAGACTTAAGAAAATCCTTTAAATGGAGAAATACTTTTTTGGTCAAATGAAAGAAAGATAGATTGAATTCAATTAATTCACAAAGAGCAGGTGACAAAAATATTTTTGATGCTTAAAAGTTGACATGAAAAGATAAACATAATGATAGAAATATAATCATAGCAAAAAAAAAAAAAACTTTTCAGTTCTCCAGAACAGAAAAAACTTTAACATTAAACCATGCTAAAGTCATCTCTGATCTTTAACCCATAAGAACCCACAGCGACATCAGTGTAAAACAAAAATATCTGAAATGTTTTCTGTGATCAACTTGATTTGTGGTATTTTTCACATAATTGTATTTTTTTAAGGAAATTTAGGGTCTTTAGTTAAACAGAATATCGAGTCTGTAGGTTAACAAAATTGATATTTTATGCATTTGATGATATATGGATTTATTGTTTAAAAATGCTTGTTTGAAATACAAGATGTTCTAAATACATATATATACATTTTCAAGATTAAAAGCTATCATAAGATTATTTGGAGATTGTCAAATTCATGAATGATATTCACAAAATCTGTTTCTTGAAACTCCAAGTACATGCAAACTTAAAACACCAGATTTGATCTAGAATCAAGTGATAGACGAAAACAAATTTAGATTTAGATTTTACTCGTTTTTGAATTTTCTTACATTTTGAATCAAACTGAGGGAATTCTATTGACAGTTTTAAAAATTTAAGCTTTAATGATCACAACACTAAAACTAAACTTTCTTTGAACTGAATCCTGTATTACTGTAATACTAGGCCTTATAGTAATAGTAATAGTTTGTCAAACGAAACTCAGATCTTTAAATATGATCAGGTCTATCAAATGCACAGTGTCTGCTGTTCCTGAGTCAACTCCACTTGACACTAGTGATGGGTCAGTTACAACGTCCATGACTGCTCAGCTTTGTGAATCTTGAAATAAGAAAATGTCAAACACGACATGATGTCAGACTGGATAAATTGAGACGGCATCAGTTAGTTGTCAAGATGGTCATTGCATTACGCTCATCAGTCATGATGGAGAAGTGATTTAAAATTAAGGCAGGCCCACAGACACGCATGCAGTCGTCCACCTCGGCCCGCCTTGCAAAAAAGCGTTTCTAACAATACAAATTAGAATAAACTATCTTTCTCTTAGCTTGGTTTATACTCACGTCATATTGTCTGGACTTCTTGATTTCCTTGATCGGTGTGATCTGCTCTCCTTTCTTCTGGCTTGGTTTAGTCTCTTTGGTAGTTTGGTTCTCTGTTTCGGTCTTGATCTTCTCCTCTGTTGCTTTCGCCTGCTTCTGGGCCTCAGTGCCTGGTACTGGTGTTGTAGACGGTGCCGTGGTCTTGGTTTCGGTTGGCTGTTTGGCAGTCGTGGTGACGGGTGGTCCGCTGACACCTGTAGCCGACTGAGTTGTCTTTTGTGTCGGGCTCGGTTTGGCCGTCTGCTGAGCGGTGGGTTTGTGGAGCGGGCTTTGCTGACTTGTTGGCGTCTGGTGACGAGGTGAACCCATCGGCTGGTGTTTGGGGGAAGGATGGGGGATGGGAAGGGGAGGTTCGTCGAGCCCGCCTCCTGACATCAAACGCTGGGTCTGGCAGTTTAGACACAACCACTCTTTTTTCTGAAGGAAAACAAAACCCAGAAAACAAAGGACAAAGGAATAAGAACAACCATCCAACTTTCCAAACATTAAATAACGAATTTAGTTAACACTTCATTTTTAAACTCAACCCAATCTGAATTCAAATGTGAACATTTCTGTAGTGACTATGAAAACCCGTCATACAGTGTGTTTTTTCTTAGCAAGAGCAAAAAGCATGAATGAGTGAATACCTTTATAGACCCACTCTAATCGTCTCTTGAGCTTTTCCAGTGGTATTTTAATCATGATAATATCGTTTTTTAGCTAAAATAAAAACACAAGTGTTGTTTTCTGGGGAATCTTTTTTGCAGAGTTGCATTAAGTCATTAGAAATTTGCCTCCAAGTCGCGGGCGGGACTGCTGGGGTAGAGCAACCCCACCCCCCGTCACCATCACGCATAATGGAGCTAGCTGTTTATGTGTTCTGCTAGCTTGCGGCTCCTCACACCCCCGACTTAACATTAGCGGTGCAGTTGTCATATATTGACATTTGGTTGAGGACTCCTCTGCGCCACTTTTTGGGTGTCCCTAACTCATCGCTTTTTGAAGTGCTGGCTGTTC
The DNA here is from genome assembly GCA_003999625.1 of Oryzias javanicus. Taxonomy (NCBI): domain Eukaryota; kingdom Metazoa; phylum Chordata; class Actinopteri; order Beloniformes; family Adrianichthyidae; genus Oryzias; species Oryzias javanicus. The sequence goes on from CM012443.1 coordinate 6,961,650, forward strand.
GCAAAATCAAGGGTCCACAACCCTCAGAACGCTGTAGCGGATACGGACTGGTCCTCGGTCCAGTGCGGGTACCCCAAACCGGCACCGGATGCATTACTGGACCCAAACTGGTACCATACGAGGTACCAGGCGCAAATCGATTCTATATGCGGTACCGGATGCGAAACAGGCTCAGGTACCAGTACTGGGTTTGAGCACTGGTACTGGACTGGTTCCAGTTTGCGGCCCAGAGGTTGAGGACCCATGATTTAATAGGAGCAGCTAGCGTGTCAAAAACAGAAAGTAAGAGAACCCAAAACTTTGATTTTTGATACAGAGGGGACCTTAACAAAACGTCAACATGTGACGATTTGGGAGAGAGAATGTGTTGATTACACACTAAAAACACAATTGTCCCTGAAGTGTGTCCTTTAATGTCTTTGATTGTGTTATCCCTGTCTAGTTTTTCAGAATCAAATAATGTTAAAAACCCACTCCAATGAAAATAGAAACACACAAACAAACACTCACACCTGCATGCAACATGGTAAAAAGATGATTGACTTAAATGTTGCAAAGTAGACAAATATTTGCGTAGCTCTTGTATATGCTTAATAAGCATTCACTATAGTGATTCTCCTGCTCCTTCTGTACATTCAGTACGTAAAAGCTCAATCACACTTTCAGCAATTTCCTCAATCTTGGTATCACAATCGTTCAGGACGTTACTGCTTGTACTTTTGATATTCATAAAGTTTATAGTTTTTGAAATATTGAGGAAAATGAATGGAAAGTCTTCAAATTTAAAACTTTTAAGTAGATTAGAAACAAGCCGTTAAATATATCCATGGGCTACGTTTTAATCTGTTACAGTAATTTTCAAAATAATTTGGAGTTTCGCTAAAATTTTAGCAACATGCTAACTTTTTTGTCTAATTTCTTATCTACTGATGTTTTTCATGCTAATTTGGAGTTTCGCTAAAATTTTAGCAACATGCTAACTTTTTTGTCTAATTTCTTATCTACTGATGTTTTTCATGCTAATTTGGAGTTTAGCTAATATTTTAGCAACATGCTAACGTTTTTGGCTAATTTGTTGTTTACTGAGGTTTTTATAGAATAATTTAGAATTAAGCTTCTATTTTAGGAGCAAGCTAACGTTTTTGACTAATTTAGTTTACTGAGGATTTTAAGGCTATTTTGGAGTTTAGCAAGTATTTAAGCAATAAGCTAACTTATTTTAGGCTAATTTGGCATCTACTAAGATTTTTTGGCTAATTTGGAGTTTAGCTCATGTTTAAGAAACACGCCAAATATTTTTGCAAAATTGACATGTATTAGGTATTTTCAAGCAATTTTACAACAAACTTTTCAGAAATTTAATCATTTTACAAATAGCTTTTGCGAGCATTAACACATGTAATGAAGCTTTTCTAGTTTCTGATTGTTCTGAGACAAACCAGAAGCCAAATGCAAACTGCTGTGATCTCCAGGAGCAGCGGGGTGGAGCCTCTTAAAAATACAGGTCCTCTAATCATAAAATCAGAATGGTATATGAAATTATAATTCACAAAACCATCATTTATGTCATTGCAGTGAATTTATTGTGTTGCTTTTGTTGTTTCTGGTCTCCTCAGTATCTTGTCACCACCCACCACCAGCACCATCTGCTCATTTCTATCGTTATTTCTGTCTCTGTACAGGCCGACTAATGTTATCTGGGCTAGGGAGAGAATTCATTGTTATGTAATGAATAATTGATAGGTGGAGTTCTTCTACTTTAACATTTATGCTCCATTTCAGCAGTTTTCCACATGTACTATAAACTTTAACTCTCCTTTTCACTTCATTTTAACTTTTTAACTCTTGAGTCTCTTCTATTTGCTGCCTCTGAGTTCCTGTACTTTTCAATCTTTGTTTTTGTTTTTTTGCTGTCAAAAGACTCGGATTTTGTAGTAGTGATTAAACCCCTTTTTTTGGACTGAGTAGGGGATGTGCTGCCTCATGTAAGGTAACTCCTGCCTGTTTAATGATCCGAGACAATATCGGGAAGAGAAAACACCCCCACAAAAAAACTGAACAGGACAGGGACTGTTGGTTATAGCAGAAAAGACAAAAATTTCTTCAGCCTGACCAACTCCTTGCATTTGGATGGGAATAATCTATAAAATCACAGAAGAAAAAAATAATTAGGAGAGTTCATAATAGATTTTTTTATAAGAATATCACAAACAACCAAACTAATCCGGGTTTGGTCCTTATTGTGAGGAGTTTGCGTGTTCTCTTGTTTTTTTTCCTACCACAGGCCAAAAGCGTGCTTCATAGGTTAATTGATTACTGTAAACCAGGGGTCTCAAACTGGCGGCCCATTTACGGCCCAAAAGTCAATATCTTTTGCATGTCCACGCTTCTTTGATAATAGCTTTATATTTGTTTTGTTATGCTTAAAACTTTGCATTTGCAATTGTCATTGGATCTGGTCATCAGAAAAGTCCTTAGCAACAGTTGCTAGCGTCGTTGGCTCCTGTTGTTATATGCAGAAGATATCGCTTAGTAGTACATAGACATGAACAAATGTTCAATAAACTTGTTCAGTAGACATAGACAGTGGATCAAAGACATAGACAGTGGACGCAAAAACATATTTTTGGCACAAATGGAACCCCATACGGACCAGACTCAGCCTTTAATGTCCCCAAGTAAAATTGAGTTTAAGAATCCAAGTGAAAATATTAGCTGTTATAGGCTCCAGCAACCCCATAAACCCCTAAAGGAGGGCTGTCAAAATCAATCGCATAGGGGGCCGAAATCTAAAACTAACTTTAGGTTGAACACGATAAACATTTATTGAACACGTAAAACGACTAAGTTCTCAAAACTTTTAAAACGTAACTTATTTTTACATAAATATGAGTAAAAACAGACAGGAATATTATTCCAGTATAAATTAACTTAAACCTTAAATAAGTTTTAATATTTTGCTCTCCATAATAACATATTCTGTCAAAATCAAACAATTTAGAAATAAAGTACATTTTAAGTCATTTTATGTAAAAATAAATGTATAAATATCACAAAAGATTTTGCTCTCTATTAATCATATCCTGTTAAATTTATATATGAATATGGGAAATCGCATAATCTGGCACCACTGCAGTTCAGCAAGGCAGCTGATGCAATGTATGATGGGATTTGTAGTTGTATTTGTAGTGATGGTCGTGGACACATTGGGCCTGCTGTCAGATCTTCCAGCACAAGGAATTCTGGGATATTGTTCCCTTTGCCTGTCTGGGCGGCTTGGGGTGAAGGTGAGGGTTTTGTTGTTTGGCTGTTTTACTCTTAGTTGTTTTATCTAAGTTGTTTTTTGTAGTTGTTTTGTAGTGTTGCTTCAATATGTTAGTCAGATAACATTAGACCGTTAAAAACAATAATATAAAATGATCTGATTATATATGGGGATTATTTATAAAAGGAATCATTGCTTACAGATGTATCACTATTCAAATCATTAACAGTTTTAACCCCTTTAAATCTGAACTTATTTCCAAAATAAAAAAAAAAAAAATCACGCTTTTGCTTTTCATCAATCTGCGTCGAGGGGTCAAAAATAGTGAATCACTGCAAATCATTTGCTCTTTTCATTCTTTAATGTGTGTCTTTTTTTTCTGAACAGGGTTTTACACATTTGCATCTGCAGTTTGCCTCCACCACACAAATGTTAAACTCTGATCTGCAACCCCCCCCACCCATCTCCCTGCATGTCATCCCCAGCCTTCTTTTCTCTCCCTCCAACAGAGCAGGGCCTATTTTTACCCAGAATGCCATTGTTCTTCTCGAGCATGCACTACCATGGCGCTGGCTGCAGCTTTAGGCAGCACTCTGCCGCAGCACGCGCTCACGAGCACAAACACAAACGTGCGTCCACATCGACGGCGAATGGGAGGAGACGCCTCGCTGAAGGCTTAATAGGAGCAGAGGGATAACGAGAAGAAGGGGGAATGGATAGAATAGGGAGAAAGGTAAAGAGGGGCCCGCTGGGTGCAGGAAAGGAAAAATGGAGGAGGGAGTGAGCGAGACCTCATGCGTATAGGAATAAGTTCACATGTACAGTGATAGAGCTCATCCTCTGGTGATGTGACTCTGTGCTGAGTCTGATAGAGCAGCTTCAAGTGGGAGATGAGACAGATACAGTAAAGGGAAGATCTACAAAAAAGATGTCCAGCATCCAGTAGAAGCACAAAGAAAACAAGCACAGCTGATCTTTTGAGAGATTCCTATTGGATTCTTAGATCAAGCAAACTGAGAACATCATAGTTATTCAGTTTCCTCTATCACATTTTTTTAAATCATGAACATTTAACTAAATTGGACCAAACATTGCACAAAATTTCTTTTTGCTGCAGACATTTACTGGCTTTCAACCAGTTGTAATAAGCATTTAACAAACTGCTTAAAGTTGATTTCATGAAAATAGTCAGAGTTTAACATTAGAAATGAACATACTGTTTTTACGGTGATAGAAAGATCGTCTTTTTGGGGATTCAAACATGTTCTTGTAGCATTTTTCTCATGATGGAGGACATACATAAAACAATTTAAGATTAAAACTGCTTTTCTGAGTATTTCTTTATCAAAAAAGTTGTGGATCAGGAAAAGTTGATAAATCTCTGGTTTGTGACTCAGCTCTCTGCTACAATTCTGTATAACAAATGGATCCATTAGTCCCCTATGGCAATTCTTGTCATTTTAAAATAACGTTCCCAGTAGGATTTTAATTACGATTATTAAGTTTTTAACCAAAATCCCACAACCTAAATATCTTAAAAAGCCATTTTTCATGTTGATCTGAAAATCTCCAAAATCTCCTCTGAGGGGGCGTGGCTTTTGGAGCTGAGCTAATGACCCCTCTGTGTTATTAGAGACATGTTAAAAACTCAAAAAACGTGATTTTCATCGGAGGGGGACTTAAAATCAGATTAAGTCTTGGTGTCTCCGTGCAGGAAAGGGAGAGGGGGACACTTCTTCGTTATTGATTGTCTTGTTATAAAGGGAAAATATAAATTAAAAAAGTGGAGCACACCAATGTTTTATTTGTGGTTTAAAAAAATAATGAGTGTCATGACTGAATTGTTTTTAAAATCCAGGGCACTAGATTGTAGGGATTAGGGTGGGATTCGGACTCAGCTTTGGAATTGCAAGGAGCTATGATAACAGGAGAGAAAATAAACAAAGACTTCTGCACCATCAGTCCTGCCCAAAACCAAAAAGTCATATTTCTAATGAACTAAAATGTCTTAAAAAATGACACAATGTAAAACTGCCTGTATCTATAATTTAAAGAGCAGTGGGAATGATTTTACAATAGGAAAACAGTTGGAGGGAGACTTTAATGACTGTGACAGAGCTCCTAGAGGATGGATTTTTAAGAATTCTGTATTAATAAAGTACATTTTGTGAATTATGTTAGAGAAACAAGAAAAAGTATGAAACTTTTTGTCATTACTTTTTTAAACCAGTTTTAAAAAAAATCAAACTTGGGCTGTTGGCTGAGGTCAGGGTTTGGCCTTCCTTTTATTCAATAAATCGGAGATTTGCCAGAGATTTCAAACAAAATAATAAACAAAGAAAGCTAAAGGGAATTTTAGAAAAGAAGTGACGGCAATTATTTTAGGAGGACGGCAACAAGGGCGGAAGAGAAAGTAGAAGACATAATGAGGAAGATGAGTGACACTCGAAGAGCAGAAAAGGAAAGCGAAGAATTTAAGAGTAAAAAGGACAGAAAAATACACTTGAAAATAGTTAAATGTCACAAAACAAAAGAACTCTAGGATAAACTTAAAAAGCTAAACGACTCATTTCCATGGCCAGATATTTTTATATTTCCTCATCCCGCATCATATCTGTATATGAGTGGGTTTCTGTCCACGCATTCCGCTTTTTTGTTTGCATTGGAGTCACCTTTTGCATTTTCCGAGCCACATCTGTCTCTCTGTTTCAAAAACAATAGAAACTCAGACGAGGTTCATCTGCCCACCGGGATGCTTTGCAGGTGATAGCATGTAGGAGGATCTCATCAGCATATAGAGGGAAATTACAGCTGCTGTGATGATACGCTCTGGTAGGGAGATAAAACTGTAATTCATTTTGTCATTGAAATGCAGAGTTGCACTGTGGTGTAGTGGTAAGCACTTTTGCCTCACAGCAAGAAGGCCCTGGTTCAAATCCCTGCTGGGTCTTTTTCGTGTGGCGTTTGCTCCAGCTTCCTCCCACACTTTCCAAAAACTTGCTTCATTAATTATTCTGAATTAATTTCATTTGAGTGTGCGTGGTTCACCCAACTATAGCTGGGATAGGCTCCAGCAACGATGTGACCCTGAAAGGGATTCAAAAAAAGGATGTATGATGGCATTTCAAATGGACATCATTTTTTTTTTTCTTTAAGTTTGAGAAGTGTTCCAGGAGGACTTATGTATTAAAAATAACCTGCTAAGTAGACAGCTTTATTTTTATCAATAACTATAGATGATTTCCGACTGTAAAACCCCCTCACTACAGGGTTCTCATTCATCCAGGTGGAGTAGTCTTGAGGATGAGTCATGGCAAATGGACTTAAAGAAAGAAAGAAAATGTTGCTATGACTCAGCTGCAAGACCCTCACTACACACTTTACACCAGATTCTCAGACATGCATTTACTTTTTCCACACTTTTCTCTAGTTTAAACACTCAAAGTCAAAATATTTTGGGGCAAATTGAGTCCAATATTGGAATGAAAAGATAACGGTCAAAGATTTTTGCAAATTTAGCAAACTGAAGCACTGTACAGGAGACACAGCAAAGATTGATTGACAAGGTCTACAGCTAATCATTTTTTGGAACATGGTGGTTGTAATAATAAAAAAACAGTAAAGTGCTCAAAAAAACCCTGTGAAACAGTGGAACCGCAGAAGGTGAACCACAATATGGCAAAGGTTCATCGTGTGTCTAAAACAGCTTTATCTGTAGTGTTTTGCTAAAAGGAATTGGAAGCAGAAACTGGTTTCAAAAACATGCAAAAAAGAAACATGAGTATTATAAATAATATAGTAATTATATATATATATATATAGAGAGAGAAATATATATTATAAACCAGTGATGGCCTCGGTCTCCTGGTGTTAATGTAATATATCGGTGTGTCATCTGCATAGCTATGGTAACTGATCAACTTTCTTAAAGATCAAGGTCAATGTATTTGTTATGTACCATCTAGGACACACCAGAATTAAAAGGGAAATATAACTTTATTAAAGATTTTATATATTAAAAAAAAAAAAAACAATAAAAAAACACCCCTCTGACTCTCCGCAGGTGGTTTATCCTCTTAGCTCAGGTCCTCTACCAGAGGCCTGGGAGCTTGATGGTCCTGCGCAGTATCTTAGCTGTTCCTAGAACTGCACTTTTCTGGACTGAGATGTCTAAGGTCGTCTGAGGTCCTCCAGTTTGGAGGTTACAGCCCCGAGTGCTCCTATTACCACAGGCACCACTGTCACTTTCACCTTCCATGTTTTCTCCAGTTCCTCTCTGAGTCCTGGTATTTCTCCAGTTCTTCATGTTCCTTCTTCTTGATGTTATCATCGCTTGGTACTGCCACATCCATCACAACGAGCTCCACTGTATCAAGCTAGCAAGCTTCAGTGTAGCGAGCTAGCAAGCTATACTGTATCAAGCTAATGCGCTTTGCTGTAGCGAGTTCCGCTGTAGCGAGTTGCACTGTAGCAAGCCCCACTAAGCCAATGTAGGCAAACACAGATGGGACCACCACGGAAACTGTTGACAAACCCATTCAGGGCCCAGAATAAAAGAATCAAACCAGAATTAAACCATATAGAACCCACCTGGCCTTGCTGGCTGGCAAGGGGTTCAACAACTTCCTAAAACTTTTTCCCCCAGGACTTTCCCCCAAACATAAACTAGTGACCTGGTTATGACAGCGAGCTTATATATAGACACAAATCAAAGACAGAAATGAGATTTTGCTCAGAGTTTGACCCACAAATTTGTCAAGTCGTTTCAAACAAAGTTCACTGTTGCATTGGGAGTATCTATCACAGGCATACTGAGACTCATATATATATATATATATTAATATATATATATATATATATATTTCATAGAGTGTACAAACACTACTGAAGCACAGAGGGAAAACAGTGCTGTTGAGGATGGTGTGTCCTCGCAGGGTTTAGAGAAAAGTAGATTCAGTTCAAGTGTGTATGTGTGTTTATTTGAACAGGCTGCAGGGATTGAAGGATTTTGACTCCTGCAGTAATAAGATGGCTGCTAGCCAGCAGCAAAACATTGCTTCAGTGGGCATTTGCAATCTCACATGTTGCCCAATAGGGAACGTAGAGAAAGATAAATCAACTAACGTCCACAATTGTCCTCACGCAGTCATCAAACTAAAACAAATGAAAAAAAAACACATAATGATTTGTCATTTAGAGTGTAATGTATCTCCAGAACACAATAACTTATTCATATTTTTCTATATTGTACTAAATCAAATTACTTGAATTGAAATTATGCTTCTAGAGTGATTTTTTTTTTTTTAATTCAAATTGTTGTTTTGTTGCACCAGTAATGTCAGGTTGGAAGTGTGAGAGGCTGTAAGCCAGTGGGAGAGTGCTGTAACAGAGCTCTCGGGAAAGGCGAATGGAAAGGGGGCGGCGTTCCTCCATGCCAACAATCACGTCTGCAACTCAGAGGGGAATTTTAGCTCAACTACTGCCACTCAGCAGAAACTATGTCCCAGAAAATAGATCAAAATCAAGTGGGCCTTTAACATAAATGAACATGTAAATATACTTATTCGCATGGCACTACAGAGCTGTGTAACGAACTCCAAAGAAGTGTATCCAGAAAAAGAAGGTGGAGCAAAAAAAGGAAAAGAAGCACAGCTGTATAGACCCTTCTCACAGTGACGTCAGACAAAATGGCGGCAAGGCCGGAAATGCGAATAGTTACTTCCGATTTACGGATTGAGAACGGCAAAGCTAAGAGCAGAGCGCTGTTTAGCACAGTTTTACATAAATAATTAAAGATAAACTTTTCAACAGAAAATTGTACAATATTTATTTTATGAATGTCCTGCTGTCCTGATATTTTCATTTCCTGTCTTTAATTGTTCACAAATAAAAATATCTTTCAATATTCGAGGTTCTACTGAAAATTTTGACCTTTAATTTGAGCAGATATTATTCTAATGGGTTCTATTTTGCTTTATGTTATTTGTGTGTGTTTTAAGTGCATAAAACTGAAAGAAATTCATGTTGTACACACGTAGAAGATTCACATTGCTGCATGTTGGCTGCGTGTTTTAACTGCACCCAAGGCTAAATTCACTTGTTGTATTAAGAGGTATTTGTTATTTTTTGGTTGTAAAAATAGGAATGTTTACCAAGTGGCACAAGGGATACTTTAAGTACTGCTATGAAGCCACATATTTGCAGTTTTCAAAATAAGAGCGGCCAAGACAAAAGTTCCTCTCTGGACGTACGTATTTAGAAAATTACGTGTGAATAATCAATTCCTTACATATATTTTTGACGGTTTCAAATGATTTTTATCCTTGTTTACCTTTATTATTCCGTAGGGATCAGACACGGTAATGAGCAACAGCAAAGAGGAGCTACGTTTTAAAAATAATGCAACAGTTATTAGTTTTCTTTATTGTAAGACATGTTGAAATTTTGTTCTGTTTTTAGTGATTTTGTGAACACAGGAATGTCAGCCCCTTTAACCGAGCAGAAAAGCTCTTCTGCAGCTCCACGTCTCATCCCTGTCGTGGAAAGCTAGCGTTAGCATTAGCATCAATTAGAGGACTAAAATCATAAATACTTTCATAATCAAATAAGCAGCATTCAACGAAGAACCTGTAACATTTCCATAAAATTACTTTAAACAAACATAAATAGACATAATATTTTACCGGAAGTCACTCTGAAAACCGGAGAAACCGGAGAATACCGAGTCTCTTTTTAGCCAAATAAGAGAAATTCTGCTTCCTAAGTGAAACTCTTATTTATTTGTATTTTTTTCTATAAATTAGCAACTGCATGAACAACATAAATTCAGGTTTGTAGCTTCAGAAATGTATGGATTATCCATAAAAAGCGGGTTAAAGCTCGTCAATGTTGCTTCTTATTTCTCTTTTCTTGCTCGTGTGTTAAGATAAGATGTTGCATTTAGAGCCAATCGCACGCTCGCAGGGAGGGAAAGCAGATAGCGGAGTGGCGTAAGGAGGACAGAGGGGGGAACGATCTTCAGAAGTGTACAGAGAGTGTGGGAGAACGGCGAGGGGATGAGGATGAAAAGGCGCAAGAGCGTGGGCAAAATGGAGGCGGAATGATCAGTAAAGCTGAGGATGGAGAGGGGAGGAAAATAAAAAAGGGGGGAAAGAGGAAACCAGAGTTGGTCGTGGAGCAGGGAAAATGTCAGAGTGGGAAGAATGAAGCTGTGAGAGAGGATAAGGATATTAGAGAATTAGAAAGAGATGAGTGGAGGATGAAGGCTGAGAAGAATGCAGAGGAGAGGGAGAGAGAGGAGAAGGAGGAAGCAGACTCCAAAATGTACAGTGAATTTGTTCTGCCTCATGAAACTGACAGTTTGGGCTGAGGAAGTGTCTTTGTCGGTGTGCAACTCCAGCTTTTACATCTGCATGAACAGGAGTGCATTGAGGTTTATCTACTGCATGGGCGAGCCTTGATACCGGGTTGCCAGTTTTGTCCAAAAAGAACAGGCTGACGTGGTTTCAACATTTAGAAAAGACATTAGCTTATTTCTTTGAAAAGAGCAGCTCTCTGGAAAGAGCACGCAGAGAGCTGACAGGGTCAAACACAATGGCCCCTCCTGCAGCTAAGTGCAAAACAGAGAAAAGACAAATCAAAAATAAACTCTGCTCGTCGCGTTATTACACCTCATTCCATCTTCACCAAAATGCTCCTTCTGCCATTTTTCAGTCTGTTACTCTCATCCATGTAGCAAAGATTTTGTAGTATAGATTTAGCTACTTAACTCCAAGTCAAAATGGTCATTTTTCACTCATTAGTTGCTTGATGAGCTAAAATTCTTATCGTGCATCACTCTACAAACTTTCATTTTGGCGACTGAGTTCTGGGAAAATGTTTGAACTGCACTTTAATATGAAAGCACAGCTTTAAGGAAGTCATTCTTGTAGCTGGTTTTTGGGAAAATTCTGACTGTTCCACAAAGTCTGAAGTTTTGTTTAAGTTTTAAGCATAAGTGAAATAAGCTAATGTTTCTATATTGAACCGCAGGGTTTAAACTATCTTCTTGTGCTGTTTTTAAGATATACTAGGTATATTTATTTGGAGCGCAAGCTAGCGTCTGGACGGCTCGGTTGGCTGCAGAATACAGTGTGGGTCTATGGGTAAGACCATGGGTGGGCAAACGTTTTGACTCGTGGGCCACAAAATGTTCTGGCCGGACCAGAGGCAGATGCGTGGGGCATTTTGGTAATCCACTTCATAATAAGAGAAAGGACTAACATATAATCTGGACAGAAACAAACTTTAATCTTGATTGAAAATTAATGTACGCATTTTAATGTTTGGACTTTTGGAGAGTCAGAACTGCAGCTTTGGTTCTCATTTTTGTGTTTATGGCACCAGTGGGTTGATGTTCAAAAGGGAAAAATGCAAATATAGAAAAATGATGCATTCGTGTGGTGTTTGAATTATCAGAAAAATGTCCGTCCAACACATAAGTCTTACAAAATCAACAAATGTTCCGACACCACATGAGCAAAGGAATGGATCTGTAGTAATACATCATCTATGGGGACACGCCAGTATTACAGGCAAAATAAAAAAATTATAAGAATTATCATTATAATTTGCTCTAGTTTGGTGGGCCAGATTACATAGTTTGACGGGTTGCATATGGCCCCCGAGCCGATTCACGAGATCATTCAGAGACTCCCCCGGTACGGTGAGGTTCACTATGTACTGCAGAATGATGGCCGCTTTCAGCGGTACTTCTATCTGTGTGACCCAGTTCAAGGACTTTCTGTCCCGCACTAGTCCAAGGAGGGAAAACATTTAGAAAATAAGTATAAAATTAAGGAATATTTTTTTATTATTGTCGTCATACAAATACAAAAATATAGAAAGATGCTATAGGTGGTTGACCTGCTGAAGACCGAGATAAATATAATGTAAAACACACAAATACAGACATGCCAGTTTAAATATAGCATATAGAGGACTAGTTAAAGGTCAGCATCATGTGCCCTTCACTGCATATTATGCGTGTGTGTTTGACATACAGCGTGCTGAGTCAGCTCTTAAAACAGCACAGGATTCTTTTTGAGGACAGCATAAACCATTTTTCAGCACATAATTTACTATGTTTGAACTTGTTTTTCTGACGACTGAGGTTGACACTCACATAAACAGGAAGGACTGTTAAAACAGGCAAACATTAGTGTCTGACAGACTTCTGACTTAGCATTTTGTTTAAAAGGTACTGTCAAATTTACACCTCAGCAATGTATGTCAATTTCAAAATAAAGCTCACACTTATCATTGACTAAAAGAGGTTAATTACAAATTTGCAGGTTTATTATTTATCATTTTGTAAATGTAGGCTTTCCTTTAAATTACAACTGTGTAGTTTTTCTAGCACAACATAACACAACCTTGTGAGTGAACATTGCTGCACAAATTTAAAGCTTTCTTTTATGTACTTGTCGTGTTGGATTAAAACTCAAGGAGCCGTTTTCTTAAACCAAAATCTAATTTGCGTTATAAAACCGCCACGGCTCGTGCTTTCGGGCTGCATCTGCACGTGTGTGTGTGTGTAACACTGCAGCTTTGCAGCTGCATGCACTCGTGCTTGCACTTTCACCACGCGAAGATGAATGAGCTGATGCAATCAGACACAAGCAAAGCACACGTCAAAAATTCTGAAACAGCAAATGTGAATAAACCAAGAACTTTGCTCTCTTTAATCAGATCTGACAGAGCATGCTCACTCTGCAGCAGAATTAACCACCTGCTCTGAAAGACTGCAGCTCAAAGGAAGAAGTAGTATTTCAAGCCTCCCCATTTGCTGGATTTTTGCCTTCATCTTCGCTCTTATACCAACAAGAAAATATGTAATTTTTCCACGTTTTCAGAAAAGTAGTCGTATGAGAAAAGATCCTCAGATTTCCTCCTGGTAAAATCTCCATCCCTGATTTATTCTCTCCAGCAGAATGCAGCTTTGCTGCCAGAACTTGGAGTAGATGTTAACTGAAAATCAGCTGCTTTTTGTTCGGCAAAAGTATCTGTGTTTGTCCCGTTTAGAAATGAAGTGGGCAATTGAGAGACAATCACTGGACAGCATTTGGTTGAATAGCACCACTGGTACACTGACTCAGTCTAACTGATCCTGCACTGACGTACAACAATATTGGTTTTAGCTCATGAATTTGCTGCAAATGTTGAACATTAACTTTAAAGTAGAGTCTGTTACATTCCTCAGTCTGGTGGCAGTCCGGTGGCAGTCTGGTGGCAGTCCGGTGGCAGTCTGGTGGCAGTCCGGTGGCAGTCGAGTGGCAGTCCATGGCAGTCCAGTGGCAGTCCGGTGGCAGTCCGGTGGCAGTCTGGTGGCAGTCCGGTGGCAGTCTGGTCGCAGTCCGGTGGCAGTCTGGTGGTAATCCGATGGCAGTCTGGTGGCAGTCCGGTGGCAGTCGAGTGGCAGTCCGTGGCAGTCCGGTGGCAGTCCGGTGGCAGTCTGGTGGCAGTCCGGTGGCAGTCTGGTGGCAGTCCGGTGGCAGTCTGGTCGCAGTCCGGTGGAAGTCTGGTGGTAATCCGATGGCAGTCTGGTGGTAATCCGATGGCAGTCCGGTGGCAGTCGAGTGGCAGTCCGTGGCAGTCCAGTTTCAGTCCGGTGGCAGTCCGGTGGCAGTCCGGTGGCAGTCCGGTGGCAGTCTGGTGGCAGTCCGGTGGCAGTCTGGTGGCAGTCCGGTGGCAGTCTGGTCGCAGTCCGGTCGAAGTCCGGTGGCAGTCCGGTGGCAGTCCGGTGGCAGTCTGGTGGCAGTCCGGTGGCAGTCTGGTCGCAGTCCGGTGGCAGTCTGGTGGTAATCCGATGGCAGTCCGGTGGCAGGAAGGCAGCAGCGCACAAAAATCGATTGGTGGTAGGGTCTCCAAAGGTCTCCAAAATCGTCTGATGATTGGCCGATTTCAGATGTGTTAACTGATCCTGCACTGACGTACAACAATATTGGTTTTAGCTCATGAATTTGCTGCAAATGTTGAACATTAACTTTAAAGTAGAGTCTGTTACATTCCTCAGTCTGGTGGCAGTCCGGTGGCAGTCTGGTAGCAGTCTGGTGGCAGTCCGGTGGCAGTCTGGTGGCAGTCCGGTGGCAGTCTGGTGGCAGTCCGGTGGCAGTCGAGTGGCAGTCCGTGGCAGTCCAGTTTCAGTCCGGTGGCAGTCCGGTGGCAGTCCGGTGGCAGTCTGGTCGCAGTCTAGTGGCAGTCCAGTGGCAGTCTGGTGGCAGTCCGGTGGCAGTCTGGTCGCAGTCCGGTCGAAGTCCGGTGGCAGTCCGGTGGCAGTCCGGTGGCAGTCCGGTGGCAGTCCGGTGGCAGTCCGGTGGCAGTCTGGTGGCAGTCCTGTGGCAGTCTGGTGGTAATCCGATGGCAGTCCGGTGGCAGGAAGGCAGCAGCGCACAAAAATCGATTGGTGGTAGGGTTTCCAAAGGTCTCCAAAATCGTCTGATGATTGGCCGATTTCAGATGTGATAATTACTTTGTGCTATTAATTAATTCATGTGTTAATCTATTTTTTTCTTTGGTTTATCTGTAAATAGTTTTACTTATTGCTGCTATTTTTTTCTGTTCAATATATTATAGTCTCGTCTTTTGATTGTACTTATCTCGTTTTTATTCAAATGAATAAATATAAATTAAATTAATTTTTTTGAAAAGTTAACAGTAAAAAAATGAATTTAAACACTAACATCCTTCTATAGATTTTCAGACCGCTTATTTTGTTTAAAACTGTACCTGTGAATTTTTTTCTTTCTTTTTGATAAGTATCATTTGATGATTCCTCCCTTTCTTTGTTCTCATCCTAATGGATTTTTTAAAACATTTTTTTATCTAATAGTATTTGCAAACGACTTTACTATTCTGCCGGAGTGTGGGATAATATGAAGTGTCTGCAGAGGCAACACAATCACCACATGGTGATTATTTGTCATCTCTGAGCTGTGATGACACGCTGCCTGTCTGTGGCTGCAGCTTAGATGGGCATTGATTAGGTGTCACTGTCAATCCTCTGCAGCCATCAGTCTCACATTTTACACAGAGGCACACAGAAAGCTTTACAGAAAGTGCTGAGCCACTGCTTTGAAGGCAACTGTTGGCTGGAGGAAAGCAGAATGACAGAGAATAGCGGAGAAGGATTCATTAGGAAGTATTTTTTATGTAAATGAGCCAGCTTCTGATTCTTGATTTTATTCGTTAAATGTCTTTAAACTACCTAAACTGTTTCAAAGTGTCTTTATTAGATTTGCTTAGAAGAAAAATAACAAGCAGCTGTTTGCAAATCAGTGGCCTGCAGCTATCAATGCATCACCGAGATGAGTCTTCATGGAATATTTCACAGTTCACTGGAGAATAAAGGAGGGTAACATTCACTAGTTTGAAGAGCAATACAAAATAAGCTGACTGCAGATGAAAAGGTATAAAATCTCCATGAGATTCTTTACTTTCAGGCTGATAAAAAGATTTATTCCTCCTCAAATTCTTTATAGTAAGAAAAATATTGATGTGATTTTATGGAAAGAATGTGAAAGTAGAATTCACTGTCCAAGTTATTCACAATAAAATTAAAATGAGAGTCATGGTAAAACTGCAAAGAAAATCTGCTCTACATTTTGTTAAAATAAGCTCAGAGGAAATTTGTTTTTGATAATCGGAGGACATTCAGTATAAGAAAATTAAGCTTAAAAACTTCATTTCTGAGGATTTATTTATTCAAATCACTGTGAATCAGGAGCAGATGAAAAAAAAGGCAGTTTGGAAAAAAAAATCTTATTTTTTACTTAGAAATGTGCTGGCTGGGCCACCAGCTCCATGCTCTGAGCTCTTAACAACAGGGAGGGGAAGAGGGGCGGGGTTGCCACATGCCCAATTCAACCAGTCACAACTCAGAGGAAAATTTCGAATGAAATACTGCAGGTCAGAAGAAGCTATTTCTAAGAAAACTACAACTTTTATTTGGCTAAAAATGACAAAAAAAATTAAAAAAAATTAAAAACCCAGGATTTTCATCAGAGGGGGACTTTAAAGAGCAAATATTTACCAATGAAACCGATACATCTCCGTTACCTTAATGCTGACAAAGAAATGTGTAATAAATCATAAAAATATAACAAGCTAGAAGGAGACAGCAACATATATCAACATGACCCATCCCTCTGTACAGCTACCGTGGTGGTGTACTTTAAACTTGCATATGGTAAATTACCCATAAAAATAACATTTTTATGTTTTTTATGTCACTTTATTAACTTCCAATAGGTAAAGAAAACATTGGAAAAAGACAAATGTTTATGTCAAACCAAAAGCCATCACATTTGCAATCACCCGGCATTGCATTCCACTGCGCTCCAGTTTCACATCATCCCTCAGGACAAGTCTTCGACCTGGAAAAAGTATTGCCTTTCAACAGCCGCACACACACACACACACACACGAACACCACAGGGCTCCAACAAACTGTGTTTATTATGACTCAAGAAAACAGATTGGTCAGTTTCAGACTGCAGTTCACTCCCACTGGACAGAGAAAACCTCTTCAGTAATCTGATTTGCTTAAGTATTTTCATTTTTGACTGTTTATGTTCCTATGTGTGTGTTTATGTGAGTAACTTTGTATTTTTCTGTCCTCAACAAGGCTGTTCTCCTTATTTTGCATTTCCTGTAATAGTAGTTCACTTCTTTGATCAATATTTGAAGTATTTATTTTCTTTTTTTTTTTTGGTTTTTTTTTTTCTTAAAATAAAAATGTCCTGAACCAGAGTTTAGTTGGGATCACAAAAGAGCACCTGCTCTTCAGAACGCTGTAGATTATAATCTCATATGAGCATGATTAGGATCAGCAACATGGACGGTGGCTACATACAAGACAGGAAGTCTTTGTGTCCACTAATAAAATGGAAATGGAATATAGTGAAGGTGAGACCAAGTATTAAGACATAAAAATGAGAGAAGTTGATATGAGAGGGAGGATGATACCAAGTGATAGGTCATAATAGAGAAGGAATAAAAGGAGGGAGGGAGAAGAAACAGATACTGCAGAAAGGGAGAGAGCAGCAGTTGAATTTCAACCGCAAAGCTGCTGGTTGCAGCTGGATTATTCCAGTTTCAAACACACAAGTTGTTTCTTTTTCCTCTGATGATCTCACAGGAGGACTTTCCTTGAAATCCACGCTGACGTAATTCATTCTCACCTGTGTGAACAGGAAACTTTCAACCAACAGAGACAGTTTTTCCATTACTAAAAGGTTAGCTTTAATTTAATGCTATATAATTTATAGTACTTGAACACCAGGCATTATAATTTGGCTGAAAAAGCTCATATTCATAATAATGTTTTACGACATGCAGTTTAATCAGGATTTTGCGATGTTGCAACTATTAACGCAAACTCTGCCATTTTTTGTTGCGTTGTGTTTTATTTTCACTGCAACTTTGATGAATCTACCGTGACAACAGTCATGGATGATGACGTGACTTTTTTTTATCATCTCTTAAGTCTTCTCTTACTTTTTTTGCCTTCAATACGCACATAAACTGTCACCCCGCCATGTGTGCGGGCGCGCACGCGGGATGCTCTGATTTACGTGCAGGTGAGGAGCAGAGTATGAGAGAAAGACAAAGAGAGACTCCGGAAATTGATAATACAAAGAATAGTTCCATATAGAACCTCAAACTTTCAATCTTTTGTAACCTCAAATGAAACCAGCTCTCCTCCTCAAAGTCTTGGTCTTCCTCTACCATAAACCAGAGATACTTTTGAAATAGATAAAGAGCAAGATTCTGTGGAGAACATGAAGATAAGAGGATAAATCTGCTTATGTTGTTTGTTTCTTTTTTTAGGATTATAATTTTTCCCTAGAAAATGTCATTTTATTCTAAAGTATGTTTAAATCATTACACAAATATTTGAGTTATTGTGAGCAGCGAGGACCAGAAGTTCATTTTGTGTTTCACATTCTATTCAAGTTAAATGACAGCACGTCGACATCGTATATGATGATGATGATGTACTTTCCTAGAGTAAAGAGTCACAATGAAAAGAGTTGGAAGATGAGAATGTGATTTTTTTCATAATTAACACTTTTTAGGTGCTTTTCAAAATAGATATATATATTAACAAAAACGTCACAACTTTTGTCGCAACTTTTCTCAAAAGCTGCTGCAACATCAGGCGTTTTACTCCGCAATAATCATAACAATCTGCTGCGAAATCTTGGAGGGTCTATTTAATGTGATGACATGTTTCTCCAGTTTGGTTGACTTGATGAATACAGAGATGTGAAGTTTTTAATCATCTATCTTGAGTGCAAAGTAAACATAAAACATTTTAAACAGACTTAGACAGTTTTTTTCAGCAGACTCCTGACCTGCTAGGACACTCATTGACTTGAGGTTGTAGCTTTTTTAATTGGTAAATGGCTTGTAAAGTGCTTGAAGACCCAAAGCACATTGCAGTTACAGTCCCGTTCACACACACACATTCATACACTGATGCCAAACACTGGCGCCAACATTCCACTAGAGGCAACGTCGGTTGTTAAGACATATCATAGTAAATCCGTTTCATTGCCGTTGGCTTTGGCACAATATGTCCTTTAAAAACCAATGGAAATCAAACCATCTCCATTAATGGCTAGCAAAAAAATAAACTGCATCCACTGCGACCTTGTGTTTGTGAATTTTGAGAACGACTAAACATCCTTGTTGGCCCTCACATGAAAAAAGACAATTCTTTAGATAAATGGAAGACATCCATACATTTGTCAGGGTAAATACAAAGACATCCAATGCAACTGGATCCTTTAGCGCCCCCTTGTGGACCATTTGACTCATTACCATAAAAAACGCTTCATTCTGGCAAAAAGAGAACTAAATCAAAATGAGGTCATTTCTTAGGTGGTTGTAGACGTTGTTTATCTGAAAACTCCACATGATTACACTAATGTACATAAATATAATAGCTACTTATGTAGCCTCCCAGACAAAAACTCAAGGGTTTTCCATTTAATTACTGCATTCATCAACTAACATACTGCATGACAAATGGTTTTATGCTAACAGAAGTGGGGTGCACACTCATTAACATGTTTGTGCAGATTTTGCTTTCCTTGTAACACTCAATTTTTTAACCTTTGTATTTGCTCCTACCACGTTCTCCTTCACTTTCCTCTCCCCGCGGGGGTTCTAGCTCGCTCTTTCATGTTGAATGGGAGAGGTAAACGTTTGTCATGGAGCCAATAACCGTGTGGGCGTGCGTTTCTGCGCATGCAGGCATGTTTCGCTGTTCACATGTCTCGCGTGTGCGACGAATCATCGATGCGTCTTCTTGCTTTCTCGTTCAGAGATTTTAACTGCAGAGATTTGTCACTGAGTTCACAATGAGACGAAGGCGCCATGTGTTCACTGGTGGCGATGAGCCATCAACGGAGACTATGTACATATATAGGGACGCGACACATAATCACAGGAATACACACAAGTTTGTTCACAATGCTATTAGTCATCTCATCTCCCACTGAGCTGAGCAGATGAACAACATGCTTCTGACAGAACTAATTCAGCGACCCACGCCTGCATTATGCAAGGAAGGCTTTAGTCTAAAACGATTCATACAAGATTTTGAATTACTCTTATTTTTTTAGTGTTTGTAGATATGTGAGATGAAGTGAAGTGCTCTCCAAAGAATATTATTTTATGATTCAAAATAAGATGGTTTATTGTGTCATACGTATGTGAAGATTCTATGCAAGCGTGAATAAAGAAGATTGGACTTTTGGAAAAATAAAAGTTCATGAACTTTAGGTCAAAAAAGATTTTTGGATGAAAGTATTTTTTACAAAGTTTGAGATCAAGATTGAAATGAATTCTTAGTTATTTTTAGGTCAGTTTTTCTTTTAAAAGACGTAACAGTAAATGAGCAGAGCTGCTTGTTTATGCCTCACGGGTTTTAACAAAGATTTCTGGAAATTTTTTTCATATTTTAGCATAACTGATGGTCAGGATGGCCATTAACCTAAAGTATTAACATTTGTTTGCTGATTTACAACCACATTTATGCATCACCTATAATAGGGTTTTATAACCTTTAACACTTAAGAGCCATTTGGGTTGATTTCTCACTGACCACAACCCAGCAGGAGTCACACCTCCTTTTATGAGACAAATGAATAAACTATTATTATTTTGCATGAATAAAACAAACTTGAAGAGAAAATTGATTTATTTTTCCCAGATATGAAACAGTCCACAACTTTTAACAGAAGTTCACTAGACTTCCTTTCAAAATAAAAGACTTCCTGTGTCACAGGATCATCTCGATGGAGCAAATCTAGTAGTAGGTTGTGTAAATTCAGGAATGACAAGAAAAAACATGTTATTATACATTTTTGTGGTGTTTCTTAGCCAGAAATCTAACTTTCTAAAATCAAAACAGAGCTAATTAACTGTATTTTGAAACCAAGAGAACACTTAAAACATTGGAATTTGTCAAAATGTTTAGTTCTCAATCATCGATTAACCATAATTGCTCCTGTGCTTTGGAGGCTCGCAGAGTGATAAGTTATTTTACAGTTTTTTAAACGAAAAACTTTGTATTTTTCGTTAACCAGAGAGCCATAATAGAGGGATGGAAGAGTCAGACCCCTGACCTGTAAGAACCATGTTGGGAGCAGTTGTGATAAAGAACCCAAAGCAGAATTTACAGGCAGTCAAATTTGACAGTAAGTGTTTAATCTACTGACTTTCAACAAAAAGAAAAAAAAAAAAAGACTTAAATGAAGTGCATATTTAAATAAAAACACCAGTTTGATTCGATAATTCTCACAAGGGACCAATAGGAAGTCATACTGAACAAGGTGATTAGGAACGAGTGACACCTGGAATAACTTAGTGTGGGTACAAAAATGCAGAGAAAACAGAGCTGGATGCAAACAGACTCCAATATTGTTACTAAACTAGTCCTGGAGCGGACAGTTACCTCGAATGAAAGAAAATCAGGTCAAGATTTCATGGTGAGTAAAATAGATTGGAGGAAAAAAAAGCATTTTAATTTCTTCAAAATAAACAACAAACACTTTTATAATTGAAATTGAGTGTACTGATTTTAGAAACGGCTTCATGTGTCCAAATATTGATTATGGCCGCACTCTGTATCAAAATGAAACATGAAAATAACATGAAAATGCAAGATTCTAGTATAAACTTTCAGAAAAAAAAATCTTCAAGAGTACAACGGAGCCCAGTTTGACAGTCTATGACTGTTAAGCTCAATCAGTTCCCTTTCCCTGAACAGACTCGCCAGGAAGTGAAATGCTAAAACCTAAAAAAAAACCCAACATGTTTCATGTGTGCTAAGTCTAGCCTTTTAATCATGCAAGAAATCACTTAAGTGAAGTTTTTAGTGTGTTTGAAGCAAAAGAAAGGCTAACATCAGCATGCAAACCCCCATGAACACGAGCAGCGGGAAGGCTAAAGAGCACAGATGCAGAGAGATGAAAAGAGGATGGAGAAAGGTCCCGTTGGTGAAGAGAAAAGTGATGGTGGCGCGCTGCAGCGCAGGGAAATTAATTCTGTAAAGTAACAGTCTCAAGAAATATAGAAACAGAAAAAAACGATCCTCCCTGCAAACAGCAGCAGAATGGAGCAGTCCAGCTGGTCATCATTTACTCTCTCTATCACAACCTCTGACAAAGTAGCTCACTTTGTCAGATTAGCGTTCAGTTTCACGGCTGACTCAGCATCAAAGTCATTCCCTTGATTTCTCTTCCCCCCATTTCTTCAGGTTTCAGATCTGCCTTCAGCAGCAGCTCGAAGTGAGGTTGACAAACACTGATTGCTAAAAATAAATACAGTCCAAATTATGATTTTTTTTTTTATTTTCTTCAGAAAATGAAGAATTAAAAAGCACGGCATGACATCAGACCATTTCCTCAGATTTTAAAAAGGAGATTTAAACCAATAACTGCTAAAGTCTTTGTCACAACTGCTCCTTCAGTTGGATATCGGCTGTTTTTGCAGGAGAAAACGGGTCCAAATGACATTTTAAGAGCAAAGACTCTGTGAATCTACAGGATGAAAACATTCATGTTTTGTTTCCCTTCAGGCGTGCTGCAGGCGTCTGATTGTGTCAAACACTTAGATGACATGTAAAGATGAAGTAGTGTTGGAACTGAGAATATTAGACGATCACAAGAGCCTGAATCAATTTGATTCCGATGTTTTTCAATTCTTCAATTCAATTCAATTTTAAGTTTACAAATTGTACACATTTATTTAGAACTACATAAAAAATCTATTATTTAATTTGAATATATTTATATTAATCTGACACAGTTCATATATTGTAAAATGTTTTAGTAAAATACTAAGATTGTTAATAGCATACAGTGTTACATGGATTCTCTAGAGGAGAAGTTCTAACAAAAATGTTCAGATCCTTGACGTTGTTCTGCTTCTCCGGGAGAGCGTTTCAGTTTGGCCACTAGGTGGCGATCGCGCTATAGAAGTACACTATATACAAGAAGAAGACAACAGTATGAGGGAAAAAACGAAGTTTTAGACCACAAATGGTATTTGAAATTATTTCCTTAAAGGAGTTTTAAAAATGAATGCCTGCAAGTAAATAAAGATGTTCAGATTCAGTCAGAAATGTATTTTTTTGGTCAACCGAACGTTAGCATTAGCCGTCCTACGGAAAATTCTATTGAACGTTAGTATCAAGCTAGCAGATTTTAGCTTTATAAATCAATTTATATCTTTTGTGAATCGATTATTAATCTATTAAGCTTAAATTGATTCAAATCGATTAATCCATTTTTTTTCAACCCAGCCCTAAGGGTTACATTGCTTAGTACCAACAACATTTAGCCTGGGATGTGCCTAAAATCCATGCGGGCAATGTGCATTATGTAATTATGTGGCCCAGACTTAATGCCGACAGCATATCAAAATAAAAATAAAAATAAAAAAACAAAAGACGGACGAAACCCAAAATGCCAATTTTTGACGCAGATGTCTTAACCATGGGTCCCCAAACTACAGCCTACGGGCCGGATTCGGGCCACCTCCACATTCGGTCCGGAGCTTGAGCAATATCACAGACGCCTGATTTTTTTTTCCCGCCAATCTGGCTTTGAGATTGTTTGCTAACACTGCTAGCAAAATGGTGATCAGCTAACAGAGCTTCTGTTAGTGTTTGGCTAACAGAAACACTGTTAGCATCAATCGTAGACTGAACTATCAGAAAACACTTTGCCTGCAAACCGACCCCGGCCCCACATCAGAGAAGAAGAACAGTTATGTGACCCTCACAAGAAAAAGTTTGGGGACCCCTGGTCTTAACCATGTGTCGATATGTTTCGACTTGGGAATGAAAATGTGTTGATTTGGGAAGATGTAGGCATTACTGAAGTATTGAAAATGGCACCAAATAGGAAACAAAACCAAAGGACCACTTTGGCACCGGAACAGGATAAAACCCAAGTTAAACCCTATTTATAAAGGGTTTTGTTGGGGTGTCCAAATCGACAATTCTAAAATCCAATGCCTTGGAAACTTCCCAGAATTCTCAGCAAAAAACTAGTGTAAATTAGTGCTCACTAGATTGGCAAATATAGACCACAATGTATTACATTTGGATTTTTTGTAAATATAATTTTTTATATATAATTTATTCACGTTTTTCCTCATCAGAACACAGTAGATTTATAAAAAAAAGACTTTGTAAAATATTCATATTTATTAAGTTTTTTACTTTTGATAATAACATCAAGACTCCCTTGCAAAAGAGGTTTGAAATCTCAATGGGACTTTCCTGGTTAAATAAAGATTAATGAACTTGTAAAAAATAAAAAATATTTGGCATTTAAAAAGAAAAAAGTATGTATTTGAGTTCAGGGCACTGGATAGTCCCGCTCTATAGTCTTTAAGGGGTTTGGGGAGTCATAAGGGAATTTGGACATCGTGGTTGTACCCCCGCCTTTATCCAACTGTCCCATGACTCCGAAAGTAATGAAGTGGGTTCAGAAGGATGGATTTACATACAAAGATACACATGAATAAGCTGTTGACGGCTTTTCTCTATCTGCTTGCCCTATAACGTGCCGGACTGACGGACAGTTTCATGCCATCTTCACCTGTGCTTGCCTATGTCTTTTCCTGGCAGCATGCATAAAGGTTTTGACAGCTGACTGGCAGAAAGACCACAAACATTCATCATAGTAACCGTGAGGCTGTTGTTGGTTGTTACTCTGTCAGAAAAATTAGAAATGAAGAACCTATTAAAGGTTTTAATGCCCAATTATTATTTTTTTTGTAGTTAACATTCAAATGAGGATTTGACAAGAATGAAATGAGTGGAAAACTAAGAAGAAAGAAAGAAATGCGAATGAATGAAAGAGCGGAGAAAAAGAGCAGCATGTGGAGCGGCTGTCGTTTATCAGCTCTGCTTCCTTTTTGTCATCCAGACATGAAGCAAGAAATGAAAAAAAAGTGTGAATCGATGTTCCCTCTGTCTGTCACGAACGTAGAAAACACCTTCCTTCACCATTCTCATGCACCCACTCTCTGAAACCGTCTTCACAGAGCACAATTGGACAATTAGAATATAGAAACCAAAGTGTGACCAAAAAAAAAGTGTTGTCTTCATGTGACTCATTCACCCTTTTCACTTCCAAATCAGTGAGTCATGACTGTGTGAGCATCTTTCTGTCTTAATGCGTGTCAAATCAATATTAGAACCCTCTACCTCCCTCCAAAAGACAAGAGCTTACAAAGGATTATTCAGCTCGTTGCTCTTTTTTTCCTCTTTTTTTTTTTTTTGTTTTTTTTCCAGACAAATTGAGTGTACGAGAAAGATAGCATGAACAAGAAAGGCGAATCAATGTAAGCGTTGTTGATAAAAAGACAGGGAACCCTGGGAGCAGAAAGCGCTGCGGGGGCAGAGGCTCAGCTTTGTAGTTGAGTTCATTTACCCACTCACAGATTCAGATGTTACCGTGTTTTCTGCTGACCCGGCTCAAGTTCTGCTTCAGTAGAATCTGTTCGTGTGAACACTCCTCCCTAACCCCTAGCACCCTGGATTTTAACTCAATTCTAACACATACTCCCTCCTTTTTCTTTCTTTTTTTTAAAAACTCCAAATATGTCACCCATTTGCTAAAACAAAAAACAAATGAATTGGAACCTTAAAAGAAGATTATTTAGTAATCCATCATGTTCTGATCATACAAATTTTACTAATGTCAAATCATTCCAAAGTAATACATTATGGTCTATGTATTCATCACTGATGCATTCTAGCTTTTAGAGAAACTTCTAGAAAATATTTGAGGCATTTTGGAAATCAAGTACATAGTTTTGATGCATTCGACTTTGGCGCTGAAAAATAGCCGCCAAATCTCATCGTGGTTTACATGCTTTGGTGCTGATTGTCCCAACAGAAAAACTCCAAATTCAAACTTCTTGTTTTACCGATTTCTATTGGGTGAAGATCTAAATGACATGTCACCACAGTCAAGCGGGAAGCGTGGCCATCAGCGATCACTAGTGAACTTTCTGTGTTGGGTAGACCTATGGTTACTCATTTTATTTGTCTTAAAAGTGAGACATGTTTATGGATGGATACCGTTTGGGTTTTTGTTCTGACACTGGCACCAATCCGTTACTTTTGAAAGATTGCTGGTTCTTCCAAGTGATGTTGGAACTGGTGCTTCTTTTTGTTTGTTTTAACTGTGATCGTATAACGGAAAACATCCAAAATTTTTGAAAAAAACATCTAAATGTGAGGAAGCAGCATCACAGGTTACCACAGAACCTGAATGTTACTAACAGGGCCGGCCCTGGGCATAGGCAAACTAGGCGGCTGCCTAAGGCACAATTTGTTGGAGGGCCACCAAATCACAACGATTATATATTTATTATTTTTCTTTCCTTTTTTTCCCCGCTCCACTCTTCTTATGTAAACAAGTAATAATTAAAAAATATAAATCAAAAAACTCAAAAGTTTGATGTGATTAATAACGGCTGTGCAGTCACTGCTGAACTCTAAGCTGGGTTGTAGGGAGGAGAGGGGCACGCGGTGTTGCTGCTTCTTTAAATCTTTAAGGACGAAAAAGGGAAGAGGAGAAAACACAGGCTCAAAGCAGAGGTTTGTCTGTTTTATTTATATAAAATAGCTTAGATACTCACTCCTTCCTGCATTTTGGTCGAAAAAGAAGAATTAAACACCTTTACATTTGAAATGCCCCTACTTTCCTCTTGAATAATGGCTGATCGGTGACGCAGTCACTTAGCATGTATGCTTTACACAAAAAAGTTACCTGTTTCGAGCCCCTGACAGAGCGATGGAATTTTAGACCATGCAGGAACTTTGCCTCGGGCGCCATGCAGCCCAGGGCCAGGTCTGGTAACTCAGCTGTTCGTTTCAGTCTCCATCAACTTCACCATGCAAATCTTGCACAATTAATGCTATTTGCAATGTAGGAATGTGAGTTTTTATTTTATTTTGTCAATACAGAAGAAGAAATCTTGACTATATGTAACCCAGTCTTTGATGCACACACCGCTGCCTCTTCCTCGCGGCACCACTGCTCTGCTCTGCAATATGTTTGTGTGTCGGTGATCTGTAAAGACACCAGACGGTGGTTCTGATCCGTGGCAGACCTTGCAGCCCTTTATTTTCTTGCCGTCAACATGATGGGAACTGATCAAAGGCAGACAGTCGAGTGGACAAGATCTGCTGCAGCAACGCTCTCTGTTTGTCCCACAATCTGACTCCCAAAATGGTGGAGTGGGCGTTCACACAAGCACTGTGGAAGGGGTCCATAGTGCACTAAAAAGTGAGGGAATTTGAATACAACTATGGTGAATAAACTGGCAAAGTAAAGCTCAATTTTTCACATTTTTATAACACCTCCAGCACCTTTGACAAGAAAAAGCTATCTAACTGCCGGGATATCGTCTCTAACAGACTCTTTTTGTCTGCCAGTATTCAACTAAAGTTTGCTGCATTGTTCAGGTTCAGAGGAAAGAAATGTGCAAATTATAAAAATGTCAAAATGGGATCTTGAAAAACATCATAGTTTTTTCCCTCAATGTTTTTTTTTTCTTTTAAATCAAGAAAATACCATTTACATTTTAACTGAATTTTACTTTAGACTCAAATGTTTCAGGGTTGCTACTAAACCTACCAGAGCTACTAGAGGTACTAGAGGTACAAGAGCTATTGGAGGTACAAGAGGTACTAGAGCTACTGGAGGTACTAGAGTTATTAGAGGTACAAGAGCTACTAGAGATACTGGAGGTATTGGAGGTACTAAAATTGCTAGAGGTAAACGAGCTACTAGAGGTACTATAGGTACAAAAGGTACAAGGGCTACTAGAGATACTAGAGGAACAAGAGCCACTGGAGGTACTCGAGGTACCAGAGCTTCTGGAGGTACAAGAGTTACTGGAGGTACTAGAGGTACTAGAGGTACTAAAGGTACTAAAACTCCTAGAGGTAAACGAGCTACTAGAGGTACTATAGGTACAAAAGGTACAAGGGCTACTAGAGATACTAGAGGAACAAGAGCCACTGGAGGTACTAGAGGTACCAGAGCTTTCGAAGGTACAAGAGTTACTGGAGCTACTAGAGCTACTAGAGTTACTAGAGGTACAAGAGGTACAAGATCTACTGGAGGGGGATTCGATTGCGATTCAGGAAGCAATGATATGATTATGACACGATTATCAAAGCATCCCTGAGCTGTAATATTTTTTTTTATAAATGTTTCACTTTACTACAAGACACTATATCAATATGACTTACTTTTCTCCTCCAAAGTGTATTATTAACTAACGACAAGATCACTTTATATGTTTAATTTCTGAGAACATAGAAATTCTGACATAAATAATATTTTGTTGATAATCAAAAATCTTTCCCAGCTTCAAAAAGGAAAAATGTTCCCTGAACTCAACAACCTTAAATCAGATGATGTTACGTTTTATCAGAAGACCACTACTTTCAAGCAAAGTCACGGCCGATTGGATGATGAGCTCAGGAAGGTCGGCCATGTTTGTGTGCCCTTCAAAAATGTCAGAGTAAAACACGCTTCGAGTTTAGATCCACGGGTTACTTTCACTTTAAATCATACTGTTTTTTTCAATTATTGATTATTTGAAATTCGTAAAAGAAATCAGAATAGTTTATGGATCACAATCGATGAATCTGAAACTCGATTCCATACTACCCAACTTCTTATGTGTTTCCTGTGACTTTTAACTGGACAGGTTTGTAGAGACTGGAAGTTAGAAAATCTATGCATTTTAAATAAAGTAGCCTAATTATTACACATTTTCATCTTCTCTTACATTCTTTTTACGACCCAACCAGGACAAACATGAAAAGTGCCTCTCAAAGTTATGAAATCTGAAATTAAACATCAGCATCATGTTTGTGCGAAGACAGAAAACACTTCCAAAATGTGAGCCCTGATTAGACCAATAAATAAATAAATACATTCAGAGGAAATAAATGTTACACATGGGACAAACATTGATGATTAAACTGAGAAAGATATATAAAATGAATTAGTATATCTATCAAGGAGGCAATCAGAACTGATATACTTAAAAAATAAAAAATAACAATGACCAAGATTTAGTAAAGGAGGAAGTCAAAGATCAATAAAAACTAACAAAAATAATCCTAAAGAAAATGAAACGTATTTATTACTATCTGAATGAGATGTGGTTTAGAGTTTGATAAAGAAGATCAACAGGAAGGAGAAGCGCAAATATCAATGTTTTAAAATAATCTTTATATTTGCCAATAGTATCATTTATAATGGATTTGTTGTGTGACATGGTTTTTGATCCCTTTGTAGATCAATAACAAGTTTTTGAAGCATTATTTTTTCCAGTCAGTGAACTAAGGTGTTCCCTTTCCCTGGAGAACTAAAAAAAACTCTGAAAAACTTGATACTGTGTTTTTTAATCTTTACGATAGAAAACACACCAAACCATGACTGTCCTAAAAACATCTTGTTTTGTTTTAAATCTTCAGTTATAGAAAAAAATATCCCAATTTGTTCATTTTTTTTATGCACAAATGAATAAAAAAAAATTTTTTTTCCCTTCAGGATCGTCCTCAACTCCTGTGGATCCGACCGTGGTCAGAGTGATGGCGTGTTTCAGCAGGAATCTCTCCTGGTTGCACCATGGGCCTCCTTATCAGCTGTGCGGCTCGTGGGAGGGAGCAGCTCTCATCGCTGACCCAGTTTAAAGCAACATGGTGGAACTAGTCATGAAAGTAGGACACGAGACGAGTCAAAGTTTGCAGCAGCGCATGCAGGTGAATTGACGGACACACACCTCTCTGGAGGTCGGCTGTTTCCTGCCCGCCGTATTGATCCGTCTGTCCGGTTTGCCTCACATCAAGACTTTGTGTCAAACCAACTAAACAAACAATTACCGGTGAGAGATCATAAACGAGCTGCATTTCTTCTGTGCACACCTGTTTATTCCCACTGGGGGCAGTGTGGAAGGATTTGATGTTGAGGCTAACATAAAGAAGTGCCACTTGACGACCTCTGGGGAGGCTATTCAGACTGCACTTGAAAATAACACCATTACTGCTGACTGCAGACGGGGGGGGGCTAGCCTGGAAACAACAGCGCTGCACATTGAAGGGAGACACAAAGATCACTTTATAGTGTTTAAAAGATAAAAACTTATTGCAAAGTTATAGTAAGTAATGTCAAACGTGGGAAATATTGGGTAAAAAGAATAGTTTTTCTTTGTCCCCAAATCACTTGGAACTATTTTTAAAGATGACTTAACCTGAACTCCTGAAAAATTTAGCGATACCTTTGAAAATTCCCTCTGTGGCTGTGAAGGCTGAACATGCACACTGGCCTATTTTACAGCCTCGCTTTGTTAAATTGTTATCTGTCTCTGTTTTTTGTTTCACACTTTGCTCTTGGTAGGTTTTGACTTTAACTTTATGGAGAAAAAAAAAGAGATGCAGGAGAATTGATAATTAGTGCTAAACTTAGAGTTGCATTTTAATTCCATTACAAACTGTGCTGATTTATAGTGGATTTACAAAGTTTTCCTATAAATGGGAATGATTGCACAACATTTTATAAATTCATGTACTAATTTTTTTTTAGTTTTTAACATATATGTGTGGCATTTTTCTTCTGAAAGAGAAAAAATATCATAAGAAATCATTTCATGTTTGGATTTCCTTTTAAGTCGCTGTCAATCAAAGTGCCAGAGAAAAACTCTGTTTGAATTCCTGAAACTTTCATACGTCACAGTAACTAGCTAACCCGGATGCAGCTGTAGAGGCGGAGAAGAGAATATAACATCCCACTTCTGTGCTGTAAAGGATTGTAATTCAGTGAAAGGCCATACTGATGTTAGCTTTCATTATTTTCTCAAGGAATCTGAGGAAAAAATGGATTGGATTTATTGGTCACAGCAACGTCAATAATTATTTGATTATTTTGCCTTTACCAACCACATGACTAAAGATCTCTTCAGTCATTGGCTAGAAATTACGAGGGTGAGGCAAAGCAACAAGAGAAAGACTAACGGAAGTCCAATGCTTTGCAATCCATGTCGGGATAGTTAATTTATTCAAACTTTATATTTAATGTCTGTATCAACGTGACGTACAACGGTGTTTACTGCTACTTTGTTATGGTGGAGGCATGCTGGAGGGGACAGCGGCTAAGAAAGTCCTCTGTTGAGTGTTTATGTCATGCAGATTGTCAGGAAAATAGTGTGAGAAGCATTGTGTAACTCGTTAAAAGTTGTTTTAAGAAAACTGCATTTCAATGAGCTGTTGTGTTTTATCGCTGCTCCGCTATTCTGATTACATCCTGTAAAGCCTGGGTATGGAGGCTGTTTTGCTCCAGTTGTTCCACTGCGAGCGTGGAGCCTATTCAGAGTAAGGAAACTCAGAGCAAACTGTAGCTAAGTCCGATTGAAATAAACTGAGACCATCTCAAAAAACGGGTGAGTGAACTGTTCCTGATCCTGGACCAGGGTCTGCTTGTGAGTATTAGACTGAAAATTAGTTAAAATTAGTTTAAATGAACAAAATGTGTCTATTCTGAATACACCCCAAATATTGCTGATTTATTTATAATCAGACTTTTATAGAAAACGTTTACAGAAACAGATTTGTTTATTTTTTGTAAGAAAAGCTTAAAGTTAAATTGAGAAAATATTACCCAATAATATTTGTAAAGATGCGCACCTAAGGGAGCTGCCGGAGGAGATACTAAATTGATGAAATTGATGTTATCTTGCGCTTATTTCTAAATTGTATAATTTTGACAAAATATATTTCTACTGAGAGTAAAATATTTGAAGTTATTTAAGGTTTTAGTCGATTTATTCTGGAATAATATTCCTGCCTGTTTTTATTCATAACAATATTAAAAGGCTACGTTTTAAAAGTTGTATAAAAGTCGTTTTAGAGTGTTCAATAAATGTTTATCCTGTTCGGGCCGCGACCAAAGGTGTGTGACTGAATTTGACCCCCCTGCTCTAAAAGGAGCATTGGACATGTATAAGAAGAAAGTATTTATTTTAAACGTAAAAACACAATGAGATGTAAATTTAGAATTTAGTAGCAAATATGACATTTGTTGTTGGTTTTTTTGTTCATTCACATATAAGAATAAAAACGACCATTAAACATCGTATTCAATTATTTTTGAGGTCATCATCTAGCTATAAAATATATCATTATTTTTATTTACTAATTTTTTACCCAATATATTCTGAAGGTAAAAATGTTAAAAGTAGCTCATTGTTCCTCCTCATCCTGTTGAGGTTCATCTTCTTCTTCTTATTATTATTATATAAATATTATGAACAACCTTTATTAAAGCCGGATATTCCCATTGAGATGAAATGCCTCTTTTGGCCAAGATGGAGAGAAAATCTTGATACGACTCCGAACTTTTTAATTTACCACTATTGTCGACATCCTGCAGACACTAACATTGTAGTCGAGTATGTCGGGTGAGTTTTGAAGGCTGCAGGATTGGTTGTTGCTTCATTTACGTCATCATGTGACCTTTAGTAGTAAGTTTAATCGACTACTGTTTAACAAGAATGCCACAAATTCTCTTAAGACTCAAGAAGTGTGTTTTTGTCTCTGAATCAGTTATTTCTTGTTCCCAAAGGATATAGTAATATCAGGGAACAGTGGATGCAGTTTATTTATTTTTCACAGCAGTATGGTGTCTGTCAGTGGAAGAGTTGAAGGAGCTGAATTTGGCCTGCCTAATAAACAGTTGAATCTGTTTTTTGTGTATTAGGATAAGAAGCACCTGGTTAGTTTATGTCCTTTTCTACATGTATCATAGATCTAAGACTAAAAAACAAAACTGATTTATTTAATTTGGTAACTTTGAAATTTCACAACAATATTTTTCCAGGCATAACACATTTGAACATTTTCATTTCTTTTTTTTTTTTAAACAAACAGAGCTTCATAGTACCAAGCTAATTAAAAAAAAACAGCCTAAAGGCATCCAAAGTGTTTAAACAGCTTGGAAGAAATTCAACATCAACTGAGATGTCCCTTGAAACTGTTCAGATAGATGCACGAGGATCAAAAGAATCTGTTCAGATTAAATATGAGAGCCGTGGACCAGCACAAGAAGGAATGCAGGTGTGAAGCAGGAAAAGTGATTGATAACTGAGTTGTTGCTCATTATCGCAACAACAGAAGTTAGGAAACGAAGAATGACAGATGGAGACGCGATGAAGAAGCGGAGAAAAATAAATGAGATTAGGTTTGGTTGAGTTGGTGTTCGACAATGGGGCGGAGATTAGAGAGGAAGAACATCAGCGGAAGGATAAAGATGATGCAGAAATAGGAGTGACAAGAGAGATAAGAGGAAAATTATAGAACACAGGATGAAATGACAGAATGCGGCTAAAATAGAAGCATTTAGAAGAATAACACTCAGAGAAACCAGAACCTTTAAACTGGAATATCTGATTGAAAAGGCCAAAAATCATTTAAAGAGGATATATATATTTGCTGTTTTCAATTAGACATCTTCATAAGCTACCTGCCTAATCACAAAATGAACATTTTCAGAGAAAAACAATCATTTTTGCATTTACCTAATCCCAGGCGAACATGTAATTCCTTTAATATAAACGTAATTATGCTATCAGAAATATTTAGCTTGGTTTAATCTCTTTTGTGAATCTGGAAAACTTCAATCAAGCCGTTGAAACAGAAAGTGAACACTTGAATCAGTACAGTAACAGATTTAAACCCCACCTGGGCAAACCTTTTAAAAAGAGCGGAGTTGAATAGATAGAGATAACATGAAGTGACCAGAAGGAGAGGAGGTGGTTGGACAGAAGCTGAGCAAAGAAAAAAGCCACATGTGGAGCTCTTGTATTATTAAATGTCTTAAGATGTTACTGCGAGCCACTCGTCCATTAAGAGGGCCGACCCTTTAGCCACTCGTTATTTTTATTCCAGTTTCTCTTTAAAAACAGAATCATGACTCATTCTAACCTTTTTTTTCTGGTTTCGGGCCCTGAAGGTTCAGGTCTACGGGTCATTTTAATTCATGAGGGGAAAATGTTAGAAATCCTGTAATGTGCTGCTGACTCTGCTGTTATTGTTAATTACAAATTGTTAGACCGCATACACACAGCATAAAAAAAGCATTGACAAACTCGTTTTAATGAGCAAGACCAGCAGTGGCTTCCTGTTTAATGTGTTTTGCTCCAATTAGGAAATAATTGTATGCTTAAACGTATTCACACTTTGACTCTCTTTAGAAATAGAGAATAGAATAAAAATTATTATTATATAAATTATTTGACATATTTCTATAAGTGTCATAGTCGTATATTATGAAATAATGTTATATTAGTCAAAGAAAGAATTTTAAAAAGTGTAAAGAGATCATTAGATGAAAAGGATAGTGACTCATCATAAATGTTTAAAAAAGGATTCTTTACCACCCAAAAACTGAGACATTATGATCTGTGTTTTACAAGCATGTGGCTTTCTTTGAAGATTAAACTCTATTTCCCAAGATTCATTTCCCCTTTAACGAGGGCTGGGCGATACACCGATAAATTCGATATATTGCGATATGTAACTTTTAATCAATAAAGAAATGAGTCTATTGCAATCATTTTGAAGGGTCCGAAATTGACACTTGCCAGTGGTGAGTATTTTCTCCTCTTTGGAGGAAAAGTTAGTTAGTGAATGTTTGCATCTAACTATTGATGATTATTTATGGAGAGAAAATAGACTCACTCTGATTCGCGCGTACGTAATTCTGGATTTGTGCATAACTTTGGATTTGTGTGTGTGTGATTCTTGATTTGTAACTCATATAATACATTTTGTGCAAAAGTAAAAAAATTACGAAAGTAAAAAAAAAATACAATGTACACATGGAAAAATAAAAATTACAACAGCTTGAAACTAATTACACACAAAAATCTTTAAAAAAATACGCACAAATCACCTTTTACACACACACGACACATCAGTTACACACAAATCTATCGTGAGACTCTTTTCACGTCTTTTCACGTCTCACACATTTACTACTACAGGCAGCACCAGCCCGCTTGGATCTGCGAGCTTAGAAGGCTCCGGCTTCGTGGGTGGTGACCAGCCCTCGGGTCGGAGTCTCGTGTTCGAGGCGCTGTCAGAGGAGCTGCTGCCGATCAAAATATTCTTATTTTTAAAAAGTTTTATTGGATATTATTCGCAATCGAAGTTTAAAACGGCTGACAAGAGAACTATGGAGAACGAGCATTCTAGTAGTACTTGAATGTATCACTCGCGGACGAATTTGTGAGATGTGAAGAGTCTCATGATAGTTTTGAGTGTGACTGATGTGTGTGCGTAAGAGGGGATTTGTGCGTGTTTTTTAAAGATTTTTGTGTGTAATTAGTCTTGCTTTTGTTATTTTTATTTGTGCATGTGTTATTTGTATTTTGTATTTTTTTTTTTATTTTGTCATTTTTTTACTTTTGCACAAAATGTATTATATGAGTTACAAATCAAGAATTATGCATGCAAGAATAAAGAAAATGCACGCACAGATCCTAATTTACGCACAAATCAAGAATTACGCACACACAAATCAGAGCGAGTCTATTTTCTCTCCATATTTATTAGCTCTCATTTAGGTAATTTTTCTAGACCTTTCCACTTTTCCACTCCACTTCCTTCGTCTGCATGAAAGGTAAACAAACGCTCATGAGACGCCACACCTCCACGGTCATTTCCGCTAATCTCCATGTAACGGTTAGTTTCAGCTGATGAAGCAGTAGAATATCTGGTAGATTTTGTTGGACGCCCGTCAGAACTGGAAGACGAACCAACTGGACTCATACCAGCAACCAAAAGTTTAATACTAACTGTTGATTTGGTGACCGCGATGTAGCACTAGCATGATGCTAATACTATACAGCTGTTTCAAGTGTAACCCATATGTTTTCATGGAGCAATTCAAAGTTGGACAATATTTTCGCTGACTGGACGGTTTAGACGTGGGGGATAAATACAACAGAAAAAATCTGTTTTCAACATAATGACAGAATTGAAATCACTGTGTATTCTTAGCAGTTAGCTCTATTAGAGATGCACAAAAACAGCAACTTTTTTTTTCTTAGCGTGTTTGACTTTGAGTTTACAGTCAGAGACATGTTCTGCCTAATCAGAATTCTTCCCTTTTCGCTTCCCTTTAGCCCCTCCCCTTAATTCCAATTTGCAGTCGAAGTCGTGTCCGGATTATTATTTTTTAGATTTTACCCTCTAAATGGAGGGGTCCAAAGTTCACCATCGCGAGAGTAAACCATGTCGCACTGAGAAGCACAAAAGTTAACATTTAAATTAAGTAATGACTTTGTGTTGTAGCATGACTTTTTAAAGTTATAAAACCGCTGTTTATCATGTATATTCAAGCGCTGGTAGCTTTGCTCTAGTGCTAGCGGATCTGTGATTATTGATGATTTCATTGAACCAAAGTAACATCCGAAATATTAGACACTATTTTTTCATCATCCTCCGTTTGGACGGATAAATGAAAGGAAGATTCGGATTGGGCCGATATTTATATATTACTTTAATGCAATTTAATTTTCTTAAAATAAATTTAGAAAAAAGTTCAAAAAGTAAAATGGCTGAAGCAAAACTGAGATTTGTCGCTCCCTCAGCAACATTACATCATTTGCGCTGAGTGCGAGCGCCGGCGAGTGTGCGCTCAGCGGTTGGGCGGGGTGGGCGGGGTGATGGGTAGGTCCGGAGCAATCCATCACACGCGGAGCACAGCATGAACGGAGTATGGAAGGATTTGTGATCATTCCAGCATTATGCATTATTGTTTATTTGTATTGAATATTTTCTGTTAGTCGGAAAACAGTTTGATGTCAGGGGCATGAAGAAAACATAGTTGGCCTTAAAATACATTTAATTCTATGCTCTCATGTAGCCATGAGGCTTAAAACTTTGGACAGTTGCTCCTCCCACACACGTCTTTAGTGCCAAGTTTTGTTTTAGATGAGTATCAAACGTGAGTTTGATGCGTTCGTTGCGTGCATCACACTATAGGTGTGTGTTATTTAAGCATCACCTGCCACATTTCTGATAATAAAGGGTTTAACGTGAGCCTCCCATTGCAGTTTGGTGTGGAAAGGATGTTTAAATACCGTCCCCGCCCATGTGACAGATGGGATGCACACGCGTGTTCGAGGCTCGCCTGATGTGACAGTCGCTTCTTCACATTTAACCATTTTCAGACACAGACCGGCAAATTGTGCAAACAGACTGCAGAAATCTTTGTGACACGCACAATCGCACAAACACACGCCCACGCACGCAAACACACACACGCCAAGCTGATTACATGCTTCACGCTCACACGTGCACATTAGAATGCTGTCTCTGCAATGTTAGTCGCCTATAATTACTCACTTTCACACACACACGTGTGCAAAAACCACACATGCACATGCTGGCAGGTTGACATGTGAACCGCAGTGAAATGGATTGTTGTGACGTAGACATCACAGGATAATGGTGTGTGTTCTGTGCACAAGTGTGTGGGAGCACGGCTCCTTGACTTTGTTCTAATGGATTCGTTTTGGTCATTTATCCTTAGATGTTATTTTGTGGTTTTCTATTGTTTGCTCTGGTAGATTTTGCAGCTTCAGCTTCTTTAAAAATGATCTTCGCAGCCTCCATTAACCTGTGCCTCCCTGACTGCTGATCTGCTGTAAGTTAATTTATGGATCTCATACCATCAAGCCAACAGAGCAGAACTAATGTGGAGATAACAGCAAGTATCTAAAGGATAAAGAAAGGTTAAATGATTGAGAGCAAGATGACAAACAATTTGGTTAAATAGGAAAACCATAAGTTCACTGAGCTACTATAATGACTCTGACAGGAAAGAAGGCCTTGACTGTATATGAGATCTGGACAGAGTGAGTTTGATGTCATTTGGTTCAGCTCTCAATTCAATGTTTCTATGGAATTCCAAACCCTTGCCACATGAAAGCGTGTTTGGGAAAATATTGAATCTTTGAAAGTGACTGTTTATCATATTTACTGTTTATTTACTTAAACACCCACTCCGATGAAAATCGTGTTTTGGGAGTTTTTAACATGTCCTTGTTGCATTTTTCTTGTGATTCAGGACATATATGAAAGAATTTAAGATAAATCCAGCACTTCTGAGTATCTCTTGATTCAGATTGTTTTAAATTAGGAGCAGAGACAAATAACTGCTGACAAATGGATCCATCCACGTTTTCATTTTCCTCATCTGAGACTACAGTCACATATCATGGTGGTTTTTGCAATTGGGAGGCTGCAGTTGCATTTTTACATGATTAATGCTGGCATTGAAAGTTTTAAGAAAAAGTTTACATTTTATGGCAACCGGACGATGTTTAGACGTCAGTCAGTGGCTGCCTGGACGCATTCAGAGGTCAGCCGGTGGCATTCCAGTGACAGGTTGGTGGCAGTAGACACCAGCGTGATAATTGACTGATAGGTCCCCAAAATCGTCTGATAATCAGCCGATTTCAGACTACCACCCCCTGCCCTGTGCTGACGAAGAGGCAGAAGTGCTTGGATCTACAAGCAACCAAGGTTTACTAACAACCATAACAAAGGGGCAAGGCAAAGGCAAGTCAGAGTCCAGGCGAGGGTCGAGGAAGACAGGAAGACAAGGAGACAGGTGGACATCCAAACCAGGAGAAGTAACGATGAGAAACGCTCAGAAATGTATGCAGGGCAGTAAGAGACTTCGCACTGAGGGTGATGAGGTGGATGAAACACCTGAGGAGATCTGGCGGAGGAAGTGAGTGCTGAGAGTGGAGAGGGAGTGCAGGGTCAGCACTCAGGTGAGGGCTCCCTCTGGTGGTCGGATGTGGAGCCAGATGGGGAAATGCTGACACACAGTCAACGTCCGATTGTTACAAATTGTGTGGTAACACTGAGGGCTGTTGATATGGACCAAAGGCCCAGCAATGAGCAGATGTTCATTTAGTGATTCCGGCCACCATGGATCCTAATGTGGAGAAGGCACTGATAGCAGCACAGCAACTCATCTGCATTATGACGAACTGCTGTTGATGCTGAGAAGAAGACAGAGTATGGTTTTTTATTTAGGGAGGATATTTTGTCCTCAAATGTGTACATTTGTAAATTGGCAAGATCATAATGTGTTCTATAAATCTGAGTTGTGAACGACCATTGGTGCAGAATGACCCACTTTTTCTAAATACCCCCGAGGTACCTGGCGGCTGGCACCCGGTTGGACTTGATTTGGACGGCCGCCGTCCGGAAACATTTACACATCATTCAGTCAGAGCTGCTGCCATGAGTAATGATGTCTTCCTTATCTGACTGACTGCCACTGTCTGCATCTATGACTACGCCAACGATTAGGAAATAACATCTTTTATTAGATTTTTAATGCCTCCCTATGGCATGGTGGCGGTTGTATTTGTGACCCGAGCATTACTGGCATCCACCTGGACAGCTTAGAGATTCTCAGCCATCTTTGTTGCGGCGCTAATGTTAGGTCGGGGTTGTGAGGGGCTGGAAGCTAGCGGGGAAAAAGTGTAAACAAAGGATGATGGGATATCAGTGGGGGCTTACTTCTGTGCCACAACTTTTTGACACTATGTCCTAGAAAACGACACAGGTTTTTTAATTTTGGCTAAAAACAGCATGTTGTTGTTATTGTTGTTGTTCCCCTTTCGGCTTATCCCATCAGGAGTTACTTCAGCAAATCAGCTTTCAGGAGGATTCCCTTCCTGAAAAAACCCTGTATAATCATAATTAAAAGAAGAAAGAAAAACATAAGACAAAAGTTTGCAGGACAGAAGTGTGGATGACGCAGCAGAAGGAGGAAGCTAAACCAAGCAACATCTAACTTTTCTGTCTCTGCAGATGCTGCCGCCTTCTTACATTTTTCATTGCTCTTGCTATCTATAGATAAAAAAAAACAGAGTTAATTATGGATGAATCACGCTGGAGCAACCTGCATGCTTTGGTTTCGCATGGTTTCCTGTTTCTCTCAAATTCTACCACGCATCAGTACCACCCTGTCAGAAATGTCCATTTCTCTAAAAAAAAAAGACACAAGAACCATGGATTCCTACAAAAATAAAAATAAAATACTCACGCCTTTCCTTTACTTTTGTTTTGATGGCACCAAAGAAGGAACGGGGTTTGGTTTGAACATGACAGTACACAATCATCTTTCTTAAACTCTGAAGTAAGTAAATAACTTTATTTAGAAACCAGTTATCAGTTAGCTAATATGTGATAAAATGACATTACTCTAATAGGCAGTGGAATTCAGTTTATAATTACTGTTTTCCGGTTTGTTAATATTCTCTACGGATTCAAGGACTCAGAAAACAGTCTGAGTAAAGAGGAAATTGTTCAAACGTACTGCATATGATACAAAACAACTT
The DNA here is from genome assembly GCA_003999625.1 of Oryzias javanicus. Lineage (NCBI taxonomy): Eukaryota > Metazoa > Chordata > Actinopteri > Beloniformes > Adrianichthyidae > Oryzias > Oryzias javanicus. Next base: position 7,001,938 of record CM012443.1, read on the forward strand.
TTTGTTTTACCGTGAAAAACTCAGTTAAGCTACAGAAGTTTGAAATAACTCTTCTCATGCACAAACGCAATATGCCATAAATGTGATATATCAGTATGTTTTTATTCATATTTTAAGTTATAACTTGAATTATAATATAATATGTTTTCTTTAAATATAATAAAATTTAGGAAGAAAACTTAGGAAGAAAAACCTGTTAAAAATATATTTTTTAGTTTACAACAAACTTTATTTTAGGATTATTGAAACATCCTCTTAAAATGTTTCAGTGTAATGAAATCATAATTAGAATTAATTAGGCGAAGAGTTTGGAGTCACAGCTAGTATGTGCTCAATTAATAGAAAATAAACCAAAATTGTATATTTAAACCTTCTTGCACTTAATAATTCATAAATCCAACCTCATTCCTCCCAAGAGAATCTGGCCAAAGAGAAAATATATGACACTCAAAAATTAATAGCTGGAAGTTCCTCTCCCTGCCGCAAAAAAACACGATCATTTGCGCCCAAAATCACTGTCCGGAATCCTCGACCGGGACCCTCCGTTTTAAGCTTTCAACCTTTTTTCTCTTTGACATATTGTAACGTTGTGTGATCAGCTGATTTACAGAGAAAAAAACTAAACTTTTAGACAGGTACGGTTTATTCACATTTACAAGCTGATAGTTCTGAAAAGTTTTTAAAATATATTTTTTGAAAGGGTTTCCTAAAGTTGCAAAATTTCCGCTTCCGGCTAGAGATTGTTTCTGCCGCTATCTTGCATGTGACCAGAGGCCCCTCCCTTTTTACTGCAATCTTCTTTTATTAATATCTGTGTGTGTACATAGTTCTGCCCTATAAATGCTAAATGCATAAATTCTGTTTTTTATATGAAGACATCAGCTCATGGTCAGACACATTAAACCCTTATCTGCCATGCAAGCTAATATACTTGAAATACTATCTGTCCTTTCTAGAAACATTTTGTTTTCTTTACCTTTTTCTTCCTCATTTTTGAAGTTTTTATTAATACAATTATAAACAATTTAATGTAAATAAATAAATATATATCTATGTGTACTTTATCTTATTTTTTTCAATTTTCCAGTCAATTCAGCACTAAAAATCTAAAGTTTGATTTATATATTTACATATATAATATAAAATATATACATATATATAATTTCTCTTCTCTAGTATTTTTTTGTTTCGATTACTTGAAATCAACCATTTCCGAAGAATAAACAGATCCCAATAAATCCCTTCAAATGCAACTTTATCTTGAGTCTTTTTGTTCTCCTTTCAACTCTAAGCCCCCATGGATCGATAGGTGGGAGCTGAGAGCAGCAGACCTTCAAAAGTGTCATTGTTCCACCAGCAGAAGCTCTTTGGAGGACAGAAAGAAAGCATAACGGGGAAGGATGCTTTCTTTTTTCTGTCTTTTTGTTAGGTTTTTCTTGAAACCTTCATTCTTTCTTGTTTTCGCTGATTGTTCCTTTACCAGGTCCACATTCTTTACTTTAATGTATCCTCCTCCTGTTGCCTTTGTCTGTTGTGTCTTGTCAACGTTGCAGTTCTTTAAGCCTTTTCTCACCTCCTCTATCTGAGCAGCACACTATAATCCCACCTTTCTTTATTACATGTTATGCCACATTTTTGTAATGAACAAAAAGTTTATAAAAATTTAATTTTATGTAATTTCTTTAAAAAACTTAAAATTGATTTATATGTATTTTTGCCAAAAATAGATGTTCGATGCATCAGTTACAGGCGCCTATTATCACTCGGGCAGCAATAGGACAATGTTTTTCGGTGGTGTTCATTCATAATAACAAAAAGTTTAAATCACTTAGAGAAAAAACAGACGGAGGAATAGAGACAGACTCAAAATTCTAAATGAGTTTTGCCTGTGGATCTTGACTGACAGGAAACATGGTCCTATTACGAGAGCTGTCTGTTGGAACAACAGAAATGAGTCTGAGAGGGAAACAGTTTGGAGTGTCAGACGATGCTCGTTGTTCTGAGACATGAAACCACAGTGTTAAAAGCACTACCAACTTAAAAAAATAAATAAATAACGTAATGGTAACACATTTGTTAGACTACAGACCAATTATAATACATAACTTTATAAAGATAAAGATTACTCAAACCAAAGCATTTTTCTCCTCAACCATGATAATAAAATGCAGTCAATAACATGTTCAGTCCAGCAAAATATTTCATCCTTTCAAAATATTATTTTAGTCATCACTTACTGTCTTTTACAGCTGATTCATTTTTGGTATGTTGTTTGAACAGATTTGTTTTTAGAGTAACCCTTGTGCTATCCTAGGTATGTTTACTTTAAAAGGGGGTCATCTGGACCCCAAACGACAGCGCACTGAACTTTCCAAGGATTTTTTTTATCTTCATTTGTGTCCCTGGCAGATGTAAAATTCTGTCTACCTTTCTCATGGGACAAATCACACATTAATTTAAGTATGGGGTCATCTGGACCCTATAAGAGAACAAGAGGATTAAACCAAATATTTCTCTATGTTACAGAGTGGGAATGCTAAGCAAATGTGCAAAATAGTTGATTCTTTCATTTTGCCAGAAGAGTATTGAAAACATTTAACTACGGTGGCCCTGAAGTGCAAATCGTATCAGTCAATGCAAAAACAAATTAAAGATCACAACAACAGTTAAAAAAAATAACAAAATTATATTCCAGAAAGCAAAACACAATTCCAAGAAAAAACACAAAAACAAATAAAAATGAGAAGTTTCAGTAATTAATTTCCAGAAATCCAAATGAAATGTTAAAAAAAATATAATTGATTGGAAAAAGACGTTTGTTCATCTTTTCCCCTGGAAGTTGAAAATTCTTCTTTCAGCTTCTGTCAACATCTACTGAAAACATTTGGCAATTGCTTAATCAACTCTTTATTGGAGTCGGACTAAACCGGTTTAGGCAAACAATTTCTTAGCATTTTGATTTTCTGGAAATTATTATTATTTTTTTTTTTACATTTGATTTGACTTCTAAAATATATTATTTTTAAAATGTTTCAATCTTTGTAATTGTCTTTTTGATGGTCGATAGAGTTCTCCGTTGAGTGATTTGTTGATTTGTACCTCAGAGCCACTGTCGTTGATGCCAAAATGACTAAAACTTGTCACTGTAGTTTTATTTCCTTTTATTTTTCATTTATTTAATTGACATATTCTCCTCTCTGGGTAGAATAAAAGGCTGCTTATCTGATGTGGTGGTAAACCTCATATTTCAACATTTTATCAGTGCATAGTGGACAAACAATAACTTTCTTTGGGTTAGTTGAATGCCTGTTTTAAAGGTATGAAGGTCAAATTAATGCCTGGTTCACATCGGACGCGGAGGCGCCGCGAAGCAATAAGTGGGCGGAGCGCACGCGGTATCCTCCAGGTGGACAGGTGCTTCTGCTCAAATGTGGTTATTTAGAGCTTGTTTTTGGCATCATCAAACACCCAAAACCAAAGCCCCCGCTCCGTGGTCAGTCCACTACGTTGATCTGTGTGTCTCAGTGTCTGTGTGTTTATGGGTGTTTTTTTTGTTGTTTTTTTTTTGTATGATGCGTTTTTTTTACATCCCTACAGTCTGTTTAGAAAGAAAATTTGCATGTACTTTATCATGAAAAACTGATGATATTTTGATAGTTGACCAGATATACTCGTGTTAACGCAGATCACTCATGAAATAAATAAACCAGACGCTGCATGGTACAAGCCGGTCACGGAGGACCGCGGCGCTTCACGTCTGATGTTAACTATTCCATTGTCTAACAAGAGTGCTGAATGGAACGGCCTCCATTCCACGTCGCTGCCGTGGGGCTTCCGTGTCTGCTGTGAACCAGGTGTGGAGGGCAATTTCATAGATACATGTGAGTGGAACAGATAATTTGAAAGTGTGTGGCTAAAACGATTGATGAGGAACAGAGTGCGGCCATACCTCCACCAGATGCGGCGTGGGGTTGAAGCCACACAGGTTGCACACTTGACTGTGACACTGTGTGCAGGAGTTGTAGTTGGGGGGGTCGGAGCTGCCGATGTTCAGCTCAGTTTTACAGAGAGGACAGTTCACCTTGGGCTTTTCTGGCTCCGGTACGACAGCGGGAGCAGCAGAAGGCTCCTGCTTCGGAGCCACTTTCTGCTCGTGCGAGGGCGTTTGCTGATGCTGCTGTCCTTGTAGCTGCGGCTGTTTCGCTTGTTGGCCTTTTTGATGGTGAGCAGGCGACTGCTGTTGCTGAGTTTCTTGCTGATGGGGCGTGGTCTTCTGCTGTGGCTTCTGGAGCGGCGCGTGTGGTCCACTCATGGCTCCTCCTGGCTGACTTGGATCATGAGGAGCTCCAGTCTGCGATGGCATCTTGGGACCCGTCATCGATGGCGGGAAAGAACCTCCCATTTGCGCCTGGCTTTGTGGACCAGGAGCGCTAGGACCCCCCATCCCAAAAAGCTTTGGCTGCTGTTGCTGCCTGTTGTCGGAGGCTGCATTGCTGAACACCACTTTACCTCGTGCCGGGCTTGGCTGCGTGGACGCAGTGGGCAGAGGGTCAACGTTGATCAGAGTGCTGGCCTGATTGAGCAGTGATGCCCCAAAGCCAAAAAGTTTGGTCAGGCCATCCTGGGCAGGGGGAGGAGCCTGACTCTGAGGTCTGTGGGCCGGGGAAGATCCTGCACTCCGGGTTTGGTCGTGGTGCCGTGCCATTGACTGATGCATTGGGGAGCCGCGGCCCAATTCAGGCTGGGACGGTGCCTTTGTCAAACCCGGTAGAGGAACTGCACCGGGGTGGGGAATCCGAGGACCACCAAGCTGGCCGGGGCCACCCGCTGAACCTCCAATAGGCCCTGAAGGTCCAGGACCTCTCTGGGAGTACGGGTCGGACCGCATGCCCTGCTGAGATTGCCCTGTTTGAGCCTGGGGGCCTGCGGGCCCCGGATGTCTCTGTAAGCCGGGAGATTCGTGTGGCTGGGCCTGGGGCCTTGGCTGTGAGGAGGGATACGACTGGTTTTGGGATTGGGGATACTGCTGGGTCTGGGAGTAGGGCTGGGGTTGGGAGTAGGGCTGCGCCTGCCTGTAGGGCTGAGACTGAGCCTGCTGTTGCTGGACAGACTGAGTCTGAGCCATAGGTTTGGACTGTGCTGCTGCTACCGGCGGCGTTGGCTGTGACGTGGGCTGCTGAGGTTGGACGATGGGCTTGGCTTGGTGGGACGGAGAGTGAATCTGCTGTTGGCTCTTGGAACGGGGCGTGGTCATATCAATGCCAAGGGCTCTCTGCATCTGACAGTTCAGACACAACCATTCCTGTACCTGGAAAGACAGAAAGATGTGACGTTAGGTTGACCTTTAAAAATTAAACTTTGCTGAGTAATTACAGGGATTGAACTTTTCTTTCCAGGAGCTTGATGCTTGTCCTTAGTGAAATGGTAAACCGCAGGCTTGTGACCATCTGTCCCCTGAAGGGAAATATTCCAGATCATTTAATACTCAATTAAAAAAAAGTCAATATTACAAACCTATTTGAGCAGTGTTTGGCAAAACAACAAGTTTGCAATGAATGGGTCAGTGAGGTTAAAAAACATCAATTTATTCATGCAGCCTTAGTGCTGAAGCCATCGCTATGATTCATTCATTTTCCCTTTTAAAGTTGATAGCTATTGATTCCTCCAGTTTAAATATCTTTGCTGACTCAGAAAGAGTCTCGTTCAAGTCATGCATACGCTTTTCATTTATGTAACTTTGAAATTGCTGATGATAAAGAGAATGAAACTGCACACAGACAGCAGTCAGTCTTTTACTTGACAAAAAAATAAAATACAGACATTAAAGTTCGCCTCTGACAATTTTTTTATTTAAAGAAAAAAACGTTCTCAGTAGTGTTTTAATTATGTTTATGTTTTTAACCAAAATACCCCAACACAAATGTCTTAAAAATAAATTTTTCATGTTGATCTGAAGCCTCTGTTTCCAAAATCTCCTTTGAGGGGGCGTGGCTTTTGAAGCTGAGCAGCTCCGCCTCTGATCTCCCCATCTGACTATGATAACTCTGTGTCTCGCTAGCGTAAATCCTGCACAAACATGTCAAGCAATCTGGCTAATGTCCAGCCGTATGGTTCTGATCCAGATGTCAGCTCAGATCTTCATGGACTGAACTTCCTCCAAAATCCTGATTCTTTCTCCTTCCAGTTCACCAAAGACTCTTTTAGCTCATTCTCCAATGTTTATTGACGTTGCTTTGATCAATCCATTCAATCCGTTGGTTTCTCAGATCAGAAAATAATGAAAGTTAACATCCAAATACTCTTTCATTGATTTCCAACTGCGGTCAAATGAGCCGCCGTTCACATTTCCGTGGTCACATCAAGAAGCTCCGTGGAATCTGGTGGAGATTTTCCAGAGTTCTCAGTCCTGCTACCGTAAGTATTGGATGAAAGTCAAAGCAAAAATCCAGTGATGCTGATTTGACCACAGAAATGTGAACAGCGGCTCATTTGACTGCAGTCAATGTGAAGATACCATCGATGAAACCATAATTTTCATCGGAGGAGGACTTTAATCAAAATGTAGCATAAATAAAGGCAAACCAACAACAAACCGACTGCCAGGCTGAGTTACTAGCAAACTGAGATTGCAACCTAAATGAAGAGCACTCCATTTGTTCACTTGTCCTCACAAATGCAGGTACATGCACTCATGCAAGCACAGCAACCAAATGTGGACTTATAGACAGACAAAATGAAATTAACATTCAACGCCTGTTTGTTTCTCAAATAAAACGGACAAAAAGACATCACCCCTCGTCCTCATCCTTTGCTCTCCACCTTCTTTAACTTCCTTCAGGTTAGAATTGATCCCCCTGTCACGTCCGGACCTCGATTGGCTCCTCGATTTCTCCCGACGGCTCTCGTACTGTCTGTCCGACGGGAGCGTTGCATCCGCCACTGCAGCTCAGCTGCCACGGGTGGCACTATTTTAGCTCCTCTGCAGCTCAACCAAGCTAGTAAATCTCAGCACGTTTAATGTCTTTCTCCCTTTCCCACAATGCAATGCGCAAATGTACTGTATTACCCCAGTCTGCCAGCCACTAAACGTCCCCTCCCTCCCTCCCTCCCTCCTCATCCCTTGGCAGAGAGCTACAGGACGAGGTGGAAGCTTGAATCTGTTGAGAAAATGTGGAAACACTAAGTATGCAGTTCTGCTGGCTGTGCACCCCCCCCTAAACACACCCCGCTTTGCCGTCTTACATTTTCTGGCTTGACAGGATCACTGATCCACGGTTCTGTTAACTCAGCCGCTGCACTCGCTGCAACAGTCTGACATCTCCTTTTCCTCTTTTACATATTTCCAGCAGGACTGTCCTTTCTTTCCATCATCGGCGCTGTTTACTTACATAACCCCGCCCCCCCTTTTTTTTGTATTTTGTCCTCCTTTTTTTATTTTATCTTCTTGCAGAGGCTCTGATCAGATTGAAAATGTAGGTCTCTTTTCTCGCATAGCTAAAGTGGGAAGGAGATTTGAAAGTCTAATGTTGCTGTGCAGGCTCCTCCTGCGTTGAACAGTCATCATTTCATCTGATAAAGATAGTTAGAGGGAGATGAAAAGAGGTAGACAGTGAGAAATAGAGAAAGGGGGCTGATTTTAATGAGTCACTCTCTATTCCTCTGCTTTATAAATCTCATCATAAGAGACACTTGATGGAGTGAGGCTTGCAACAGGGGGTGGAGGAAAGCAGAAGAGAAAGGGAGGATACACGGAGAGCGCAAACCGAAGAGAAGGGAGTCAGCAGTTTTTATAATCCGGGCAGCTCTTCCGCTCTCACTTGGTGAAGTTTAATCAAGCGCTCGGCAGCACAGAAGACCGCCTTGTTCCTGAGTGTGGTTGTGTCAGTGAATCCTTTGATCATTTAAGAACCGTTGCTAACAGGTGGGGAACCCCCGGGCGGGTCGGTCCCAGACCGGTCTCAGAGCAATTTCTGCTGTCCGATTGGGCAGGGAACTGGCAACGCTGATGTTCGACAAAGCAGCTGAAGCGCTGCATTATGGGATCTGCAGTTAATTTACTAGCACTACATATTACCAGATCGATAATAGCAACAACATGAAATGATCTCACAGGCCGAATATAATTACAAGCTGACCTGCAGGCCTGGAGTTTGACACGTCTCCTCCTGAAAATATCGCATGTAATGCTACACTGACATCGGGCTCAAAACGGGTGCTTGTGTAACCGCTTTAATGAATAGATACATGTCCACGTGTGGACACAATAGCCCCTGTGGGAAGGGGGGGGGGGGTGTTCCAACCTGCATTGGCATGAAATACTTGTTTCTTCTTTATCGAGAAGTGTTTTTATTCTGAAGTTTTGAAAGTCGCTTTACATCTACAGTCAGTCTCATTAGTAAAATGATGAAACACAAATGCTCTATTTGGTGATATAAATACTGTCTGGGTTTAAAGGACTAGTAATGGGCTGGGACAAAGCTAAAATGCGTATCCAGATATATTCCATATGTTCTAATGTATCAAAAATAACAAATAATTACCGTTGACAAACGCAGGTTTTTGTAAAATTTGACAATAACAACGACAAATTTCGCCCTGCTTCAGAAACGGCTCGATTCGGGTCACGTGACGCGTTGACGTCATGTGGGTAAGACAGCGCCAGCGGCAAAAAGCAGGCGGACCCAGGGTGTCTGCAGATACATGTATGTGTGTGCGCTGCGGCAAAGTTGAATTCTATAAACATCGGTGTTACTTTACGCACTGCCGGCTCAAATTGATCGGGCTTTACAGTCCTCAAACCACAAACACCCGGCGCCTCTGAATCAGCATCACTTTCAGAACAAATGTTTCCACAATCTGAGTCTGAAGACAGAATTGTGGACCTTGAAATATCGCCGCTATCGCTAGCTTCGACACGCAAAGGAGAAGCCGTCTTGCTATGTTGACACCGGTGACGTCACACGCACCACGTGACCAAAACGGAGCTTTTGCCCGGAAGAGGAAATTTGCATATGGATTGACTGCAAAAATGCCGTTTTATTTCAATATTTCTTGCTCAAAACACGCCAAAACATTTGGAAATTGTAAATATAAGGCAAAATACAGTTAACACCGAAAAAGACCCACAACCCCATTACTAGTCCTTTAAGTCATAAATTCAACATTATCAACAACTCTAAATTAAACTGGCTCCAATCGTGCGTTTTAGGCTTCAACATTCAAACCTCATTGATGAGTCGCTATGCAGTTTTTTAAGTCAGTTTTTAGGTTCTGCGTACAAAACGAGCAGCGATGGCGAGTACGTCAACATCTAAATCAGGTCAAACTTTGACCAATCAGGGACTGGGATTTATTTTCGGACACATAAATTTCGTCCTTTTCAAAACATGAAAATCCCAACCATTTAAAAATCGATCATTGGGGAGAAATAAATAACTGGAGTGAATTTGCACCATTTCAACATTTACATTAGGATATGATAGCGACAGTCCGGCGTAAATGCCATATGCTCTAAGCATGTTCAAGCACAAGCCACACGTGTTCGTTTTGACCTCAGTCTAGCTTCTATAACTTCATTGTGACTTTATTCCTGTGTACGTCTTCCCTTCTTAAAAATGAGCCCGAGTGTACGGTACTTCCTCTAAATCATCCTTTCACTCCCCAACATCTCGATAGACAGAAACTCCACGGCCGCCTCTCCAACATCCTCTTCCGTGTCTTCGCTTCATCATTACTGTGCTATTTCCTGCTCCTCAACAGCCTCTTCTTCCACTCTCTACTCTCTATGAATTCTTAAATACCAAGCTTTATAGCTTCAAAGATTACCTGGTTAAAGATTTGTTCAGGATTCAGAATTTGCACAACCAAAACACACGTACAGATCTGGCAACAAAGGATCTTTTGGTCATTTGGGTGAACTTGTACATAGTTAAATTAACCCTTTGTCACCTGAAGCGTCGCCGGTAAACACAAAATCTTTAAAACGCTGTAACTTTTCAACCGTTAACACGACCAACGTCTACTGGGATTACGCTGATCGCGTTAACGGTTGAAAAGTTACAGTAGATCACAGAACATGAACACTGGAGCTCCGGTGTTAAAGGGTTAACCAGATTTAGACAGAATCTCATGGCAGAAACTGATTATTGGGAATAAAAGGACTCATAAAGCCTGAGGAACAAATAAAGTTTTCTAAAAAAAAAAACAAACCTCAGCAGCTGTTTGTCTTCAAATAAGTGCAGAGGTTTAATTTGCAGCCTGATCTGCTAATATTGAATATCAATGTGGATTGTGTGGTGATTAATGGATGCTCCCGGTCAATGGCAGCATTGATGTAAGAGCAAAACATCTGTGTAGTTTGCAGAAAAGCAAGACAAACTCTAAAGTAATAACACACACTGTCATGGTGGAGACGCCACCAAAATAAAACTCCTCAACTCAATAATGCGACAAATCACTTTGGCTCCAAACTTTCCTGTACACAGCATCTACTTAAAGGAAAAACACAAGTGTTTTTCTGTTTTCATAGCTGGAAATAATCAATCGATTTGAATCGATCTAAGCTTAATAAATCAATAATAGATTCATAAAAATATAAATCAATTTAGCACATAAAGCTAAAGTCTGCTAGCTTGATGCTAACTTTTAATGGAATTTCCGACAGGACCGCTATGTTAACGCTTGATCAACCTAAACATACATTGATGACTAAATCTTTATAAACTCACAGACATGAAATCTTTTTTTAAAGTACCAATTTTCGTCCACACTTTCTTCTTCTACTGGAATAAAGTGTAATGCTACAGCGTGATCGCCACCTAGTGGCCAAACTGTAATGCCCTCCAGGAGAAGCAGAACAATGTTTACAGTTAATGATCTGAACAATTTTGTGCTTTTGAGAAACCATGAAACACTGTATGACATTAAGAATCTCATCATTTAACTAGTAAGTTTTACAGAATGTGAACTGGATCAGATTAATATAAATATATTCAAATCCTAGAGATTATGAATATATTTCTAAAAATTAGTATTTTTTTTTTAAATCTAAAAAAAAGAATTTAAATGTGTAAACTCAAAATTTAATTTAAGTGAAGAATCGAAAGAATCGAAAAAAAATCAGAATTGAATCAATTTAGGCCTAAGAACCATGTCGTTTCTGAAATTATAATCAATACCCAGCCCTAGTTAAAAGGGAAGTCGGACATTTTCACACAATAGGGGTGCAGTATAGTGAGCAGGATGCACATTTGGCACACTTTACTAATCAGAGAAAACATTTAGATATCCGCAGCAGCACTGCAGGCTTTTTTATTTTGCTTGGGAACTGACTTATTTGGCTTTTATTATCAACAGACCTGTTTCCCTACCGTATAAAACATTTCTGACATAAAGTGAGTTTTGATTGGGTGCAGGAGTCAGCCTCAACACGTTTTTTTTTTTTATTTGTTTTTCAAAGAAAACTAAAGAAACACTAAGAGTCAAAGAAGTATTTCAGCTTTAAGTACTGCTCTGTGTAATGACGGTCCACTGGCATATTTGCCTCCATTCTTCTGAAGCTTCGACAGTGCAGACATGTTTGTTCTTCCACATGATTTCTTTCACTTTTCAGTCCAGCAGGAATGAAAGGCAGGCAGAAGGTTCACTGAGCCAAGGCTAACGGAGAGGCCGGCAACATGACAAAAAGGGAGATGTTGCAGTTCTGGGTTTGTTTCCAGTATTTTCATTCTCATAGAAATGGCATGTACACACACAGAAGAGTAACCTTGGACTGTATTATCATGACTCAGTGGTTCATTTTTCAAAACATCTCTATAAATACAAAGCAGGACAAAAGGAATGGAAGAAAGGTATAGAAAGTCATAAGTGAGCACAATTATTTTGAATTCATTCAGCTTTTCTTGGGGGTTGAATTCTTTTGTTGAATAATAAAACTAAATTCAATGCAGTATTTCGTGTATAAATGTTAACATGTTTAACTGTAGTTGTTTTTAAGCATGAAGCTTAGTAACAAGAAACCTGAAGTGGAGGAGCGGTGACCCAGCGGACATGATGAGGTTAATATCCTCAATTATCCCAGGTATTAGTCCTAATCAAGACTAATGGAGGTGGCTTAATCCAACATTAGCCTAAAGGTCTGGTTAGAAAAAAAAAGCTGAAAATCCCTGATGATTCCTGGGAGGATCCACAGACAGACACATCTATTCATCATCAGAGGACTGTACACAACTGCAGCTTAACTACATTCATGTTCCTCCAGTTGTCCTTTGTTAAAGTGCACTTACTCTAAATATGCAATAAAATGTTACTTTAAAATTCGAGAACTACATTAAAGTAACAAGTTTGCAACAAACATTCCTTAGAATGAGACTGTTTGGACATTTTTTAAAAGTTTTCTAATGATCTTCAACACCCAAATCATGAAGGTGTAAACGATTAAAAGTCATGAATTTGGTCTTTTTACTGGTACATTTCCAACATCATTTCCTGTCAAATTAAGGCGACTTTCAGGATTAAGGTTTTTCTTTTGATGTCACAAATTGTGTAGCCAATAGATTAGTTTAAACCTCAATAAATCATCAAAATATGGAGTTTAGTTTTTTATTAACAGTGGGATTCCTCCCACTTTTATCCTTAAGAGTATGCAGAATACTTTCCATACTCAGAAAAAAACATTTAAGGTGATTTTCAATAAAAACCCATACATTTTTAGAAATTAAACAAACTCCTCAAAAAATAAAGAATGAAATCTATAAAATTGCAACAGATTACAAGAAAAGGAGCTTATCTGAGAGCTGGACGGCTGGCTCCGCGTGCAGGTATACTGACCTGACGGGTTTACTTGCACCGTTCTGGAACTCTGAGGGTGTCAGACCTCTTCCAGCACAGAGAACACATTTTAAAAGTCAACCGTTGCAGGTGGTCTGGAGTGAGGTCGTGCTGTGTTGACATAATGAGTGGGGAGTCCGGTAAACCACAATCTTCTGTATTAAGTCATGATTCAGCTCATAATACTTCAGCAGTGTGGACGGGAAGCACGTTCCGAAGCTGCTGATCAGTTCCTCACTGGGATTCTGGAAAGTCACTCTGGATACCAGTGGGTCAGAGAACAAATCCCACGACAGACTGATGCTTTTTCCTGGTGTCGTGTCTGTGTTAATCTGAATATTAAGAAAACGACTTAAATTCATTTTTTATGTAATTCAAGTAAAGTCTTATTTTGACATGATTAGCTGGTTATACAATGTTTATGTGTTTTAGTTCACTGATTTATCTGACTTTAATGACGTTTTTTTCATCTTCCTTAGTAGCACTTTGTGAAAAAAAGTCTCAACAAAATGAAATAGAGACAAAAAATTGAAGTTTATTGAAACAAACCAATTTAGGAAGGAAGGCATTCGTCTGTGGTATCCTCTCTGAATGCTTCTTTACAAATGTCTGTCCTTAGCATTCACGTGACTCTGACAAGAGCCATCCAACAAATCCTGCTCCCCGTGGAGGCAGTTATCTTTAAAAGCAGGCCAGTTTGTCCTGCCCCTCTGCAAACACTTCCCACAAAAACACAACACACAGCCACAGGCACTGACCAACTTCCAGAGCTCATGAGTCGGAGCCTGAACCTGCTAAAGGACTTCTGCCAACGCTTGAAAAATGACAACACACTCCCGCTTCTTTTGGCATCAACAAAGGGGTTACACACAATTTGACAGCTTGTTATTCATCTTCTGGCTGACTGATGTATTGTCTAGAGTTTGTAGTGTGCTTATAGATATTTCTCATAAAATACACACATTTATGTCATTTTTACAGCCAATAACTGTCTTTTTTTGCCATTATTGCCTTTATGTTTTACTTTCAAGGCATGAATTGTTAGTTAAAAGTCCACCACAATAGCGATATAATTATACAATAGTGATAAAAAAAACACAAAACAAGAGATAAATGGAAGCCAAACAGAAAAGTGAAGATCTGTCCCGTGTCTCGTATGTGTTGAGACATAAATGTTACAGAAAGGGCACCGGGGGGGTCATTCACACATGAGTCCAGCTGCCACCAGATTAATGAAATAAAGTGCTGGTGTGAAAGAAGCTATTAACACGTCTGGAGAGAGATCAGAGGAAATGGTGGTTGGGGAGATGAAGAGATCCAATACCAGAGCCAAAAAAAAAAAAAAAAGGATTACTTTCCCCTGTCCTCTACGACGGAGTATTAGGGCCACTTTATAAACAAAAAAATATTTTTAAAATTACGACTTTAAATCTCGTAAATTTACGAGAAAAAAGTCGTAACTGATAAATTATGAGAATAAAGTCGTATATTTATGACTTTAAAAGTCATAGGCTAAATTCACGACTTTTAAAGTCGTAAATTAATGAGAAAAAAAAACGTGTAAATCTAAGGGATTTAAAGTCGAGTTAAGTTACGAGAAAAAAAATCGTAAATCTACGAGATTAAAACTCATAATTTTACAAAATTAAAAGTCGTAAAAATACGAAAAAAAAAACCCGTAATATTACTTTTTTTTTGGTGGCACTAATACTCTGTCTTAGTTCTCTAAATAATCTGATTTTTTTTCCTCCTTAAATCGTTGGATAAAAAAAGATGACAGACTGTCTGAATGTAAACAGCATCTGGCTATAAATATATATATATATCCTATTGAGGGGTTTTAACAAAGAACGTGGCTAATTTTGAATGCAGTGATGGAAATTATCAGATTTATTTGAAAGAAAAATGAAATATCCTCCATTTCCTGTAATAATGTGGTTGACTGTTGACGATCCAGCGGCTGATAACTGAAGACAGTTGGTTTAACACTTCAGAGCAGGGGTGTCAAGAAGGCCAAAATCTAAAACACACCTTAGGTTGCGGGCCAAACAGAATAAAGGTTCATTAAAAACACTAAAACAAAAATTTTAAAACTTTAAAAAGGAAACTTTTTTAACATTACTATGAATTGAAACAGGCAGGAATTTTATTCCAGAATAAATCAAATTAAACCTTAAATATTTTATTCCATAAAATATATATTTTGTCAAAATTATTCAAGTTAGAAATGAGCACAATATAACATCAGGCTTTTTACGAACTACTGCTGGTTTGCAGAAACCATGTCACAAAAATACTTTTTTGGGGGTTTTGACTAAAAAAACAACATAAACATATTTTCCAGAGTATATGTCATGATTCAGTGCTTGAGTTTAGTCATCTTCTGTTTTCCCTGTCAGTTTCACCATGTTCAGGTTAATCATCCACAGCTGTCTTCATTTAGTTAATCAACCTCATTGTATTTAAGTATCTGATTTTTCAGTTCTCATTGTCAGGTCATCTGCTCTTCTATGTTCTGGCGCGCCACTGGTTTGGTCATGTTTAAGTTAATTTTGTAAAGTTTATGTTTCTGCCACCAAGTCTGGTCTCCTGCATTTGTGTCCTCCACCACATCTCTGACAGTATAAGCTGCAAGAGCAAAAAATTTCTTATCAAGATGATTAAAACATGAATAAAAGTGAGTAGTTTTGAGTACAAGTTGCACCTTTGGGAGAAAAGTTTCACGTTCCCGAACAAATCTGCCAAGTCCAGCGTAACTAAAAATTAAATAAATACAATAGTACTGATCTTTTGATCTGTATAAGAAAAAATACCAAAGTTTAAGAGGAGAACAATCAGATTCTCTTCCACGTTTGTTTTCAACAACACTTCTTCTGCCACTGTGAGTATAGCAAATACTCAGATGCAGCGCCCTCTAGCGGTTGTTAGAGGAAAAGGCCGCAAAAGAACACCCGATGTTTACTATGAAAATAACAAATATATGGGCCTATTTAGGTCTTAAAAAAAAAACACAAATAAGTTGCTCCTGAGTATAGGCCACACCCCTGGCTAAACTATGAAAAAACTGCGACTTGTTCAGTACAATAGATCAAAATATAAAAGCTTTTGGACTGAAAAATAATCATTTTTAGAAAAGATGAGAAAAACTTTGATTTTTTTTTTGTCTTGTGAGGCAACAGTTATCCCACTACTACAGCAAGTGGTTGTAAAAAGTCTTTTCTAATCTAATCCAGTTGGATTACAGCTTCATCTGTGCATTATCTGTGACTATTGGCATCTTTATCTGACTCGCACATGATCCCTAAGACAAACACAGATGCACACATTAACCTTTATAAAGAAAACCTTTTGTTGTCATGACGAGAGGGGAACAACAAGGATTCCCAGAGACTCCAGGCCTTGATAACATGAGGAGCTGCTTCTGGTGTCTGCATGCACTAAGAGATGAAAACACTCAAAACATGAGAACAATGCTCTAACCTCAAACACAGGCAGCTGCCAGCATTAAATATTCATGCAGCACATTTTCTAAACACTACAAGTACCGAACAGGTGTCCCGGCTATTTCCCAGAGAAAATTTGAGGCGTGATTTATCACATCCTCTGCAGTAACAGGTTTCACTTTTGCATTTCTCTTATGAGAATATTAACTTTAAACTGTTTACTGAATTTCTTTTAGACAAGGTGGGAACTTTGTTTGGCTTTTAAAACATTTGACACTTGCTGTACCATTGCCATGAACTGCTTACTTTAATTTCTCAAAACTGAAGACAATTAAAGATCTGATTGAGCCTCTAAACAAGGTTGTTTGGATAGGACTGGATGTTCTCAACTAAAGTCAGGTCATTGGTTGGGTTCTATAGTATGAATTTCATTTAAAAAAAAGAACTAAAATTCTTATTCCAAAGAGTTTTGATTATGAAACAAAATCGTAAGAGAGAATTGAATTAGTGCTGTCATGCAATTAATTTTTGGTGCCATTAATTAATCGTGAGCTGTATTAATAATCTATTTGTAATTGCTAATTCCTAATAATTGCTGTAAAAAGTTTTTATCTAAATTCATGATATTTTGGCTCAGTAGAGTTTAAATTACAACAAAAAAACTACCTTTATGAAGTTTTCCCTGTATTACAGACTTCCAACCTTTACTTTTACACTAACAAGAGGAATGCTTCTGAATGCAGCATTCATTCAGAAGAATCAGAACGGCAGCACTTCTTCATTTTTCATCACTCATGTTCATCCAATCTCAAACTGGGGAACTTTAAACCCACACAAGATCTGTAAAATGACGATACATAGATATAGCGACAGAAACAAGGTGCACAACCTCTGCTAAATACATATGTACTTGAACAACTGATCACTAAAGTGATCCTGTTTTTAGACAGCATCAGTCTGTCCTCTAGCATTATGGAACTTGTGTGTAAGTCTTTATGTATACTCTCCTCTGATGGCTTATGACAAAAGCCATATTTTTGGTGTATTTAGCATGTTCTTAATGTATTTTTCTGATTTTATATGTATATATGATATATATATATATATATATATATGTATATGTTACAAAATATACTGCGCTGGCTATTATCTCATTCCTAACACTCTCACCCACAACTCAGAAGCCAATTTCTAATGGATTACTGCCACTGTGTAGAACTTTGACATAGAAAACAACACAGAATTTATTGTTATTTGGCAAAAATAAATAAAAAAAATCAAGACGTAATAATGATTATTAAACCATGGGGAACACTTTTAAAATAGAGCAAAGGATGATCTAGTGGGTCTTTCAAAGATGGCCTCTAAAGCACACAAACTCATCATTAATGCACCTTCTAAATTATTCTCTAATTTACTTAATTAGCCCTAGCCATTCTAGAGAAAAATGGTAGCTTGGTTACATCGGACAATCCATAATGGGACAATTAGCTGTGGAAGAGTTGTCTTGGCACAATAGGCTTTTATAAAAGTGGACTCTTTTGACTCTAATTAATGTTAAAATAGCCATAATTTAGATTTCTAACAGATGTGTCTGTGCCCAGTGGGGATCTTCTGGTCTTAAGAGGATTGTGACCCCTTTGGTTTGTATTGTTGTTCAGTTTTGTTTACTGATTCTTGTAATGTTCTGTTCTCAGGCTTGTTTTTCATTCTTGTCACCGTCTCACCTGTTTCATTTGCTAGTTATCCACAGTTGTCTTCATTTCTGTTAATCATCTTCAGTGTATTTAAGTGTCCGGCTTTCAGTTCAGCCATGTTGGGTCATCTGCTGCTTTGTCAACCTTTTTTTTTTCTTTCTCCCTTTTCTTCATGAACTTCTGTTTGAGTTTAAAGGGTTCTGTTGTGTTCATTATTAAACTCTTATGTTCCTGCCTCATATAACTTTGGACCATTCACCATCAGTTCAGACCATCCGTTGGTCTATTACCTTCATTTACTCCTCTTGTCTCTTCTCTACTATTTCTTTGATCAAAGATGGAAAAAAAAAACACATGAATTCTTTTTTTTTCTTTTAGTAGACAGCTAAAAATTCCTTCTTTGATTTCTTCTTTTCCTTTGCAGACATTTCTGTCTTGGAAAGCTTGTCTTTGGACCATTGAAGAAATTTGGAGATGTTTAGTGCCAAGTTGACTTGTAGTGTGAAAGAAAAGAAAAGTGCAATCAAATTTTAGGAACTACTCATTGAATGGAGAGCAGAAATGCTAGCATGTCAGTCTTTGACAAGTCCAAATCTCGTCTTTGAAGAACGTCAACCATCAGTTGTTACAGAAACTGTTTTGTTCAAGATCTAAGGATTTAATGTATTCCTTTACGGTTTCCCTTCCTGGTTATCTGATGACCCTCTAAAGGTTTGTCCAGCCTCTCAGTTGATAAATGACCGATGGACCAACACAGATTATGACTTTGATCAGGTGAAACTAATTTAGACACAACATGTAAAGGATGTTAACACTGTTTATTCATTCCCACTCCTCCTGTCAGGAGTCAGTGCTCTGTCTCCCCTCTAGTCACTGGTGGGAGCCATCTCCAGAGTACTGACTGCACTACATCTCCCAGCAATCCCAGCGCGCAGTTCCTGGATGCTGCTCAGCTGTCTCCAATCAGACAATCACCCTGATGCTTCTTAAGCAGCACACAGAACCACACTCTGTGTGAAGTATTGTTTGTGCCACCCTGCCTGCATTACTGAGCGTTTCTATCTGGACCTAATCTTCTGTTTCTGACCCCGCTTATTCTCTGATTGCCTGCCGCCTGCCCTGACCCTCACCTGCACTCTGACAACTCTACTCCCTTCTTGGATGATCCCATACTGTTGATTGACCTCTGCCTGTCAAACCATAATTTAGCTTTGTGGACTTGAGCTGTGTGTCTGAACTAATTAAGTTGCTGCATGTGGAACCAGCGATCTGCCCGTTTTTGACACATATGGTACATTGTAGCTCGTGGCTTATTCATAAAATAAATCCATAAGATATTGCTACTGTCTTTCAATTTCCATTATTCATCGATAACATTAACCAATAACACATTAAAACTATCTAACTAAAAAAAAAGAAGAAATGTGCCAATAGTCCTTATACTTTAAGTATTATTTTCCACATATCTTAAGGATAATGTTCTTATATTTATGCTTAATACAATGGATGTCTGTGCATTGTTTTAGCTGCCCCACACACTGACGTAAAGCCATGTTCATAGACAAACTGAACACGTTTCTCATGGCAGAGACGTGTAGTTAAGTCGTTGTTCAGAGGTAATATGAGGCAGCATGATTTAAGTGTTGGAGGTGGCATGGCGGTCTGGCGTCAGCGTGATTTGAGCAGCGCAGCACGTCCAAAGTAAAAAAAACAGACTTCGGTGAGGTTGACATGTCTCATCAACCGATTAGGGACTCCGTCCATCCATCTATACATTTTCTTAACCTGCTGTATCCCTGATATGTTGTATGCCAGAGCCCATTCGGGCTACTTTTGGGCGAAGGCGAGGTGCATCCTGGACGGGTCGCCAGTCTGTCGCAGGAGCGATCACACCCACTACGCAAGCTGGCGGGCAGATGGAGGAGCAACTGCAGCATGGGGCAGCCACAGCTGCTCAACTTTATGATATTCTTCTTATTTTCATTGAGACAATAATAAAAAGAATTCTCTCATTTTATTCTTTCTTTTCCCTTTTTGAATTAGTACGGGATAGCAAGTCATCAAACTGGGTCACAGAAAGAACGCAGAGAAAGCAGGAATACTTTTATGGACAAGATGTGTGGCGTCCAATGCTAATTTGGCGCGTTCCCGACAATTGTTTAAAGTTACTGGATCCCCTCAGATATTAACCCCCCTCTCTTTCAGAAAAGATATGTTTTGTGTTTTTACTTTTAAGTCACACAAGTTAAGCTCAGGAAAAGTTACTCGTCCATCATCCTAACAAAAAGATTAACGTCACGAAAACCTTGATAAAAGTATCTGGAGCTCAAAGGAGGCTATTGTAAATCTTTGACAAATACAGCACTATGTTTACTAAATGTTGAGCTTTGTAACAATTATAGATTATTTGCCTTTAAAACAGCAATTACTTAATTGGACAAAGTGAATAAATAAATAAATACCATAAAAGTAATCACGATTTATGATCAAGGTCTTGATTTTGTCCTTTAAGCCCGTGTGAATGTTCTAATTGTCTAAATGAAACCTCTTCGTCCTTGAAAGAGGCCATGAAACTTGCACAAGCACTAAAACTGTGCTGGGAATGAGATTCCTCAGCAACAAAAAAGAAATGCATCAAATTCCGTTTTTGTGGCTAAAAAATGACTGTAAAACTTATTCAGAAATATCACAAAAATACAAAAGACTGAGTAGCAAGAAGACGTCACCTGGATGACGGAGAATCTTCATTTAAATCCTGAAATAATACATTCTGTGTTGCGACAACCCTTACAGTCTTATCATGTCTAAACAAATTTCATTTTCACGATATGCATCTTCCCTCCTCCAAGCACAAACCGTCTGTGTCATTCATCTGCTGCCTCTCCTCCATGAATAACCTCAAATGGTCAACTTTATTGATCACTATCGCACCATAACGCGTATTTCTTAATTAAAATCTGCCTCAGCATTCTGAGGCTCATTCAATATGTGCACCAATGCTGTGCTGGCTGGTGTGTGTACAAATGGGCAAAATGTTGTATACATGTCTACAAAAGCTATGGATGGCTACATTTTTTCAAAAGGTTGGTCTTTTAATGATAGTTATGCAGTATTTCACCCTAAAAAATAATTGATTTTTTTTTAATATAGTTTCAGCAGAACTTCAGTTTATTAAAGTCCAGTTAGTTGTTGTCACACATATAGATGTATGAAATTTGAAAAGCATTCATAGATCTAGACATCTGGATGCATCAGTATGGATCGCCCAGTCTATTTTCTACATCACAAAAAATCTCTTTTTCAAACTGCATTTTTCCTGATTCATAACAATTGGAGTAAATAAATATTCAGAAATTCAATTTTGAGCTTAATCTTTTTTACATATGTCCATCATTAGAAAAAGGCCAGAACAACATAATAAGAATACAATTTTCAGAGCAGTTAGTCTTTGTCCTTTCCTCAAACATTTATATTTAAGTTTTGGGTCAAATGCAGCTTTAAAGGTTGGTAGATGAATTTGAGCATTAAACACTGAGATTTACACCACACCAAATACAGAGTATTTGGTGTGGTGTAAATTCTGACGTAAGTAAAATTACAAATGTTCAAACATTGTGATTATTTGAATTCAAGTCCGGAGCGACAGATCCTGTTTAGTTCAGAACATATTGATAGTGCCGAATAGTTTACAAAAGTCGCGTAAAGGGTTAACATTTTTTTCCAGAAGCTTTGTAAAAAGTGAGGAACTGAATCAAAGAGAAAAATTCTCAGTAATTTATGACAACGGTTTTCTTTTCCTCTAACTTTAACTTGGATTTGACTTAAAAATACAACCATGTGTGAATCAATAGAATAAATATGAAAGAATGATTGATTTTTCAATTCTAAGTGAAGTTGTTGCTGTAAAGAAAAGCATCCTCACCTTAGAAAAATGGAAAATTGGCCTTTTTTCAATACAAATTTACATGAAAAAATTAAAAAGTTGATAGACAAAAAATTAAAAATAACTGTAATGTTGTTTAATTACTGCCCATCATGAACTTTGACATATAAATTGTTAGCTGGTGAGCAGACCTTCATGAAAACAGCGTCTCTGATCTGAAGCATTCAGCATGAATGAAAGCGTTCACAGTTCTAACAAGCAAAGACATTAACCATAATCTTACTGTGACAATTGTCGCTGCGCATCAATGTGAAGCCATGAAATTACTTTAGAGGCCATAAAACCATTAACAAAGAGAACTAATATTATACTGTATAGTGGTAAATGTCGGAAACAGCCACCAATCAATCCAGAGATGAAGATGTGAGTAAATCAGACACTATGATGCTCAAAAGGCCCAACTTTTACTCAAGATCTTCCTCCAAGAACCTCCAGATTGTGTTAAAGGTTAAACATTATGACAGCAAGACAAGAAAATACTTTAAAAACTCTTTTCTTAGTGGTAGAGCATGAAGTGTGTATAATAATATGATCAAAGTGCTGTCATTCATTTACTCCAGACTGTAAGGCTTCTTCACAAGCTTGGCATATCTACTTATTTTTAATTTAAACTTTTTTAAATTAATCAACTAATCAAAAACATGGTGGTGGAGGGTTTATGATGTGGGCTTTTTGCCCATTAATATAAGTCAGTTGCCCATGAACTCCTTTCATCTGAGTATTTTAGTTATAAGTTTTAATTCTAAATGAATACCAAAGCTTAGATTTCTCAAAAATACAATAACTTCAAACTGAGCAACTGTAAAAAAAAAAAAACATTGAGCCAATGTGCAGCAAAATTCAAACACCAACCCAGTAGAAATTCTGTGCCAAGAAGCAAAAAAATAAAATCCTTTCAAGTGAAAATGAAGCACTTTTATGAGCTGCACAGGCCGATGTTTTCCAGTAAAGGCCAGAAGAAACCGTAACTGGTGAGTGTTTTTTGCTGAGTCTACGAGGTTTGCTTTTCTTGGCTGCATGCATGCTATTTTTATATTTCATCTTGTCGTTATAAATAACAGCAACATGAAAAATGCATTAAAAAATAATGTTTTTGTGCATTTGTTCAGAGCTGAGTTTATAAAATTGCTTCTCCTCGCTTCCTTTCAATTAACAAATCAAACTCTACCTAACTTTTTTTTTTTAGGTTTATTTAATCGTATGTGACTTGTATATGTACTGTATACATTACAGCAAAAATCTTTATATATATATGATTAATACACTGTCAAGCTAACATCTTTGCATATTTTTGTTAATTTTTCTAATTAGTTTAATTTCTAAAATGGATATGATACGTATATTTTGTTTTCTTCTATTGTATTCTTCCATAATGAATGCTTAAAATAAACCATTAAATTAAATTACTGCAAAAGGGATTTATAAGGGGGAGTGTGACTTCCAAATTTTTGTTCTGAATCAATTTAAAAATCCCCATGATTTTTCTTTTTTTTTTTTTTTTTTTATTCCATCCAAAAACAATTTTCATCTAAAATTATGACTTTTTCCAACCACCTGCAAACCATGTTCTGTCTTTAACAAAAAAACAAATGTATGACCTAGAAGTGGGACATTTTAATCGTTAATTAATCTTCGATTAGTCGACTAATCGTGGCAGCTCTACTTGCCATATCGAGATACTATTGGTATCGTGAGTCATGTGTCGTGAATCGTATCGTGAGTTACCCAGAGATTCCCAGCCCTTGTAGGTTTTTTTGCAGGTTTTCTGGTTGTCAAGACCCACGGAGGGTCGTAGAGAGGAGTGGCCTCAGCTTTAGGGACTTAAGGGAGGTCGTGAAAATGGAACCTATGGTTGTTGAGAGTGTGGTACGGTGCAAGTACTGGCCCCTTGCTGACCATGTGCAGGGTGTACTGTAGGACGCCCACACAAACCACACGTCCTGTGGCCTGCTTGTGTGCCCAATGCAGGTTTGCCCATTTTTCAGCCACAGACACACCCTCAAGGGTCATTGTGATTATACTTTACATTTTCAAAGTATTTTCAATATTATTTGCATGACAAGTTTTAAAACCAGCTTTACTTAACACTGGGTCCTGCCTCCAAATGGTCCTTGGAGTTAAAAATGGGAGGTTGTGTCTCTAACTGTCGATTGCAGATATTTACAGAGTATTAAGAACTTTGAATGTGGATGAGGTAAAGATTAAAAGAAATGTTGAATATTAGTCACACTCGGTGGAGTTTTCTCTGAGGGGCCACAGCCAACATAGTCTGATTAATTGATTTAACATTTTCATTTTATGCTTTGATTATATTCCTTTGATGACTTGAGGCAGATGCATTGAAGACGTGCACCAGAGGGTGTCTGTGGTCTTCAGTTGAAGAGACCGATAGCTCATCTTTCCTCACAAGAAGCCAGACGGCAAAGCGCCGTGTGCAGAGGAAGAAGAGTTGATTCACCTCCACCTCAGGCGCTCTTATCATGCACCAGCAGCACCCAGCTATCCTTTAAGACCCCCCCTTAGGCCGCTGCCTCCCTTCCCACCAACCACAGCTGTACTTCTGTCTCTCCTCTTGTTCTTTAATTTATGACCTTCTGACCGACGTGAATGTGTTGGGTAAGAACATGGATGTGCATCGGAGATGTTTTTTTGAATGCATGGATGATCAATTAGCTGCAAACACATGTTTTTTGGACAAACATGGAAGAGGAAAGCAATATAGTGAATACTAAGTTTCTAAAATTGTATGTTTAGCTCCAATTAGTTTCAGTGTTTTTTATGGAGCTAATTACACTCTCAGCTAAAATCACATTTAGCAGCTTTCCAGCCAGCAAAGCCAAGTGGGCCCCAAATGGGTTTAAAAGTGGGCAGAAAATGTGGACCCCAAATGGGTTTGTCCAGTTTTCTTGGTTACCCCACAATATTGGCTTTAGTTGATACTGGGTGGGTAGGCTCGCTGTGGTATTTAGCCGCCTAGTGGACGGCGCTTGCTGGCTTGCTACAGCAGAGCTTGCTAGCTTAGTAGGCCTACAGAGAAGCTCACTAGCTTTCTAAAGCAGAGGTCGCTAGCTTGATACAGAGAAGCTCACTAGCATGCTACAGAGGCGCTCGCTACAGCCAAGCTTGATAGCATGCTACAGTGGAGCACTTTAGCTTGATACAGAGGAATTCGCTAGCATGCTACAGTGGCGCTCACTAGCTCGCTGTAGCAAAGCCTTACTAGCTTGATACAGAAAAGCTCACTAGCATGTTACACAGAACCTCATTAGCATTCTACAGTGGAGCTCGCTGTTATGCTAAGTTGTCCACCAAGCAGCTGGATAGCGTAGCGAGCTAACCCACCGAATCCCCACTTAAGCCAATGTGGGAGAACACAGGTGGGGCCACCATGGAAACTCCAGATCAGAGGTCTGCAACCTGCGGCTCCAGAGCCACATGTGGCTCTTTTGTCTCTCCATGGTGGCTCTCTGGTTGAAGAAAAATACAATTATAGTAATTTTGCAAAAAATTGGTGATTAATCATTATTTTAGCAACATACTAATGTTTTTGGCTAATTTGTTTTCTAGTTGAGTTTTTAGGCTAATTTAGAGTTTTGGCTTCTATTTTGACAACATGCTAACATTTTTGACTAAATTTATGATAATTAGGACTTTAGCTAATATTTTAGTAAAATGCTGATGTTCTCAGCTAATTTTTTTGTTGATAATTTAAAATTTAGCTTCTACTTTAGCAACATGCTAACGTTTTTGATTAAATTAGTTTACTGAGAAATTTTAGGCTATTTTGGAGTTCAGCTAGTAATTAAGCAACAAGCTAGCTTTTTATGGCGGATTTGGCCTCCAATTAGTATTTAGCTAATATTTTAGCAATATGCTAAAATTTTTAGCTAATTTGTTATTTACTGGGTGTTTTAGGCTAATTTTGAGTTTGGCTTTTATTTCAGCAACATGCTAAAACTTTTGGCTGATTAAATTTGCAGATAAATGTTATGCTAATTTGAAGTTCAGCTAGTAATTAAGCAACAATCTTGCTTTTTTGCTACTAAAGGTAAAAACGGAAAAAAATCCCTTTTTGAGAGATGCTAGTTTCTTTTTATATATTTTTTACATTATTTATATTTATTAAACAAAAAACAAAAAGAAGGTTATGAATGCAAATCCAAATTTCTTAAAGGCTAACGGAAGTCGATGCGGCTCCTTCTAGGTCTTGATTAATAGAAAACAAGCCCAAACGGCTCTTTTAGTGTTAAAGGTTGCCGACCCCTGTTCTAGACAAACTAATTTGGGGTCCACTTGGCCTTACTGGTAGGCTTGGTGCAAATATGTTTACTTATCACTCATTGCCCTCTTCCATTTTTATTTCTCTTTTTTTAATCTTCCTACCTTGACCTAAAGATCTAAAACAGGTTCTTTAGCCGTGTTTCTTTTAACAAACCCATAGCCCAAAGCCTGAGAACCTTTCTTATGATTCTTTTTTCATTAGCTAGACTTCATCAGTGGGTACACCAAGACTGAGAGTCTAAGAGAAAAGTTTTTCATTATTTAAAACAGCTAATTGTAAATTCCTGCAAACTGCTCCTGAGCTTGCTGCACCACTACACAAACATCTGCATGTGTCTTGATTTGGCTGTGCAGCCTCGTGTGTGAATGAGCAGCTGTATGCTCAGCATGTACGTAAATGTTCTCGTGTAGATTTGAGCATCTTTTGTGTGTCTGGCTGAATGCAGATTTCTGCTTTTAGCTCAGGACTCCCCTCCTTTCTATTGACTGCCTGAGGCCTCTCTGCAGCTCTGTTCTCATGGTTAATGCATGTGCAGAGAGAACCCTGGTACTTCTCCATTCTCCCCAGTCTCTGTCCCACCCCACTTTCCAAAAATAGACGTGATCCTCAGCACACATAGACATGGCTCTCAACGTCATCTTTGTCACACACCTCACAGGAAGAGCAAGAAAACCGTGAAGGCAAAAGGTAAGATGGGAGGTGTGGACAATGATAGGAGAAGGAAAAGAGTCCATTTTAAGATAGAAAAAAAAACTATCTATTCACTCTCCGTGGGTGGGTTGTCACCCAAGTTTGGGTCCTCTACCCTCTACCCTCTGCCTGATATTTCCCTAATTTCTCCTGATGTTGCCACCACTTGGGATTGCACCAGGACTGACCCAGAATTCTCGTTCCAGTGCATTTGTGTTGTACTTCTTGGTAATGGTAAAGGGCGAATACTTGTATAGTGCTTTACTACCTTCCTCGAAGGCATCTTCACACACATTCACACAGTAGTGGTGGTTCTGCTGTCGAACACTGGCGCAAACCTTCCACCAGAGGCAATGTGGGGTTTAGGGTCAAGGATACTTCAACACAGTCAAGCAAGGCGGGAACCGAACCTGCAATCTCCTGATCAGGACTCAACCGCCCTACCGCTGCACCACGGCCACCCCCATCTTCAATCAAGTTGTGATAGCAGTTTGTGTGTGTTGTAACACTGAGCTTCTTGAGTATCTTTGTGGTGACCCTTTTGAAGTATCCATTCAGAACCTTGTGTCAGAATCTTGTCCAGCAGAACATTTTTGAATCAAGCTGCTCTGGTTCCTCAGTACCTGATACTGACTTGAGCTGCAATCTCGTGTGTCATCATCACTCATTGTATGAGTTAGGCAGGAACATCAATTGATGCTGTTAATTACTCATTAGACTCTGTACTACCATGTTCCAATCTGGTAACCATGGAGAGAAATAAGTATCACTCCGATTTGTGGCGGGTAAATCTCGATTTATGTGCAACTTTGGATTTGTGTGCAATTTTCGATGTGTGCATTTTTTAAATCTTGATTTGTAACTTATACAATGCATTTTGTGCATAAGTGCAAAAATTACGTAATAAAAAAAACATTTACACATGCATAAATTAAAATTACGTCAGCTTGAAACTAATTACAAGCACAATTTTTTTTTTTTTTTTATTACACGAGTCGCTTAATTCGCAAACACAAAACCACATTTACGCACAAATCTGAGGTGAGACTCTTGAGTAGGTGATGCCTTTAAATACTGCTAGAATGCTGGGTGATCTGAGTTTAATTAGATTAGATTGTGAGTATTATCTGGTGAAAACTTGACATTTCCCACTTAATATATTGTATGAGTTACAAATCAAGAATTATGTAAGCACAAATCCAAAATTAAACACACAAATCAAGAATTACGTAAGCAGAGATCCAAAGTTATGCTGAGATCAAGAGTTATGCACGCAAAAATTCAAAGTAGCACACAAACCAAGAATTCTGTACGCACAAATCCCACGTTATGTACAAATTAAGACTTATACATTCACAAATTGCGGTGATACTTATTTCTCTCATTAACCACCTGAGCTGTCTTGCCACATGAAATGGAAACATATATGTGATTACTAACTGTCTATTGATAAACTGAAAAACCAACAGGCTCACAGGTCAGACTCTCTATTTGGCACTCGTGCAGAATACAATCTTCTTTTAAGTTTAATAGTACCTAATTATTTCCTTGTTTCAAATTTTGATCTTACCTGCTTTCATTTCTTGACAAAACACTTTTACCGCCACGTTTCTTTTTTAATATTTGTTTTAAACTTGTTTTGCTGTCATGCTGCTTCGGCTCTGATGTTCCTCTGTGTACAAAAGTTGCTATAGAACTCCAATAGAAACAGCCTTTCTACACGACCTTCAACATGCTAAACCTTTTTACAAAAGCTTGACCTCCTTCTGAAGCAACCATGTTGATCCTATCTACATTTATCTGGAGTGCTTGGACTCATTTATTTATGGCAGACAAGAGTCCACTGTGCTCCGTTTACTCAGCCTCGTCTATCTTTCCAGTATCTTTGGTTCATATCTATATGAACGATGCTAACTTTAATTCAAACTGTGGCTTACACAGGTTTAACAAA
This sequence comes from Oryzias javanicus, assembly GCA_003999625.1. Lineage (NCBI taxonomy): Eukaryota > Metazoa > Chordata > Actinopteri > Beloniformes > Adrianichthyidae > Oryzias > Oryzias javanicus. Next base: position 7,030,772 of record CM012443.1, read on the forward strand.
CAAAATGTAAACAGAAATAAAAAAAAAATCAACTAATCAATAACCACTAAAACTACTCCACTGACATCACTGCAGCTCGGCTTTATCTCTTCGTTTGCAGGTTCTAATCAAGCCAAGTACAAATAACTGGGACACTAAAAAAAAAAAAAAAAAAAAAAAGTGCTGCAGAAGAATTTGATCCAAGTGCTGTTGAGAGTTTTAGGATCGTAATAAAAGATTTAATAACCTGAGTCTAGTTTTATTTGTAAATGCTTCTTTGCTATAATCTTCACATTATTTAGAGTATTTATGACATGTCTTTCATCCTCTAAGGTTGACTGTTCTGGGAATGTAGCTTGATGCTGCAGCTTTTCCCGCCTCTGGATCTTTACATGCAAGCACAGATGGACTGGGCGCTCCATTTGTATTGAAAGATGCTGCTAAATATACGATTAACTGCTGCAAGATTTGAATAAAAGTGCTCCAAAGATAACTTTCAATGCTTCAAGATAATACATTTACAGAAAACATTGATGAATACAATTGTGCTTTGAAAGAATTACTAAAAACCTTTTTTCAAATATTTAAATAAAGAAATGTGTCATGCTATAACGGTAGCCACATAAGACAGTTGTGGAAAAAACCGGTGCTTGAAACGGTTTGCCTTGTTTTCTGTGGGTGCTTGTTGTGTCCTCTGATTGGGCCGTTGCCATCGCAGCTGCTCCCAGGAGATTTCTCCGCACCAACGTCCCAACATGCCCAGGGCGCTTTACTCTTGGGAACACGCGGCACCTCGTGCCATCTCGGCCTCCACACTCAAGCGTGCGCCACGAGTACAGTGAAATGAACTGTGGGTGACCTGGTTTCCATGACAAACGTCTTCTCCTGTTGTATGTGCAAGGAAATATGGGCAGAAGTTGAATCATAAGCAGAGCACAGATTTTTAAAGAGTAATTAAGCTTCGATTCAACTAATTACAGCAAACAGAAGGAGCCAGGCTGAGTGTTTTTCCTGTAAAGGTCCTTAAAGCTAGCCAAAAGGACAACTAGAGTCAAATGACCCTGTGGCGCTCTGTCTTTCAGTCATTCGGTGTTACAGAGAACAATAATTAAACCTCATAACTGGTGATGACGTCAAATCCTTTGTGGATACAGGAAAAGACTGCGATTGTGATCTTTTTAGCTACTTGTTTTTGCACAAATAGACATCCATTCTGATTGAATTAATGAGGCGAAGGGGATTAGCAGATCTGATTACTGTCACGTGCTGGTGTTTGCTCAGAACCGTTCATTTCTCTTTTCAGCACAAATCTAATGACTATTGTTTTTCTGTTGCCCAAGAGAGCAAATTATACATAAATCTTCATGTTGGCAAATATAATTCCACACAGCTAACTGCCAATATGGACCCAGAATTAGGTATGAGCAGCAAGTAAACGGCCCCTTTATTACTATAGAAGCTGGATATGAGATTACACTGCATGATTATTAATGCTTTGTTTTGTGGAAGGACATGTAAATATATTGCTAATTGTATCATACCTGACAAAGGTGTGCTTTTGGTTCCAGTTCTGGTGTGACTGGCTTTATTTTGAAGCTACTAAAGAATCCTGCGATACACGTATTGTCGGGAGAGGGAGGACGTTGATTCCAACATTTGGATTTTACAGGCTGTTACGTCCTGCTGCTGCAACGTTTGCTATCCCATCAGCCTGCTCACCTGGCGAAGGCGAAGGTTCCTCGATTGGCACCTGCTGGTCGCCTCACCAAGGCAGGCAGAGAGCAGAGCGGCAGGCTGTGTAGCATTTGGATTTTACTTTGTTTCGTTAGTCTTGATTTACGGGCTTTGTTTATTTGTTTTATTTAGGTAGATTTTGGTTAGGCAGCCTTAGCGGGGAGCTGCTGACACCAACAGTCGACATGACTGGGTCAGGAGTCTTGCTGATTTATTTTATTTTTGGCCAAGGTTCCAATTCCCTTTGGGTTTGTCTTATTGTTTGAACCAGCACTCTAATTATTTTATTTCGTTCTTTCATTTCAGGACAAAGGTTTTTGCTTTTTTAATAATCTGTGTTCCTTTTAATCTTCTTGGTGTCCAGTTTTTGTTATTGTCTTCTTTTGTATTTTTTCCCCTTTGATTCGGGGCAGGTTTGCCCATTGAGGACGTTACCCAGGTTTCCACTGATGCCCTGTGGAGGTAAAACTGCTCAAATAATTACTTAATGAGTTTTAAAGATTGTTGCAGTTTTTTGGAAAAAAATGTTTCATTGCCAAAGTTACACAGATTGTGTCTGAAATCCCTCCCTAATCCCTAAACAATACAGAATTATATAGTGCAGGACTCTTGATTTTAAAGGCAATTCGGACACGATCCTCACTTCTTTCGTTTTTCCAAACATCCGATATGACGTCACTGATTTCATGAAGTCAAAATGGAATCAGTATATGACTCCACTGTGTTCTGATAGTGAAAATGTGAATGTTTTATTCAAAAATTACATTTAAACACGTTTTTTTGTTCAAGTGCAATCCATTATGGTCTATATTTGCTTATCTAATGAGCACTGATGCAAGCTAGTTTTTCGCAAAGATGTATGGCTAACACACTATACAGTGAGTGTGGGGGGAATTCGGACATAGCAACAGTGTGTTTGTGTAAGGATGGGTTGGATTCTTTGTGTTTTCCTAAAGGTGACTTCCTGTTTTATTTTGAAAATCACCTAGTCCCTCTGTTTTATACCTTTTATATCCTGTTGATGTATCACATTTTGGTTCTTTTTGTGTTTAGCATATTAAAGGTTTGATTCGTTCCGGTCCAGTAAGAAGTAGTGCGGTAAGGAGCAGTTAATTCTAGTCAGCATTTAAGCCTCGCTTCTACTGAGCAGTTCATGCGTGGTGTAGATCACTATCGTGTCATTACGTCATTGTAGAAAATCAGCAACAATGGAGATCATCCAGCAGCTCGTCTTTTTATTTCTAACAGTAATTTAATGTTGTCTGAATGAAGATTGTGGGCGGCTGAGAAGAACATCGCCGTAAAGAGAAAATGAAAGTGCTAGCTTAGCGCTATATTGATGCTTTCAAATGTCGTCATCACTTTCTGCCAATCAACGGGGGCTACAGCCGCTCCGCCCATACTGTCCTGCTCTATTTTTCAATGCACCTACAATTCATGTCAACGTCCAGTAGATACGGTTCAGTGCTGCTTAATGGGTTTATTTTGCAGTGGAAACGCTCAAAATACCGACTGTACCATACTAGACTGCTCACTGAACAGTGCCTGATCTTAAAGACCCACTCCACTGAAAATTGTATTTTTGGTATTTTTCTGATAATGGAGGACACATATTGAGAAAATTATGGCCAAAATTGGATTTGTAAGTATTTCTTTATTTAATTTGCTCTGAATCAATTCATTTTATAACGTGGAAAATACTCAAGACAGGCCACATGCTCCCTGCTCCACTTCACAACGGCCAACAGAACCTCCCACAACTCCGAGGTCAATTTGCAATTAAGTCCTGCCGCTCTGGCGTGTGTGAATCTTTCGTCTTTGTGAATCAACATTGCTTAAATGGCAATGTAATAATGCTTGTGGTTCAATCTATGTCGTTTCCACTGCAACACAGGTCAAAAACGGTTGATTTTTGACATCATATCCTGCCCTCCCTCACATGTTTTAACTAGGTGATTAACGCTTCCTTATCTGAGCGGCTGCTGGGCAACCTATCTTTGGATGTGTTGCTCTACCATCAATTTTCTTGGGATCTATAAAGTTTATTCTCTCTGCAGAAACTATATCCTAGAAAACGACAGAATTTTTTTTTTATTTTGGCTAAAACCTGCATCATAAATAAAAGACCATTGGCAATGCTTTTAATATTGCACAAAAGATTATCGGAGTTGGCCTTTACCACCCTTCCACCACGATATAGACATACCATGGAAAACAAGAAGACAGATGCTAAAGATGACGTGAGAGGAAAATAAAAGATGAAATGAAGGCTGAAAGCAAAGAGATGAGGAGACGATTAAATATGGACCCTAAAATTAACCATAAGTGGCAATAAAGCAAAAACACTGTTGTTTTAGTTTAGACGGAGAAGAGAGGAAATGAGGATATTTTCACCACGTTTCTAAGGTTGATGTACACCCGGCCATGAAAGTCAAGGAAAGCCTTTCAGAAATAGATTTGGCTTTGAAGTGAAACCTAATTACACGTCTAGATTCAGGCAATTGCTGGAAATTACTGGTGACAGTGTTGACACACAATGGCAGTGTTTTTGTGTCATTCTACCTGGGGTTTTGGCCTGCTGCTTTTGTGGGACAATCAGAATGACAATAATTGGTAGGAAACTGCAAAATACTTAAAATGATGCAAAATACAACGTTGGCCAACAGCAGTAAACAATTACATGGAATTTTTGCAAACGTTCTTTGGGTTTCATTGAAATGTCATAAAACAAACTTTATTTTTGTGCTGTACCACATCAGCTAGTTGTATCATTCAGTGCATTTATTTGTGTCCTACTTATGTTACACACTATAATTCAGTATTATAACAAACAGATAAACAGATATGGTTTGTTTATCAAATTTAAACCTAGTTTCAGTCACTTTCATTTCATTTAGCTGCTTTATTTATTGTGTTTAACTTTTATTTAAACAGGAAAGTCAATTGTTCTCCTTCCCAACTGGACGGTGACCGAAAACCTCCATTGCAGCAAAAAAAAAGTAACTTTAAAACAAATACACGTGATGCAAACACAAGAAAGTGACAACGGAAGTTGATTATCGGGGACTGTTTGAAATTAATGTAAAAAAAAAAAAAAACGATCTAAAAAAATTAATGAATGTGAGGAGAAAATTAATTCAACTAGTGACACATAATTTCATTTGTTATTGCCTCATGGTCATACTGCTCTGAAGAATTACATTTTGAAATATAAGTCTGTTGTAATACAAAAGCTACTTGACATGTAATTAATAAAACGTTAATTAAAACCTTTTTCAGTAAAACTTAACGGTGCTTCGTTGCAGCACAACATTTTTATATTGCATAACTTCTGTAATGTGATCCACCATACACTGCATGCTACACTTATTGGATTCGTCTTTATTTTACCTATAAATATTGGGTCTATGTTACTGATTTTGTAACATCTGGATAAGATAAATACTACTAAATATTCTCTCATTGTCTGCATCTTTTCATTTGTTCTGTTTTAAAAACTAAATAAGTAGTACAAATCAGCTGAGATAGTCATTGAGTGGGTGTTTTAAGATCCTTCATTCATATTCATATGGAACACACAGGGTGGCTAATCCATTTAGCTAACAACTCCAGTTCACAGCACACACACAAAGCTTATTCATTTTAGCAGCAAAATGGGTAACTTTTTTTGAGAAGACGTTTCTAAATCAAACTCATTATACTGTCAAATAGAAAAAATACACATTAAGGACTTGTCATTATGTTTTTCTACCCACTGTTGAGCAGTGTGTTCTTTATTCCAAAAATAAATAAAACGGGTAGAATTTTTTGAGTAAAAACAAAAACAGTGCTTAATAGGAGTTGTAGAATAATGTACACATTTACTGTAATAATAATCAAAGACAATAAAGCAGTATTTGATGAACTTATCACAGATATGTGACATATTTTAATAAAATCAAATTACGCATATTCAAATGTCTCACTGCTGTAAATATTAGGACTTAATTTCATCAATTTGCATTTAAATAATTATGTGGATTGCCTTTTAAGTCATTTGACACTAACTAAATCTGAGAGAAAGGGATGTGTGGAATCTTGTGTGCAGCTTATCAGATTATGAAGCCACACAGAACACTAACCGACTGGGTTAGTAATGGATCTGAGCAATACTGATCGAGAGACATACCAATCAAGTCATCAACCATGTGATCTGGCCCGATTTATTGATCATGTTATCGGATCGGGACATCCCTAATTTTTATTTTGGTTTTTAATCACATTTCCAACATTCAGTTTTTTTGTTTACGTTAGAATATTGCAGACTCTAGGAGCCAATCCGGAACAGCATCTGCTGCATTTCATGTTTCTCATCAAAGTGACAAGAAGCATAAAGAGAAGATGCAGAAACAAATAATGTGGATGATGGACAATATATTGAACTTTAATAGAAGACGAGAGTAAACCATAATTTATATAAATCCAAACAACAGAAAGACTTCACAGAATCAGTACCAGATGGTGGCTGCTGTAGATCAGCTCAAGGAAAGCCTTGCAAGGTACATGGGAGAATATATTGTAAAAATATGTTTGTTTTCAAATCAACTCTTCCATGCTCACATAACATCCGCTAATAAAAGTATTTACACGAGAAAAGGGGATGTTGTGTTGGGTTTCATCCTGTTTTGTTTTCCATTTTGAGCCTCCAGAGAGCGCTGCGGATCCTGATAATTAATTAACATCCCAATTTAGCTTCGCATCAGAAATAGGTTGAACCAATATTTGTGTTTGTGCGCTTTTTGTATGTCCTTTCAACTAGATTGTATTATTTGGGTCAGATACAGGTTTCAGATTAGATCTTCTCAATGCCAGCCCTCACACAAACAGACATGTGGGTGTGTATTTGGCGGAGTGCATTTGTGTTGTTTAATCTAATACAAGTGCTGTCCAAATCCCCCAGTCGAAGGTTTATCGATGCTTTCTCTCTCCCACTTCATTAGCTTGAAATCTGGAATATAAAATTAGCATTTAGTTCACACTGGAATGTGTTTAGAGATTAGAGTGAATGAGCATAGAGTAAAGTTTAGACAGAAAGCACCATACTCTGAATTTATTGTTGAAAATAAATGATAATGTAAAAACTTGCACGAGCAAGAAAATATCTTGCAATTTGCATAACCCTTCCGCTCTCCTATTGTTTACATAAAAGTGGGGTCATCTGGACCCCACAAGACAGTGCGCTGAACTTTTTTTTCAATGATTGTCGATCTTTACTGGTGTCCAATGACAGACGTGAAGCCTTGTCCACCTTTGTCATGGAAGGGCTAATGCCTCAATGTAAGGCTGGGGTCATCTGGACCCCATAAGAGAGCATGAGGTTTGCCAAGCCTCGAATATGATGCAATAAGGACATGTGTACACATTTGAAATGTACTATAGGAAACTGTTTGTTGAAAACTTGATATGAATGTTTCTTCTGTGTGGATTGACTTTAGATTTTTTTCTTAACCCTTGTACTCTCTTCTGGGGTCCAGATGACCCAAGCCTTACATTAGTACTTACATTTATTGGACGTTTTTGATTCTTTTAAAAGTAAAAATCTCAAAAGTGTGCATCTTTAACTTACCTTAATTGATGCCTGTCCAAACCAGTCAAATCCAATGTCCCATTTTCAGTTCAAAAGATGGTAATTACCCCAATAGACTTGTACTACAACTGACTTGTACAATTTCTATTCAAATAAAACTTTAACCAAAGTTGTATGTCTAACCCATATGTATTGTTAACCCTTCCGCTCTCCTTGGGGTCCAGATGGCTCCAACCACATATTGTTATGCGATTTCTTCCATGACAAATGTGGACGAAGGGGGACAGGATTTTATGTCTGTCATGGACATTAGTGAAACTCCGAAATCAGTGAAAAAAAAAAGTTCAGCGCACTGTCCTGTGGTGTCCAGATGACCCCACTTTTAATGTAAACAAGCCAAGGAGAACGGAAGGGTTTTAAGGATGCTCTCTACGTATGCTTGCTATCACAAATAAAAAAGCTAATACCAGAAGAACTGTAGCGCTGCAATGATTGTGTGGTACAGTTAAAATGAAAAAAATAACTATGGTTTTGTCGATTTGGACCCTAACTCATTTTTACTGACAGTCTAGACCCTTTTAGAAAGGGTTAATGAAATATCCTGTTTGGGCTTCCAGCCAAAAAGAAGTCCTTGGATCCAACATTAGTGATAATCAATGCCTAACCTCAGCTACTGCATCAGGGCAGTCCCACACTTCTTTACCCTCTGTGGTTATGTTCTGTCTGGTCTGATAGTATGAACTATTTACACAGACGGGCCTTATTGCCTCTCAAATCAAATAACGACCTCCCCTGTCCTCCCCACACCTTCCTTCCACCTCTGAATGACTATGCAGTCGCATTCAATTTTTTGCTGGTTTTTCTTGCCTCTCCCCCATTTATTTACACACTTTTCAAAAGCCAAGTGCTTTCTCTGTGTACTACTCACCGAGTGATATCATGACCTGGGTGTCTTGTCTCAGCATGTTAATGGAGATTCTGACAGCGTCTCAGGAGGAATTACTGCCACTTGCAGAGTCCTTTTACTTGCTGTCCATCACAAAGACATGCAAAGTCCTCGCACTGCTTCTCTTTGCCCTTATTATCTTGTTCTAGTAGGTTTGTTTTTTTTTTTAACAGAGGTGACTAACAGTTCATTCAATTACTCAAATCAATCACATTAAATATAAACCATAAAAAGTATCTTTGTAATATAAATGTCATTGACAAACCAACAGAATGAATAAAGAGTTTTGATTTTTAGTTTAAATTTGTCTTCACTTTAATTTATCGAGCAAGTACTGAGAACCAGTTATCATACAGTGATGACCTGGTCCCATGAAGAATGTATTTGGACTGGACATGTTTTCTATTTTGGCTAATACGGGGTCACGGGGCGGCCATGGTGCAGCAGTAGATCGGAAGATTGCGAGGTTTGATTCCCGCCTTGTCCGGCCATGTGTCAAAGTGTCCTTGGACAAGACACTAAACCCCACATTGCCTCTGGTGGAAGGTTGGCGCCAGTGTTCAGCACCATCTACAATGTTACTATTTGTCTGTGTCTTTGTTTTATTTAAAAAATCTTGTTACCCCACTAGGTTTTTTAGAGTGAACAGGTAGAAAGCTTCATACAGATCTGTTTTCTTCGTTAAGTCGACTTACCTCAGTGAGGTGGGGGTTTGGGTTGAACCCACACTGGTTGCAGACAGTGGCCTTGCACTGGGTACAGGTGTTGTAGTTGGGTACAGCCGGTGGGTTGGACAGCTCTGTGGTGGTGCACACAGGGCACAGTTTGCTGCTTGGCATGGGTGCAATCTGTGGCACGGAGTAAGGAGAGGTTGGTGTCATGCCGCGATCGGGAGACACGGAGGGAGATCGGCCCGTCCTGGAGCCTCCACCACCACTGAAGTCAACTTGGAGGTTTCTGCGAGATGCATGCTGGCCAGGACTTTGACCTGTGTGAGCTCCCATGCCGGACATAGCAGAACTTTGACCCATCCCATGACCAGTCCCTTGGCCGTGTCCCATGCTAGCTCCCTGGCCGGTCTGCATGTGTCGAGGTGAGCTTGGACTTTCATGAGAGGCTAGGCGGTATGGCTCACCAGCTCTGGACCCTATTCCTCCAACATTGCCCATTCCTGTTCCTGTGCCTCCACCCATTCCCCCTCCCATTCCTGTCATGCCTCCTCCCCCTCCCATTCCTCCTCCCATCCCTCCTCCCATCCCTCCCCCCATTCCTCCACCCATCCCACCCATCCCTCCTCTCATTCCTCCACCCATCCCACCACCCATTCCCCCTCCCATTCCACCACCCATTCCTGTCATACCACCTCCCATCCCCCCTCCTCCCATTCCACCACCCATTCCTGTCATACCTCCTCCCATCCCCCTCCGCCCATTCCACCACCCATTCCTCCGCCCATTCCTGTCATACCTCCTCCCATCCCCCCTCCGCCCATTCCTGTCATACCTCCTCCCATCCCCCTCCGCCCATTCCACCACCCATTCCTCCGCCCATTCCTGTCATACCTCCACCCATCCCCCCTCCGCCCATTCCACCACCCATTCCTCCGCCCATTCCTGTCATACCTCCACCCATCCCCCCTCCACCCATTCCTCCTCCTCCCATCCCTCCACTCATTCCTCCCATCCCCCCTCCTCCCATCCCTCCTATTCCACTTTGTTGCGTTCCAGGCTTGGGACTACCCATCTGACTCACAGGACCCCTGAAAAGAGACAAAACAAAAAATGACAGATTTTATTTTCAAGAATTAGTTTTAAAATTGACAGCTTTGCATTCACAGGACATGGACTAATTGCAGAATTTTCTTTTATAATTGTCCTTCATAAAAGTTGTAAAAGTTTATGAATAAGTGAAAACCATCTAAATAAATTTGACATGCTTTGATAAATAAAAATAATACTACACACTTTACTGTAAACCAATCCAACAGGGGGAAAAAGCTTTTTTAAGGCATGGCAGAATATCCACAAAATCAATATTGAAATATTTATTGCTACAATTTACTGTATGTTTCTTATCTTTAAGTAGGACCGTACATCTGAACTGGATTTCCAGTTTACTCTAAAAAGTGTTATACAGTTCTTTCCTCACAAGCCTCACAATTCGTCCCTAAATCTTTAGGTTCTAATGAAAATTTTACAGGAATTACATCTTCCCTCCATGAATACTCTCTTCTTTCTCTGGTTTCATTTGTTAACACATAAAATCCCTGTGTATTTAGTAAAGTACAATTTAAAACATACTTATTTTTGAAACAACAAGACTACATATTAATTAAGGTTTTGGCATAGCTAGAACATAAACATACTAGTATTTGCACGAAAGCTAAATTATATACTGTATGTTCTATGGCAGGTAAAAGCAATCGAGACATACAGGCTTTGGGTACATTGAGTAATATGTGGACAATGCAAAACAAAGGGAAAGACAGACAGCACAGAGTCGACATGACCGCAAAGCTAGAACAATTATATAAAAAAACAAACACTCCCAAACAAGAACTCTAGAGTTATTGCACCTGGAGGATTTATCTGTACATGTGATTACAAAACATCCTAAAATTAACCTCATGCAAAATTAAGTTTTGTACTTTTGTGAAGTATATTTGTTTTTCTGTAATTCTTTATTCACATTTTCTCTTTGAAGTGTTCTTGCACTTTCATCTAACCAACTGGATTTTTCTTTCCATTGCCTCAAAGTATAACTTTCTCCTTTCTATTATCTTTCCCATCAGCACTAAAACTAGCATAGCTCTCCCTTGTTGTTTTTCCTTCTTGGCATTTTCATTTCCACTTTAAAAGGTACTAAACCCAGCCTGACCCTGTCTGCCTTTTTCATTCCAAGTCTTTAATACAAAAACAACATCACTGACATTCTGGATTCAAAAACAAATGCCAGAGAATCTTTTGTAGTAAAATACTAAATAATGTACATGTTCACATAAAAAATCTGAATTGATGCCAGAGAGTTGTTAAGTAAAAGAAAAATGATTAAATTATAATCTATTTTCAGCATTATTTATCTTTAGGTTTGATTAAAAACCTTCATATGACCTGTTCATACTTTATAAAGTAAACTGGAAATTTACAGGAAGACCATTTAGGAGGATGTTTCAACAGACAGACAATCATCATCCATGCACCATGACTGAGACCCCTTATGTTACTGTCCTTTCATGAAAAGCTGGAAGACTTGAAGTATTATAAAACTGATGAAGAAGAAGCAACATGAGCCATATTTAATTTTTCATAACAGATTTGAGGAGCAAAAACCCAAATGTAAAACTTAAATCTAAACATAACAAAAAGGGATCTATGGGGTCAAAAAGTAACATTTATAAAATAATATTTTGTTTTCACAAAAAGAAATTCATATTGATAAATACAAAGTTGTGCTTACATTTAAATTTTGTGCTCAACTTTACAGAAAATATATGAATATAACTTTTAGTTTTAGTTTAACGTGTCTATTTTGAATACGACTTTTCTTTGTCTTGAATACGAATTTCTCGTGTTATCAAACTGTCATAAATACGTCACGGGGTCACAGGCTTATTCATCAAGTCTCGAATCGTCGATGCTGGGAGATGGAGGCAAGGTGTGTAGAGGTGGTTCACTGTTTACACAGACAGAAATGTTGCCAGATTCTGCAATTTCCTACACAAATTGGTTGGGTATTTACTCAACTTGGGATATTTTTTTGCCAATCTTGTAACAGAAACACACGAGCTTGAGTGAACTCTGTCAGTAAGATAAGCTCTTTGCTGTACATATTGAAGAAAAACTGTAACAAAAGTATCAGAATAATTGATGTCATCACACTAGTATTGATACTTCACCTTGATATTGATACTATCGATATTCAGATCGATACGCCCACCATCAATGACAGGTTAATAGTGGACGCGGAAGCGCCGCGGAGCAAAGTGCGCGCGGCATCTGCTTTCTCCTGCAATTCAAACCATTTTTCCACGACGGTCGACAGACACTTCTGCTTGAGCTTTTTTTTGTTTTTGCCATCATGGGAAAATTAATAACCTATATATATATGTCTCTGCTAAGAAGAAGCAAGTAGTTAGTAGGCCTATACTTTAATTTATCTGTTA